>JAGDYQ010000014.1:304345-308942 GCA_021962125.1 Bulinus truncatus
CTATACTTCATCTGCTCCGATAAGCCATTAGAGGCTTAAGGGAACTTTACTTAATCATGGGTATAGTGTTGTGTAAACTTTACTTAATCATGGGTATAGTGTTGTGTAAACTTTACTTAATAATGGGTATAGTGTTGTGTAAACTTTACTTAATTATGGGTATAGTGTTGTGTAAACTTTACTTAATTATGGGTATAGTGTTGTGTAAACTTTACTTAATTATGGGTATAGTGTTGTGTTACAACTGTACGATATTAATTAAGGGTTAATAGTTGTGTACAAGGATCATGTTGGTTCCTTCGTTTATCTTCATCGTAAATACTTATGCATACTGGGGTCAACACTCTGGCCTTAGGGAAACACATGCTAACACACCACTGTTGAACACTTCACATATCCAATCAGTAAATACGAACAAGGTATTCATCAAACGAAAATAATATATATGTTTAATCCATCAAATGTAAAAACAAATTAATCATTACAAATAACATAAAGTCCAGACAACTAGTGTGGTCGTCCACCGGCAAACTCTATCTATACGCCGATTACTGGCTGTTACACCTGTTCACTGGCCACCGTCCCATCCCATGACCTACTGGACCATTACACTCGTCAACTAGTCACGGTCCCTCTACGCATGAACTATCTTTACCATCAAAACACGCCGTTCCCTTAAGCACGATAGCTGACCCGACACAGCTCTCACACCCACATAATAATACTATCATAAACTAATACACAAAAACAGGAACAATACTTAGCCTGTTTAACTTTTAGCGATATTTCAGCCTGTTTGTTGGCTCTTACCCGAGGGCAAAACATTTTAAATCCAGACGGCCAAACTGAAAGTTTTACTATAGTTTCGACGACCGCCAGATTGCTAAACATATATATATAGATATGAAGAAAGATATATATTTTACAGCCGACATGAACCAGACGTATGGCCATGTTGCGGTCGTAACGCTACAGGATATGCATCCCATTTCTTACTAGTGAATTGGAGAAATCTAATTTTTCTATATGGAGAACAGATTAGATCTCTGGGATTGCTCATCTGCCACAAATAAAAATAAATTGTCGGGTAATTGATCAGTGTCAATCTCAAGTTGAGGCGATTTAAATGATATTATTATTATTTATAATAAATGTGCTTAAATTATAAAAAGAAGGAACTATATTGCAGCTGTAGATGTCACAAATGTTTATCGTGTTGCAAAATATGATTACAGAAAAATATGACTAATTATTTTTTAATAGTTTAACTCACTAACTCACACACATAATAACTGTTTCTAAATTTGTATATGACCTATTTTAATTTGTTTAACAATGATAACACAGATAATACATTTTTAGTTTTTACGATTTTAATTAGTGCCAAAAGAGCTAGACCCAACACATAAAGAAAAAAAAAACAATGGTTTTGTGGAAAAAAATTCTGAGTGCACGTTCTTTACCACAATTTAGTGTTACACAAACCTCTTAGGAAATCACACCGATTGAGTCTTCAAAAATAAAGTCACTGCATACCAGCGATGTTATTTCCCAATTATCATCGGTTTTAATATCAAACAATGTATATATTGTGACTTTCCAGGGACGTAGGCAAAAATTACAAGGGTACGGTATGACCTCATAATCAGGGGTGGGGTGTCGGCCAAAATATTTTCCGACACTTCCTCCAACCAGCATCCATTTATGGGTCTAATCTGTAGTGTAATTAATAAATAACAAAAGTAAATAAATAAAATTCCCGAACTGTGCAGTCGAATGTGTTTATTTAAATAATTATGCACAGGGCGCCGAGCTAGACAGGTCTCCGAAATAGTAATCTTGAAAACAATGTTCAGCTTCTAAACCAGACAAGGGCAATCCACGTTTTATTTTGACCCGCAGTACACTCCCCTTTTTTCATTTACATTGATAACATTTACATTTATGTTAGCTCACATAAAGTATTATAAACACCCCAGTGATCTGCTCTTGGTCCAGCCCTTCAATCAAATTTAAGAACCTATTGTGGTTCTTCAGTAGTTATAAATTTACATCCCTGATATGCGATTTTGCAGCATGCCCATTACGATGTAAAAAAAAAGCTATCAGTTGTACATGTAACAATGAAAGGTCACGAAAAACACTAGATATAGACATCAAAATTAACTGCAGTGAATACATTGAAGTAACAAAGTGTATGGTTTACTTAAAGATATGCCACAGTATGCGGGATGTTATTTTTATAGTAAACCTTAAGCGGCCAGTTCGCTACTTTTAATAAGTTCTCGTTTATGTGTAGGCTTATACTCAAATATTGGTCAAGATTATTATCAACGATTGCCTAAGTCAGCAAGTCACTGCAAAGTACAGACATATCCAACAACACTAGAGCAATGATGCTTGGAAGTTTATAAGTGGCCATTTAGAGAATGCAGAATGCTGAAATAAAATCACGGCATGGGCTACAGACAATGATAAAAAATGGTTGTTTCAGACCTATTTTTTAGAAAAGAGAGAGACGTATGAAGACACTACATACTTAACAGTTAATAGAGGAATGAATCGTTATTTTACACCCGAATTAAACCTGAAATATTTACTGAAAATGTTTGTATTGTAATAGGTGGTGGGGGGCTCCAGCTACGGACTGAACTTTAATGTAGTGACATTGTGACGTAGACTGGTAATGTTTCATTCTGGCTGAGAGAAATTAAGCTGTGGGGTGTAGGATCATTCTTTGAAGTTCTGAAAGACTTGAATAGGTTTGTGTGTAATATTTTTCCAACATGGATATTGATAGACAGATGCAAACTAAAAATTTCTCAAGATTTACAATGATTGAGTGAATAACAGAGTGAACATAACCATTAACCTTCCTATCTGCTTTCAGACACAATTCTGTTAATGTTGACAAGTTGTTGTAATGTAGAGAATCTCGCTTTGGAAAATAATACATTTGTTGATAAACAGATTTACCAAGTATCTATTTAAAAACAAAAGAATAACCTAAGAAAACTTTAAATTAAAGATTGGCTAAGAACTATCTGACGTTGTTCTGGATTATTTAATTAAAGTTCTAGTATTTTTTTTTTGGGGGGGGGGGAGTTTTTTCGCCGACACCGACACCGGGCAAAGTACAAATGCCGACACCGACACCGGGCAAAGTACAAATGCCGACACCGACACCGGGCAAAGTACAAATGCCGACACCGACACCGGGCAAAGTACAAATGCGGACACCGACACCAGGCAAAGTACAAAAGCCGACACCGGGCAAAGTACAAATGCCGACACCGACACCGGCAAAAACTACCGACACCACCGACACCGACTCCCTGCTCATAATACACAATTATTGATCATTTGCCAAAATCGCATGATAAAAAATGTTTTATATACAAATATTAACAATACATAGACATAGAGTTAAGAAAATAAGAGATACATTTATTAGAAAAAGTTAAACAAAAATATACGTAAATCTATATACATAATCGTCTAACATAGACCGACCGACAGACCTTCACACCGTGCGGTGTATAGGATGTTCATGGCAATAAAAGCTACATGTCTGCACGTTACAATTACACGGCACCGCACGAGTTGAAAGCGTACATCGGTAAAAAAAAAAGTCTGAGTTCTACGTCACATCTTCGCGAAGTTAAAAAAAAAAAACAGCCCGCGTCATCGACCGTCTCTATAAAAATAGTCTGGGGAATTCCAAAATTATAGAAACTGAAAAGAAACAATGTATGCTTAATGAGAGTATGTTTGGTGCGCATTTTGTTCATCAAATGAATCTTTCTTGAATAAAAATGAAATGTTAGGGAATTCTTAACATAACATGGATTTCTTATTATGAATTAAGATTTTTAAATGATATGGAGTAGTGTGCGCAAATTATATAACATTGGATTGCGCAAATTATGTTAAGTTGGATGTTACATTCAAAGTTTAATAGTCGGGGGTTGTTTTTGTTAAGCTTCTGTACATAATGAGGTAATTTTCTTTGGTATGAATTATATAAAAAGCTAATTTTTGTATATAGATTGATTGTTAACGCACTCAAATATATATTACCGAGTTGGTTGGGATAGGGGTGGGAATAAACCAAATGGTTGCGGAAAGGGGGGCAAGCAGACGATTAAGTTGCTACACCGCTAATTTTTTCAAGCCTCACGGTCTATACTCTTTAATACCTCATGTTAACATGATAAATTATAAAATTATAAAAAAAAATGTAGGGTTGGAAAGGAGCGTTTAACGGGGGGGGAGGTAGGGAGAAGTGTCACGTGGTATTGTTAACAGGGTTTGTCGTATGTACATTGAGACCCACTGCGATTCGAGCATGTCTTGAGTAGAAGGGGTGGCGGGCGGGGGGAGGGAGGGAAAGATGTGTGTGGGGCTAAGTGGAAGAGAATTGGAAATAGAAGAAATAGTTGGATGTTAGATTCAAAGTTTAATGGTTGGGGGTTGTTTTTGTTAAGATTCTATGCCCATAATGAGGATTATTTTCTTTGGGATGAACGATATAAAATATGAACTTATTTGATGTATTATTTATTGTCCCTTAAATGTGTTTTGGCTACAATAATCT
>JAGDYQ010000014.1:309442-326942 GCA_021962125.1 Bulinus truncatus
TATAAAAGGTATAGTTTTTATTATTATTATACAATAACTTTTTGTATGTGAACTATCAAAGAGCAATTTTGCACTTTTGTGCACTAGACAAGCCGATTTCTTCTGTTTGGAATACCTACATTAAAGCAATGTTGGAGTAACTACATTAAGGCATAAGTTTTTTCAAAATATTTCTACCACATAATGCCTTATGCTCTACTGGGAGCTGTGAGTTTAATTTTCCATCAATAATCTGAACCACTATTTGCTTTTTCCTTTACTCATTAGTTAAATCTATTGAGAGTAAAATTATCTATTAATATCATATCATTGTATCAATACTCAAAAAGCAGTTTGAAATTTTTTAAAAAGTCAAACCTTGGTTTACAAGTACCTAAGTGTTAAGCAAAAAGTGTTAGTTGCTAAAAAAAAAGTCTGCCTTGGTATACGAGCAGCAATGTCTTGCCAATCAAAAAGTGTTACTGGATATGGAAGATTTGCAGTGCTAGTACATGTAGCATGTATTTTCCTTTGTGATAACTAATGAATGGTTGTTTAATATGCTCTGTTCACTCAGCCTGCTTGTTTTGTGTATCAACATATATTGTTTACTTAAGTGTTGTAGTGTTTGTGACTGGAATAACTCCGACAATAAATAAGAAATCACTTTAAATAATATTAGGGAGATTTGTAAAATATTCTTAACTTCATAGAGTAAAGCACAATTCCACAAACCTTACAAAGACATCAAGTGCAAAGGTCATTGAATATGTTTACATGTTAATGCCATACTTTAAAAAAAGAGTATAATAAGTAAACAGAATGCATTGATTCCATTCAGACACAATATTGTAATTGATAACTGTTTAAAATTAAAACAAAAAGATTTTAAAAATATATTTATTACTAAGCATAAATAGTAATTTTAGTTTGCTGAAAACAGGTTTTCATTATTTCTTATGGGGAAATCTGCTCTGATACACCAATCTATTAGATAAAAAGCACTTTTCTGGAACAAATTATGTTTGTAAACCAAGGTTTGACTGTATTTTATAATATATTTGTTTGGGCTAAACTAAGAAATAAAAACTTATTTTATTTTGTATTTGCTTGTGATGTTATGTTTTGTTTACTGATCCTCTCAATTATTTGATCTTATTAAATTAAAAAATATTATTTCTTAATTTTATTGTCAGTCTTTGAATATTCATTGGTACTTGCCTTTATATAAGAACTTTTTTCAAAAAGCATTTTTATCATTTTGAAACAGAGTTTGAGCGCATTCCAAATATTTTGTTTAGTAGGCATATATTCTGATAGCAGATAAATGTTAAATTCCTTTCAATGTTGCACAGCCACACACATGGTAATTTTCCTGGAAAGGAGCCATTAATACATAAAATAAAAGTCAAAGTAAAGTTCCCTTAGCCCTAACAGGCCATCGGGTCAGATGAAGTGTAGAATTCATCTATTTCTATAACCTCTGCATGTGAAGGCATCTATATACAAAAAATAGCATATCTATGTACTCGAAGTGGCACCAAAGGACATGAACAGATTATTGTAGCTAAAATACATTTGAGAATAGGGGCACTTAATAGTACATCAAAAAGAGTTCATAATGTTATATAAAAAGTAAAGTTCCCTTAACCCTAACGGGCCATCGGGGCAGATGAAGTGTAGAATTCATCTATTTCTATAACCTCGGCATGTGAAGGGATTGTGTGGTTAGCACAACGGCCAGCCGCCTTTACTCCCCCAACTTAAAGTCAGGTACCCATTTAAAGCTGGGTGGACTTGGGGACTTCACCAGGACCCAAGGTTCTGAGATTCGAACCCGGTACCCTCCGGTCGATAGTCGAGCGCTCTACTCCGCACGACCACCCGTCCCCATAATGTTAAATAGTTCAACCCAAAGAAAATATTCCTCATTATGCCAAATTATGGGTACAGAAGCTTAACAAAAACAACCCCCGACGATTAAACTCTGAATCTAACTATACAAAATTTGCACAAACAACACCTTATCATTGATAAATCTTAATTCATTCATAATATTCTAATAGACTCCTTTCCAGACAGTTCTTCATTTTATGTTTTATGATGTTCAACATGACATATTAAAAAAAAAAAGATAGATGTGAGTGCCTTTCAGTTTAGCGATACGCTACCTGTTTAGCAGGTGGGTTTATTTACTGCTATACACATTGTAGCATATATCGTACTGAGAATTAACTAAGAAAATATTGCAAACCTATGAATTTGAAAGCCCGGGGGACTTGGCCTCTTTAGAGGCCCCTGCATTTTGACATGAGATGTTTAACTTAAAAAAAAAAATAAAAAATGTATGGTTCTAAAAGCTTCACATAGTTCAACTTTGCATACCATGTATTTTCTCCCAAGATGTCAGCCTGTTATTTTGTTTGATTGCTTATTTAAAAAATAATTACAGTAATTATATTGATTGATAGGGCGGAGTATGCTACGCCACAGGATGACTAGTTTCTTTTAAAACATGCAATTTCTTGTTGCGTTCAGGTTGAAACACTCTTTGTGTTAGTCCTGATTTGTAACGGTTTTTAGCTGGGCATTTTGGGAATGAAATTTTTAACACTTATAAATTTATGTTGCCAATACACTATTTTAAAACTTTTCAGTCAATGAAGTTAAAATCTTATGAATCCAAAACTAAATTACTTTTCTTTAGGGAATTGTTAATATAAAAAAGGAAATAGCTGAAAGAGATTGTCGCTATGTCTTTTAATCACCACTTTATGTAGGCTTATATTGATTTCATAAAGCCAGTAAAATATATTTGACACTAGAAATTATAAAGCAAAGAAAAAAGTAGCAAACTTTTTTTAAAAATATAATAATAGGCTTTTTTAAAAAGGTACTAAAAAAAAACAATTCCCAAAATTATAACATCAAAATATTTTGATATTCTTTGCTAAATTAGACAAATTAATCTATCATTATACTACTATTGTGTATTAGTTTATGAGAATGTTATATGGGGGTGTGAGAGCTGTGTTGGGTCAGTTAGCATGTTGTAGGGATGGTGTGTTTTTGATGGTAAAGAGAGTTCATGGTTGGGGACCATGACTAGTTAACGAGTGTAACGGTCAGTAGTTTATGGTATGGGACCGTGGCCAGTTGACAAGTGTAACAGCCAGTAGTTTATGGTATGGGACCGTGGCCAGTTGACAAGTGTAACAGCCAGTAGTTTTTGGTATGGGACCGTGGCCAGTTGGCGAGTGTAACAGCCAGTAGTTTATGGTATGGGACCGTGGCCAGTTGGCGAGTGTAACAGCCAGTAGTTTATGGTATGGGACCGTGGCCAGTTGACAAGTGTAACAGCCAGTAGTTTATGGTATGGGACCGTGGCCAGTAGACAAGTGTAACAGCCAGTAGTTTATGGTATGGGACAGTGGCCAGTTGACGAGTGTAACAGCCAGTAGTTTATCGTATGGGACCGTGGCCAGTTGACAAGTGTAACAGCCAGTAGTTTATGGAATGGGACCGTGGCCAGGTGACAAGTGTAACAGCCAGTAGTTTATGGTATGGGACCGTGGCCAGTTGACGAGTGTAACAGCCAGTAGTCGGGTGTAGAAGTTGGGCTGTAGATGACCACAGTAGTTGTCTGGACTTTGTTATTTGTGATGATTCAGTTTTATGCATTTGATGGATTAAACATATTATTTCGTTTGATGAATACCTTGTTCGTATTTACTGATTGGATATGTGAAGTGTTCGCTATTGTGTATTAGCGTGTGTTTTCCTAAGTGTCAGAGTGTTGACCTATATGCAGTATTGACGAAGGAGATAAATTAAGGGCCCAACAAGATCCTGTACACAACACTACTTTCATTGATAAACTAAAAGATAAAAATTTGATATGAATATTGGCGCTCACACTTTTTTATGAATATAATTTCAATCAATATTTTTATGATCTTAGGAATCATTTTTACTTTCTAGTACATTTTAATATATTGTTTTAATGGGGCCCATCAGATAACATAATACTCCATGGGGCCCATCAGTTAACATAATACTCCATGGGGCCCATCAGATAACATAATACTCCAATGGAAAAAAAGGGCAGTGGCCTATGACATGTATTCAGGTCGCACACTTCTATTTGCTGCATTGCATTGTAATGCCAAATAATAGTTGTTTTTTTTCCAAGGCAGCCAACCTCAAAAAAAGTTATTAATAAAATACATTTCATCTACAAGATATGAATATTACTGAACCAATAGTCCAACACTATTATAACTGTAAGCTTATAAAAAAAAACTATTATATAATTTAATTTATACATGTATTAAATGTAGTGCTACTTGACATAAACAAAGGACTAGTCAAAACTGTGTACCTTTGAGTGTATTTAGAATAAACTTGTTTTTAAATAAAACATTTAACAGGATTCAACAATATTGATTTCAACAATTTAATATAATGATTGGCACAATAAGCAACAAATCATAAGCAAGGAGCAATGTAAAAACAAAGTACATACATTAGGTACAATACTATGTACAGCACATACTTGGCTATTGCACACACATTAACAATACTGACTAATATTGCAGACAGGTAGTTTTCAATAACACATCAATTTTTGTTTGCCATCTTCAGCTAATAATACTGTATAAAAAAAAACTACCAATTCATTTATATATCTATAGTATACATGTACAATATGTGAAAATATTCTATGTACAATGGGGTCAGTAAAAATAAATGTTTATGTAAAGAAATACCACCCAAACGCAAGCAACACCAGACTTTACTTGACAATGACAAGAGATTCAGTATTAATTGTATAAAAAACACCAGACCTTTCTTAACAATAACAAGAGATTTATTATTAATTATACTGTATAAATTACTTAACTTGACAATGACAAGAGATTCAGTATTAATTGTATAAAAAACACCAGACCTTTCTTAACAATAACAAGAGATTTATTATTAATTATACTGTATAAATTACTTAACTTGACAATGACAAGAGATTCAGTATTAATTATACTGTATAAAATACTTAACTTGACAATGACAAGAGATTCAGTATTAATTATACTGTATAAAAGACTTAAATTGACAATGACAAGAGATTCAGTATTAATAATATAAGACTTACCCAATTGATGTTTGTTTACTTGCCACCTCCAGTATATTATGTATTAATCTTCTGTGTTAATTGACTTAAGCTCAAAGAATTTGACTATTCACATTAAAAGTAACTAATTTTTGTCTTATACATGCTTATAAAGTTCATTTTACTGCCTTGATAATTTAAATAGAAGAATCTTAGAATGAATGAAATGGTAGTTGCTGAAATCATGTCTTGAGATATTCTTGCTAGTTAGTTTTCTGGAAGGTAATGCAGTCAAAGGGAAGAAGATGACAGAATTTAAAAGTTTAGGAAGGGAGAATAATTTTTAAATTATTTCTCATTTGACCTTAATCAATTCATTGTTTCTCATATGGCCCCATTTTAAATAATATTGGTTACAGTATATGCAGAACAAATGTATTAAATATTATTTTTTTAATGGAAGTTATTGAAATTTGAATTTAGTGAAACATTTATTATGCACCAGAAAAAAAAACCTCAGAGGAAAATGTTAAAGATTCTAAATTTAACTTTCAAAATCTTATTTAATATGTTAGAGATAATCTGCTGAAAACTAAGTAAGCTATGATTAAAAAAATTGAACAGAAAACTAGCATTATGCCATTATATAAAAAAAATATGCCAGTTCATCTCAGATGTACAAAATGTAAAAAAAAAAATTGACAAAGATCACAGCTTGAAAATGTAAGTAAATATGAATGAACAGAATCCAATTAGGAACAACACTACTACATCACTGCATTATTTTTAGTAATTAAAATGATTTCTTGATAAACATTTCCTGTGTAATAAAAAATATTAAATTAAATTAAGTTAAAAATTATTTATTACATTCTATTTGGATAAAAAATATTATGTATATATAGGAATATAATTTTTTGTCAAACCATAAGTAAAATGCTGATATAAATAAACACCTGGTAATGGTGACTGATTCATGCAAACACGGTCAACGTTCTTTGCCATTGTTTTTTAATTGCAATAAAAATTATAGAGCAGTGATTCTCAAAGTGAGGGTTGCAACCAACTGGTGAGTCACAGACACATTTCATGTAGTGCAAGACAAATGGTGAGTCGCAGACACATTTCATGTAGTTCAAGACAAATGGTGAGTCGCAGACATATTTCATGTAGTTCAAGACAAATGGTGAGTCGCAGACACATTTCATGTAGTGCAAGACAAATGGTGAGTCGCAGACACATTTCATGTAGTTCAAGACAAATGGTGAGTCGCAGACACATTTCATGTAGTTCAAGACTAATGGTGAGTCGCAGACACATTTCATGTAGTTCAAGACAAATGGTGAGTCGCAGACACATTTCATGTAGTGCAAGACAAATGGTGAGTCGCAGACACATTTCATGTAGTTCAAGACAAATGGTGAGTCGCAGACATATTTCATGTAGTGCAAGACAAATGTTGAGTCGCAGACACATATCATGTAGTGCAAGACAAATGGTAAGTCGCAGACACATCTCATGTAGTTCAAGGCAAATGGTGAGTTGCAGACACATTTCATGTAGTGCAAGACAAATGGTGAGTCGCAGACACATTTCATGTAGTTCAAAACAAAAGTTTAATTTATAATTTAAAAAACCAAAAGGTATGTTTGCATAATTACAACTTTATTTCTCTCTACAATACAAAACTATATGTTTGTAAATCTAAAAAGTAAAAGGCGAAATATATAAGCAAAAGATGGCTCTTTTATTCCCATTCTTTTAAATTATAGTTTTTCTTTGCAGGTGGGTTAGGAAAAAAAAAACAGGTTTTTTATGGTGGGCCGTGAAACTAAATCTGTTGTAAAAGAGGATAGTGAAGTGTAAAAGTTTTGCATCCACTGTAGTATTGCATCATTGAACAAGCTTTAAAAGATTGGAACATTTCATATGACAAAATTGTGGCACTCTGTTTTGATACATTTCAAACAACACAGATATACATTCAGGTGCTTGTACCCTGCTGGAGAAATTAATTGGAAAATCTTTATTACACACAGCCAGTCGACACTATGTTCATAAAGTGATTTTATCCCATGTTTACAAAACATGTTTTCGAGCATCTTCTGGTCCAGAGATTAAGTTGTTTCAACGATTTCGTTATCATTGGAGTAAACTTAATTCTGAATCATGGCATTTAACTGATGCAGATCTCAAAGTTTATGGTTCGCTTGTACCATCAGCAGTAGAATTTGCTGTAAATATACGGCAAGGAGCAAAACAACCTCGCGACGATTACAAAGAATTTGTGCAACTGTCAATTTTCTTAGGAGAAACTTCTCCAGGCCAAAGCGGAATAACTTTCTAAACTCCTGGCGCTATGCACCAAGCACAATGGATGGCGAAATCACTGTACTCTATCAAAATGTACTTGTTTCGACGTCAATTTCATTTATCGAAAAATGAAGAAAAAAAATCTACTACGATTTTCAATTTTTTTCAATTTTGATTAACATGGAACATTGGTTTACATGGAACATATGCTCCTCACAATGACCTGACTTTAAGAAATTGAATAATTACAAAATATTTGACAAAGAAGTCGCTGAATCTGCCTATAAAGTCATTGCAGGACATTTATGGTATTTAACTGAATATCTGGTGAGACTCTCTATTTTCACCAACGATGTCGATAACCAAAGCAAAAAATGTTGATTGCACTTGAAAAGCCAGTCAAAAAAAAAAAACAGGTAAAAAGGCTTGAAGGCGAAGTATTAATGGATAAAATTGTAAACATGAACTTAGATGACTTTGTAACAGAGAGATTAAAATATGTATTTGAAGTGCTAGGAATAAATTGGACATTCATGAAAAAGAATCATCCAGACACGTGGAGTACAGCAACCGAATACCAGGAAGCACATACAATTGTTAATTCTATGCAAGTTGTAAATTATACAACCGAAAGAGGGGTGAAACTCATTTCAGATTTTGCTATAGTTTTAACGAAAGATGAAACTCGATATTTTGCAAACTGTGAAAGAACACTGACGTCAAAGTCCAGATATGCGCAAGTCTACAATTGTGAACGCATTAATGAAAACAACAAACAATCAACAGGTGAACATTCTGAAATCAGACATTGACTAAATCATATAAATAACACTTTATTTGAATAACATAATTAAAACTTTGTATTAGAAAAAAATTTAAATGCATTCTTTTTATATTTTGTTGACTATTAAATCTGATAATTTCAAGTTCATTGAGCAACCCCTAAATATAAAAATATCTTAATAATATTTTGCAGAGTTTATTTTTTCATTAAAAGGAACGCAATAAAGGGTTGAGAGTCCAATTTCGAGCACTTTGATTTTTTTTTGTCACCCTACTGTACATATGTGTACATTTTATATGTAATATTTGTATATGTCACCCTACTGTGCATATGTGTACATTTTATATGTAATATCTGTATCTGTCACCCTACTGTACATATGTGTACGTTTTATATGTAATATCTGTATATGTCACCCTACTGTGCATATGTGTACATTTTATATGTAATATCTGTATCTGTCACCCTACTGTGCATATGTGTACATTTTATATGTAATATCTGTATATGTCACCCTACTGTACATATGTGTACATTTTATATGTAATATCTGTATCTGTCAATTAATTTGTTTACATCTGGATGTCATAGGCCTCACTGTCCTTAATTCCAACATGTCTTTTAACTATTATTTTTATACACTTGTGACAAATATTTGAAAAAAAAACACCACACAAAAACTATAGCTAATGAGTGAGACACCAAATAAATAACTAGGTACTTCTCATAAATGTAGGCTATACAACATAGCCGGTCAAATCACTGGCAGGAGACAGTGCAAGACTAAAAACAGGTGTAACAGGTATGAAAGAGTGGAAGGGGGGACTACTTACTTTGAATGGTACAGAAAAATCGATAGGCGTTGTCTCCTTTAGGCCCAATGGGATCATGGGTGTGTTGCTGGCACAGCTGAAACATAAGGGGGAAAAACAAGGGAGTTAAATCAAAAACATTATAGAGTAGTTGGACTTGATGAGATCGATAACAAGTGGATAGATACTTGGAGACAAGATTGTGTTGAGGTGGGGGACAAGTTCAAACAGTCCATCGAGTACAAGTCTCGACCGAACTATTTCATAAATTATATATTTGGTGAACAAGCGTCTCCTCCCACTCCCCTAAAATAAAAATGGTATGTGCATGTAGTTTGTGTAATGTATGAGAGGGAATGAAATGGGTTATGTAAAGAACTAGTAGTATAGACCGCCGATGTTTTAATGACCATACAGCTCAGGGGTGGGCAAACGTTTGAGTCGCGGGCCACATTGGGCTCGTACATATGTCCGACGGGCCGGACCAAGTTGACATGAACTCAACTGAATGAGATGTACACGTCATATAACTTAATAGGCTCGTAAGTACTGGAAACCAATGGCTGGCCACTGACCGGATAACAAGTTCGGTGGCCCGCGGGTTGTAGCTTGCCTATGGCTGATACATAATACGTTGTTTCACTTCTTGCCTATGGCTGATACATAATACGTTGTTTCACTTCTTGCCTATGGCTGATACATAATACGTTGTTTCACTTCTTGCCTATGGCTGATACATAATACGTTGTTTCACTTCTGTTTATTATTAGTCACACACACACAAATATTATTGCAATAATTTATATATATATATATATATATATATATATATATATATATTTTTCTTTTCATCATTTGCACTTCAAAACCATGTCTAATGAACGAAACAGATGTATAGTCACATGACAAGATGGGGTTAGGGTGGAGGAATTACTTGTGTAGGTCAGTGATGTAAATAACGATGGCGGGTCAGTGGTGGGAGTAACATGTCACCTAGCTCAGTCGAATGGGACCAGTTAATACCACATCATTCAAGTGACCAGTTAATACCACATCATTCAAGTGACCAGTTAATACCACATCATTCAAGTGACCAGTTAATACCACATCATTCAAGTGACCAGTTAATACCACATCATTCAAGTGACCAGTTAATACCACATCATTCAAGTGACCAGTTAATACCACATCATTCAAGTGTAGCAGTTAATACCACATCATTCAAGTGTACCAGTTAATACCACATCATTCAAGTGTAGCAGTTAATACCACATCATTCAAGTGTAGCAGTTAATGCCACATCATTCAAGTGTACCAGTTAGTACCACGTCATTCAAGTGTAGCAGTTAATACCACATCATTCAAGTGTAGCAGTTAATATCACATCATTCCCAGAGTACCTTGTTCAAGTATGTATTTATACACCGTTCTGCTGTGTCTAGACATTGAGAATAGAATCCATAAATCATGATTTCATTAGTTCTATTGATCGGTGCAGGGTGGAGTCTAAATAAATTGACCTACGTGGCCCAGACTATGAGAAGGAAATGTTTACGTTCAGCAACTGTAGAACAGTCAACAGATAACTGAAGAACAGAGCAGTCAAATGATGACAGTATAATAGAACATTCAACTGATGACAGTAGAACAGAGCAGTCAACTGATGACAGTATAATAGAACATTCAACTGATAACAGTAGAACAGAGCAGTCAACTGATGACCAAAGTGAGGAACAGATGAACAGTCAACAGATAACTGAAGAACAGAGCAGTCAACTGATGACAGTATAATAGAACATTCAACTGATGACAGTAGAACAGAGCAGTCAACTGATGACAGTATAATAGAACATTCAACTGATGACAGTAGAACAGAGCAGTCAAATGATGACAGTATAATAGAACAGTCAACTGATGACAGTAGAACAGAGCAGTCAAATGATGACAGTATAATAGAACAGTCAACAGATGACAGTAGAACAGAGCAGTCAACTGATGACAGTATAATAGAACATTCAACTGATGACAGTAGAACAGAGCAGTCAACTGATGACCAAAGTGAGGAACAGATGAACAGTCAACTGATACACCTGCCCATAGATAACACAAACAAAAATCAGAAACTGTAGAACAGTATAACAATGAGCTGACCTGCAGATAACAGACAAAAGAAGTGTTACTAAAACCAGGTCGGTGTGACACCCAGGCAGACATTTGTACATGTTGTACCCCCACCCCCACAATACACGACATCAACTGGCACATTTAGTCAACAACGGAGTCAGATGGTCACTACCAGGGCAATAGCCACCCCCACCCCCGGCGCGATGCAGGTCATGCTAGAAGTTCGTGAAAGTGACATATGACATTTTATTTCTCCCCAAACAACAGTGTACAGCTAAATGTTCCCTATGTTAGTAGAGGGCGCTGGTACACCCCCCATACACACACAAACATACACACACACACCACCACCACCACCTACTCCACAGTATAGAGACCTGTACAGTTCAAGCCAGTGAAAGAATGCGATATCTAGGTCACAGTACGTCCAGACATAACAATACAGTTATCTCTCAGTTCGACTATCATATTTCAAGTATTGTCTGATTCTGGTCTAGAGGTGGTGGATTCAAACACAGGTCTAGGCATAGAACTTTGAAATTCCTTACATTCTTTACAAACATCGTGAGACTGATGAGATGTTGCAGTTGCGCCCTAATAAAAAAAACTGTTCAATCTCATTTTCTGGAAATCAGTTTTTCATCACCATGACTACAGAAAGAAGACATATCCAAAACCATTGACACATATCACTCGCACATTAATATGTACTCAGTGTGTAGCACCGACAGTGTTAATGTCCAGACAGTCTTAATGTGTACTCAGTGTGTAGTACCGACAGTGTCAATGTCCAGATAGTCTTAATGTGTACTCAGTGTGTAGTACCGACAGTGTTAATGTCCAGACAGTCTTAATGTGTACTCAGTGTGTAGTACCGACAGTGTTAATGTCCAGACAGTCTTAATGTGTACTCAGTGTGTAGTACCGACAGTGTTAATGTCCAGACAGTCTTAATGTGTACTCAGTGTGTAGTACCGACAGTGTTAATGTCCAGACAGTCTTAATGTGTACTCAGTGTGTAGTACCGACAGTGTTAATGTCCAGACAGTCTTAATGTGTACTCAGTGTGTAGTACCGACAGTGTTAATGTCCAGACAGTCTTAATGTGTACTCAGTGTGTAGTACCGACAGTGTTAATGTCCAGACAGTCTTAATGTGTGCTCAGTGTGTAGTACCGACAGTGTTAATGTCCAGACAGTCTTAATGTGTGCTCAGTGTGTAGTACCGACAGTGTTAATGTCCAGACAATCTTATCGGCAATGTGCCTAGGGCCCTTACCGTACCCAAAATAATCAACAAATGATATTTTCAAATACGAATGTAACGCGTTTATTCTCTATCGCGGGGCTCCCTTAGCCCTATATATGCAAGAGTACATGGGGGCCCATAACTAACGACGCTGTGACTAAATCAGGCACTGCACACACACACACACACATACACACATGTATTCTAATGTCTGACACATTTCGTAGTGTGCCATGCATTGTGTATGTAGCAGGTGTTCATTGGCAGTGACAGCAAGATACTTGTGACACACAGCGACAAACGTGTGGTTCATTCCATGGAGCTGTTAAAATATTGTGTTGACATTATGTATACTGTGTCCAAAATGACATATAATCCTCTCAATGTTATGTTGACATTATGTATACTGTGTCCAAAATGAGATATGATCCTCTCAATCCTATAATTAGGTCTATACTATCACACATCACTACGACTATACTATACTATCACACATCACTACGACTATACTATCACACATCACCACGACTATACTATCACACATCACTACGACTATACTATACTATCACACATCACTACGACTATACTATCACACATCACTACAACTATACTATCACACATCACTACGACTATACTATACTATCACACATCACCACGACTATACTATACTATCACACATCACTACGACTATACTATACTATCACACATCACAAAGACTATACTATCACACATCACTACGACTATACTATACTATCACACATCACTACGACTATACTATACTATCACACATCACTACGACTATACTATACTATCACACATCACCACGACTATACTATACTATCACACATCACTACGACTATACTATACTATCACACATCACTACGACTATACTATCACACATCACCACGACTATACTATACTATCACACATCACTACGACTATACTATCACACATCACCACGACTATACTATCACACATTACTACGACTATACTATCACACATCACTACGACTATACTATCACACATCACTACGACTATACTATCACACATCACTACGACTATACTATCACACATCACTACGACTAAACTATCACACATCACTACGACTATACTATCACACATCACTACGACTAAACTATCACACATCACATTACTACCAGTGCTCGATTTAAGAAAAAAAAAACAGTGCCGGGGATGAAAAATTTTTTTGCAGAGCCGGGGATAAAGTCATCCCAGGCGGGGATGAACAAAGCTAAAGCAGAGCCGGGGATGTCAATTCTCAGTGCCGGGGATATCCACAGCATCCCCAGCGGCGGCGAGATGCCAACAAATTTTTTTTAGGATCTTCAATTCACAAACCATGGACAAGTTACTAATCTATTGTCATAGGGTCTTCGATTTCCGTCTTAGACAAAACCGACAAAAATAATAGAAAATTTGGCGAATCTTAATTAACATAGTTCACGTTGGTTCAAACAAATTTGAAGCTGCACATTAATAGGACAAGCAATGAATTTATTTTTAACAAAAAAATGCAATTTTTTCATTTATTCTCTGTTTTATAATTGTCTCAGTTATTTAAACAAATTATGACGCTGTGCCATAACTAAGTCTTTTGTCAGTTTGCCAGAAGGTACATCGCAAGCAGAATGCCTTCCGTCTTTTAACCACATTGTGGCATACAACTTTACATCAAAATATTGAAGTGGTGGACCATTTATTTTAATGAACAGCAAGTGTTTGATGGTTTCGACTTCTAATGCATTGCGAAGAGATGTGTGAGTTAAATTCATTGCACTGAATCCTCTCTCGCATTCTGCACTAGATATTGGCAGAATATATAATCGCTTATAAAAATCATTAAGTTCTGTGTAAGCGTCATGGCCATCCTTTGTCATGCGAAATTAGTGTACTATGGCTTAAGTATGACATGATTCAATTAAAAAAAAATTTGCGAAGTTCTATAATTTCACGATCTCCATACAACATAAGTTCTTCAGAATTTTTTTGGCCAGTTTGCTTTACATAAAACTATCTGCAAACAACCGGACGAGTGTTATTTCCAGAGTTTTTAGCAGAAATAGTGTTGTGTAGTTCAAATCAGCTGATTTTGTATGTGTTTTTCATCTAATATTTGTAGTAATGCTATAAAATCAATTTCCTACTTTAGGCTAACCTTAAGAAAAAATCAGTGCCGGGGATGAAAAAATATTCTGCAGAGCCGGGGATAAATGTCATCCCCGGCAGGGATGAAATTAATTAAAGTAGAGCCGGGGATGACAGTCCTCAGTGCCGGGGATATCCCCGGCATCCCCGGCGGTAAATCGAGCACTGATTACTACGACTATACTATCACACATCACTACGACTATACTATCACACATCACTACGACTATACTATCACACATCACTACGACTATACTATCACACATCACTACGACTATACTATCACACATCACTAAGACTATACTATCACACATCACTAAGACTATACTATCACACATCACTAAGACTATACTATCACACATCACTAAGACTATACTATCACACATCACTAAGACTATACTGTCCCTAAGTCCACCCACCTCCAAATGGTCACGTGACTTTAGTTGGGGAAGTAAAGGCGACTGTGCTAACCACACAACCCCATTTATTTGCTGAGGTTTCAGAAACAGATGAATTCAACACTTTAAAAAAACTGCACATGTCCGTTAGTGCCATAAAATACAAGAACATTAAGGTTACACACAGAACATTAAGGTTACACACAGAACATTAAGGTTACACACAGAACATTAAGGTTACACACAGAACATTAAGGTTACACACAGAACATTAAGGTTACACACATTGCATTGAGATTAACATAGCAACTATAGTAAACTAAAACTCATATATTCTTATCATCAAAAAACGAATTCAAACCAGTTTTTTTTTATTATTTCACTGCACGTGTATTTTTATTTCACTAAAGTATGATACATCGACTGTAATGTGGCTATTATTTTTTTCAATATAATAACCTGGAGTGTCCGCCTCTCACCGACCCCCCCCCAATGCTATAGATTCTGATTATTTGGTTGTAGGTATGAGGTGCGCACCAAGATGTTCAAGCTGTTTGCTACAACAGTGTTTCCTAGTATTGATCCACACCTGGCAAGATGTGAATGAAGAGGACAAGTATTTGTTTGTTTAAATCTGGCCAAGTGCCGTATGTCACGACCTCTTGCGGACAAATATTTGCAGTTGTGGCAAGACAACTGTTGACTGTTGACAGCAGGTCACGTGGGCTGGGGAGGGGTGGCGATGGGACAGGCTGATAACAAAGATAGTCACGGCAGGGCGTAAACATATTACCTACTAAACAATTGTAGATGTGATACAATGTGGAAGACGTAAAACAATTGTAGATGTGATACAACGTGGATGGCGTAAAACAATTGTAGATGTGATACAATGTGGAAGGCGTAAAACAATTGTAGATGTGATACAATGTGGAAGACGTAAAACAATTGTAGATGTGATACAATGTATGTGGAAGGCGTAAAACAATTGTAGATGTGATACAATGTGGAAGGCGTAAAACAATTGTAGATGTGATACAATGTGGAAGACGTAAAACAATTGTAGATGCGATACAATGTATGTGGAAGGTGTAAAACAATTGTAGATGTGATACAATGTGGAAGACGTAAAACAATTGTAGATGTGATACAATGTATGTGGAAGGCGTAAAACAATTGTAGATGTGATACAATGTGGAAGGCGTAAAACAATTGTAGATGTGATACAATGTGGAAGACGTAAAACAATTGTAGATGCGATACAATGTATGTGGAAGGTGTAAAACAATTGTAGATGTGATACAATGTATGTGGAAGGCGTAAAACAATTGTAGATGTGATACAATGTATGTGGAAGGCGTAAAACAATTGTAGATGTGATACAATGTGGAAGGCATAAAACAATTGTAGATGTGACACAACTTGCAAGGCGTTTATTTCAAAATGAATTCGGTGTTGTCTTTTTTTTTCGTGTTTGTTGATTATGAGAGAACAGTGCCTCCCAGGAGATGCAGATATTAACTTACACTGCCCTACATTTGACTTAAATTTTGTAAACAGGTGTCGTGAATGAGGTGCTGCCCTGTGAACACACATACAACAGAGAGGCCAGACGATGGAGTTTCGGTGGGGGGTGGAGGGGGTGGTCATGCTAGTGAAGAAGGCGGTGGGAATACAACGGAGAGAAGTGTGCCTACGAAACTTCTGGTGTCAAGTAGGAAGTAAGGGCCAAGCCAGCGACGTAACTAACGATAGTGCCGTCCGTTTCCGGTGCCAAAAAATTACTAAACTGGTAGAAATGTCGCCCCTTGCCAGTATCAAACTAAGTGTCGCCCTTTACCAGTATCAAAGTAAGTGTCGCGGCAGTGTCGCCCCTTGCCAGTATCAAAGTAAGTGTACTCACTTCTCGTGCTGATACACCTCCACAGACAACATGTACTCACTTCTCATGCTGATACACCTCCACAGACAACATGTACTCACTTCTCATGCTGATACACCTCCACAGACAACATGTTCTCACTTCTCATGATGATACACCTCCACAGACAACATGACTCACTTCTCATGCTGATACACCTCCACAGACATGTACTCACTTCTCATGCTGATAAACCTCCACAGACAAAGTGTACTCACTTCTCATGCTGATACACCTCCACAGAGCTGTTCATGTCGGACAGCTGCTCCTTCAACAGCTGAATGTTGGAGTTAAAGTACGACAGCTCTAGGGCTACCCTGTCCCGAAGTTTTTTGTTGCTTTCTGCAGCTCTGACAACACAAGAAATAAAACATATTATAGACTGGCTTTGTTTACACCCATATATCAATATATATATATATATATATATATATATATATATATATATATATATAACGTACGTATGTCAAGACAAGCACAGTAGATGTTGACAATAACACTGACAGACAGATAATAACACAATCATACAAGAACAAACATAGACCAAGAGAAGTAGTGACGGACACAAACTTGAGTGGAGGACTGATAGAATGATGGTGTTTGGGTGACCTACTTGTGAAGGTTCTCCGCCCCTGCTCTCATCCT
>JAGDYQ010000014.1:331942-547208 GCA_021962125.1 Bulinus truncatus
CGCATTGCTGAAATTTAGCTGTTTAAATGACTTGAAATTTTTTATGGTAACTCTAAAGAAGATCCGCGTCAGTCCGCGAGTCCGCAACTTAACCATACGAAGCATCCGCTGTCAGTCCACTGATTCGGAAAAGTCTGCGGATCTGCGTCCGCAAGCGGACGCGTCCGCTGTCCGCTCATCTCTGGTCTATATACTTGCAGTGGCCCCAAGGACATGAACAGGTTATTGTAGCCAAAATACATTTGAGAATAGGGACACCTAATAATACATCAAATAAAATTCATATGTTAAATAGTTTTTCCCAAAAAAAATAATCCTCACTATGGGTAAACATAAACAACAACTCTTAAAATCATATTCCTTCATAATATTTTAATGGACTCCTCTTCCAAACAGTTATTCATTTAATGTTTTATGACGTTCAACATGGCGTATTTAAAAAAAAAAGAGAGACGTGTGAGTGAGTGCTTTTGTTAAGCAAAACGCTACAAGTTCCAACAGGTGGTTGTATTTACTGTTTTACATTGTAGTATAGTACAATTAACTAAGAAAAATTGCCGACCCGGCAGTGCAGAACCTAGGGATTTACGGGCCTGGTGGCTTGGCCTCTTTGGGGGCTGCCCCTCGCATTTTGGCATGAGATAATTTTTTTGACGCTTCTCAAGCTTGGTCCCAAGAAGAAAGAATCGTTGTGTAGCTTTAGCTGACCTTCAATTAAAAACATAGTATTCCATCAATGCAGTTGAGGCCGCAGACGCAGAAAACATTAGGCCTCTTAAAAAAGAAAGACATATCAAAGCTTTCAACATTATAGAGTTCTGTGAAGCCACTGCCGAACCAAGGGATTTTAGGCATCTTCGGGAGCCACTACATTTTGACATGAGATAATGTACTTAATATTTAGTTTAAAAATATTTTGGGGGCCCTCCTCAAACTGGGCCCCCTCCATACACCCTCTGTGTGAAGCCCCCATCATAAATGGGTTAGTTTGCATTGTAAACGTTGTGTACGGCGCTACTCAATCTCAACCCTTATTCAATTCATTCATGTGACGTAAGTCAACAAATGAAAAAAAAGTGACGTATTTTTTTTTAGGTTAGTAATAAAGGGAAATAATTGTACATTAGAAATAGACATATTTTAGAAATAATAACAATTTAAACAATATAAATATTACATTATATTTAGGTATCCATAATTTTGGTTTAAAATTGAGATTGTGGAACATAACACAGAATATTAATTGAACGATTTCTGTAAATATTTCTTTTACGATCGCTTCTCATTTAATAACAAACTGAACACCATAGATTTATTACGTTACTGTGAGATATAGATAGGCCTTTGGAACCAATTTGTTTAGACATTTATTTCGGAGATTATTTGGCATGATTTTGTGTTACTATTCCTAAGATCGCTTCTTGCCCATTGGTAATGATTGAGGCGGTCGAAAACAGTATCAGATTGTGTTTGCCATTTGGCATTCACGATCTTACCTGCCGTATGTTAGTGTATGGTGTTTTGTCACCTCGGCACTAAACATATGGCTGGTCCAATGTCAATTCTGGCAGCCATGTAGGAGACTATTCTTACTCGGCTGGCCAGTTGGTAGCCGGATTATGCATGTTAAGAAGAAAACAGTAAATGTTTCTGCCATCTTTGAATTGTCTATGCCGCCATCTTGGTTGAATTGTTTATGCCGCCATGTTGGATGACAGACGGAAGTCGCGATGACAGACGGAAACCGGAACATATGATGTAAAATTTGTATTATAGATATTTATAACATCATGAGAGATGACATTGAGATATGCATGATATCATGAGAAATGGAAACGTGATATACATATAACATCATGAAATTTATAATATACATCAAGTGGTCATGTCTTCCTACACTGTTACGTTCGGGACAGCCAATGCCACTCAAAATACAACCTTGGCCCTTTGAACTCCACAACTCAATTCAAATATTTCAGAGGTTTCCTCTCCTCTTCAACCGCAGATCAACAAACACCACACTCTTACAAAGACGTATATATAGTGTCATGTGAAGAGGAGCCAGAGGAGAGGGTGTGATCTAACAGTACGAGAATGTCACAGTTCATTGTTATCTCCTAGCTAATCCCCCTTTCAGGTAGAAAAAAAACCAGAGGCGGAAAGTGTATGGGAGGAGCGCCGTCAAGTTCCCCCCGAATCCACTAGGTCCTGGTGCAGCTGGTCTATAAGTCACATAATACCAGTGACAGGTCCTGGTGCAGCTGGTCTATAAGTCACATAATACCAGTGACAGGTCCTGGTGCAGCTGGTCTATAAGTCACATAATACCAGTGACAGGTCCTGGTGCAGCTGGTCTATAAGTCACATAATACCAGTGACAGGTCCTGGTGCAGCTGGTCTATAAGTCACATAATACCAGTGACAGGTCCTGGTGCAGCTGGTCTATAAGTCACATAATACCAGTGACAGGTCCTGGTGCAGCTGGTCTATAAGTCACATAATACCAGTGACAGGTCCTGGTGCAGCTGGTCTATAAGTCACATAATACCAGTGACAGGTCCTGGTGCAGCTGGTCTATAAGTCACATAATACCAGTGACAGTAACGATCGCTTAGTTTTATTCAGTGTATTTAAACCCCCTCACACATCTTATAATTTGACGTATCCTGTCAAATTCAAGATAATTTTTTACGTTAAAAATAATAAATCTTGACAGACACATTGAAACATCTGACAGGAACCGTTGGCTGTGGGACACGGGTATGTATCGAATGATTATAATGTATAAACTCTGGAGAGGTGGGCAACTGTGTACCTGAACAGTGACGTCTAATGCCAGGGGTCGCCAGGCCAATAGACGTGGAATAGAAACAGCAAGAGAGGATGAAAATAGGGCACTAAAAAAGTCACTATAATAATTTATATATATAATTATTCTCTCAGAGACTCAGCGATCAACATCTCATCCCTTAAGGCAGTAATCCCCAACCCCTGGATCAAATGGTCCGACCAAGAAACATTCAAAATTTGTATTTTATTTATATGTTTCCTTTGTGGCATTGTAAATCAAAACAATCTAAAGTATAAATAATCAACGCCCCCCCCCCCCCCCAGCAGGCCGCGGAGAAATTATCAAACGTTGACCGGTCCGCGGCGATAAAAAGGTTGGGGACCACTGAGACTTCAAAACGTGTGATACTTTCACCTTTACACCTATATGTCACATATGTGATACTATAAATATAATTGCATGTCAAAAGTAGACAGTGCTACCATTGTCATTCAAGCGTTAAGGACATAATGAAGTCTGGATCGCGCTGTAGATAAACAAGTTGTGTGTCCACATGACCATATGAAATAACTGCTGTGTCCGAAATAGGATACCAATACCAACTACGGTTAAATGACCTATGTTAAGAATTAATGCAAAGTGTGGATTGGCTACCCCCTCCCATCCCACCCCTACAGTATGGGGTCAGCCAAGGAGAAACCGTACGATTCCAGTCCTAAGCGTCTACATGTTACGACACATTTCGTATACAAATATAAATAATAGTTTCTGAAAGACTAAATTAATTCTTATTTCAACAAAATAAACCCTTGTTTTATTGCTAGTATCTCCCCCCCCCCTTTTACTGTTATACTTTAAATAGTTCAGACGTGTGCAGTTGGAATTTTAAAGAGACTATCGATTCAGTTTAAATATATATATACTTATGTATGTATATATCAATATATCAATAGATAAACCCTGACAATTCAAAATTAAAATAACATTCTTATTGTATTAAAGAACCTTCGTATCAAGTTTATTGACACCTGTTTCAAAGAAGCCATGCGGAAATATTTGGCAACTAAATGGTATGCCACATAAACAAAAAAAATTCATAAGGGATGTAACTGAAAGCTAAAAACAATTGCATAGGAGCCAGTTCTCTTTTTCCTGGAAACCAGGAACTAAATTCCACTATGTATTACGTTTGAATGGCATTCTGGTAGGCAAATGTGTTTAAAGAGTGAAATGTGGCCACACCTGGCGGAGTGTAGAATGCACAAGCCCATACCCTTTTTAAAAAAAAAACAATCCGGAATTATCTCGAAAATGGTAAATCTAGCAGCAAGCCTGCATTATTCATGTCTTACTGCAGTCACACCTACACAGAACCATCCAACCGTGGATGACAATTGTCTCAGACGCAAAGGGGTGTCAGCGTATGATGTCATCCAAGATATATGTTAAATATTTATGCAAACACGACTGTCACATTTATTAACAAGTCGATAAGCAGCCACAGAAATAAAAGGCCAGTATTCTGAAGGACTATGATCCCCCACCCCCAGCCCATTAAAGTGGACTACTCCCACCTCAATGGCCTACATAAACTAGACCACGAAGATCATCTACGCAGGTAGAGTAGCATTCCTTCAATGAAACAGGCGCATAGTTAGTTTTTTATTGTCATCAGCATTCCACTCGCGTTCACCACAAGACTGCAATATTTTTTTATTTTTTTTTAAACCAGCCATTTAAAAAGAAAGTTTACTGTCACTTTGAATTGAGAGAGTACTATAGGTAGATATACCTATGAAATTCACTGAGCCTTTTTTTTTAGAATAATAGCACTAAAACGTAAAAAAATGAGCAATTAAATTTATAAACACAGATATTAATCGATAGATAAATGAAGTATCTGTAATGTAATACTTTAGAAAACAAATTATATATTTGCTTTATGATTGGAAGGACAGGTGGTATTTGCAGTATGAACAAAATTGAAATGTGTTGCTAATTTTAAGCACAGGATTTCAGAAAAATATGCAACATTTGTGCAATCAGGACATATAATTGTTGTTTTTAAATTTTGAATTTTTATGATAAAACAAAAACATGTAATATCATGCCAATGATAAACAAAAGGCTCAAAATCCTCCAGTCAAACTGATATCTACTATAGCAAAAGAATGGCAACAACATGTCATCTATAATAAAAAGTACCTAGATGTCAATAATTAGTTAGAAACATTTTACTATACTTAAAATTATAAATCAAAGTTAACAGACTGCCAAATAAAATTGATATCACAAATACAAATAAGAATGGAAAGAAACCACTACCAAGACAAAAGTTAAAGTTGTAAAACTTTAGCAAACAATCAATAAAGTTTTAACACACAATCAATAAAACTGTCAGGCAAGCTCAGATCTCTTATATTTGTAAAAAAAAGTAATACACTACTAGCCAAAAAGTAGTTGCCTGAGCTTTTTAAGGTATGGTTTATTCAGTTTGTGCTTATTTTAAGTACAATACTAAGCATTAATTAACAAATTGTTGTAGTTTTTTATAAGTAACCTACAAGTAATCATGGAAAGGTGAAACAAGTTTGTACATTACTAAGTGATCTGAGTTACTGATCAAGCACTCTCTGTATGTGTTCTTTATGTATTCTTTCACAACATTGACAAAGTGTGTAAGGAATAATTTCACTGTACATAACTCAAAAAATTATTTCCAAATATCTATGCTTATCACTCAATCAAAATTTTTAAAAATCTTTCCCATAATATGATTAATTCATTAATTTAATTATAACTAACTGATCCGTTTTTTAAGTCTTTTACCATGGCTCCCTAGGGCCAGAGACTATGTTTCCGGAAATCAAATCAAATATAAGGCAGAAAAATGGAAATCTTATATTTCAGAACATTACGGGCCAATTTCACTATCAGCAAACCACACATAATTATTGTGTTTAATAATAAACAAGTAAAAATATAACTTGTAAATGAAGGTAAATTATTTATCATGATGATGATGTATAATCATTGTATTAATAAACATGTATCAATTTTTACTCAATCTAAATTTCATAAAAAACAACACAGGAGAATGGTGTCTTACAAACATGACAAAAAGACATGCCTGACCCAACACTATATCTTCTAAAGTTAACAATGAAAAAAAACATCAATTCATTCTTACTATTTTATTAACAAACACAAGAAGAATACTTTAGATTATTATTGTCCATGAAATTTGTTACATATCTGATACCTCTAGACATAAGATGACTATTCCAGATAGTTTATATTGTGTTTAAGGTCAGGGGTTATGAGGTCAATAACACTCAATGAGAGCTGCCTTTATCTTTAATTTAGTTTTATATCTACTAAACAATACTGCATCATATTAAATTTATCAAACAAAAATAATATAATTTTTAAAAAATGTGGTTCACTTATAGCAGCACAAAACTTTATGAAGCCCCACTAGCAACTCTGAGAGGTGCATTTTGTTACCATTAGGAAGTGGGTGTCATTAAGTAAAGCCATAGCAGCTTCATCAACTTTAGCTAAGACCCAATTACTATGACACTAATACTAATGTCACTAATGACAATGACAGTAATGTGGAAATGGCAATACAAAAAAAGTCCCAATAAATAATTGAATAGGGAAACATTAGCCCCCATATCATAAACAGCATCACATTTTAATTACTAAAATTACTGTTTCATCAGTGTGTACTGTAATGTAAGTAACTAATTACCTTAACATGTCATAAGTCATAAGTATTAGTATTATTATATTATTATAATTTAATAAAAAGAAAACAGATTGAACGAGGTGTAACTATATATAGGAAAGATAATACAAGAGCCTGAGGATTAAAAAAAAAATAGAGGATAACAGTTGCCCGTAAAAATGCTCCTGGCCCACCCTGATTTATATCTTTGTTATAAATTCAATAAATTAAGCATGCATTGTCAGTATTGACCGTGTTGTCTGTATTACTATAAGTATTACTTAGTAACACAGAGTTAACTATTATTAAGTATAAACTATTATTAAACAAAGGCTTACTTTTCGAAATACTTTTTCAGCCATTTTTAAATCCACGGAGCTTTTACCATCAAAAACACTCATTTCACTTTGGAATTAAACGTATGAAGAACAAGAATAAACTTTAAATAATAATCCAAACAATGCGACATGACTGACTTCTTCAGTCAACTCCAGAATGTTGTTGTTCGAAAGGAGATGAACTTATAGGCATGACGTCACAATAGGTCAAACCGCAGGGAGCGGTTCTTATTTTCTTATTATGAAAGCTCCTATGTTTAAAAATCAAACACATTGGTAAACTTTTAATGTTTTTTCTCAATAAATTAATATGTATTTATACTCTATTTTATAAAAAATAGCATTATCATTTGACAGTATTGGAAATGACACTAACAAGGAGTGTTTCGAAAACAAATGCTCCACCCTCAAATAAGAAAGTTTTATACGAATGAAAATGAGTTTCCAGTTTATTAAAAAGAAATAGTCCAAGATGTTATAAATTAAAGTCTCAAACTTTTGACATGTAATGACATTATGAATGTGCGAGATATAGAATATTGTGTATGTGCAGAGGCATAGCTAGGGGGGAGGGGGTACATATGTCCCCGGGCGCCGAGGTTCGGGGGCGCCAAATGGTATATTTTACATACACATGTAATATTATTTGGTTTTCGAATGGGAGGGGGGCGCTAAAAAGGTATTAAAAAGGTAAATGCCCCGGGCGCGAGTTGCCTTGCCCACCCCTCGCTACGCCTCTGTGTATGTGCGTGCGTTTCTTTGACTAAACTTGGAAGAGAAAAAAAACCGTACAGTCTCAGGTCCAATTTCGCACATTTATTGTGTCTATGTGACAAAACATATGATGTGAACGCCGCACATACTTATGCACTATTCAAACACTTGTATTGTACTGAGTATGCACACGTTTTGTTATGGGATGTCAACAAGAGCATATATGTTAAGTAATTTTGGTGTGTACAAATGGGAGAGTAATCAGCGTGTTCCAACAGATAAGGCTGTCTTAATGCATTGAGCCGTGGGTCCGACCACTACAGTGGCACCATGTTAGTTGACCCATTTACATCTCATTCTTTTTAGTAATTGTCTCAGGAGCCTAAGTAACTGATTGGTTCGGTGGTGCCCTATTAAGGTGGTGCAGTGAATGTTAAACATTTAGAAGCAGAATTGTTGAATACTTGCATCTTTGAAGGCAATGGTGTCTTATAATAGAAGAGTTTGATTAATACTAATGGACCAACATGCTACCAGTAGGCTATGTCAACTAACACTACTAAATTACTACATTCTAGACTACAGTATATGCCCAGCCCCGTAGCGTGAACATTTTACAGCAGGGGCCAGGCATTCTACAGCAGGGGCCACGCAATAGCAGGGGGGGGGGCAGGTAATACATTTTACTAAGTAGAGCAAATAGCGGGAGCAGACAAAACGCCTTGGGGCCCCCCCCCGCACGCTACGGACCTGTATATGCCCATGCACATGTCCTAAATTACTACATTCTAGACTACAGTATATGCCAATGCACATGTCCTAATGTCAAACAGTTACAAAGAAATTATTCAGAAATATGTTGTTACTGTTCTGTTGTTGTTGTTGTATTTATTAGTCTTAAGTTGTTATGTTTACTATGCTATGAAAGGATTTGAACAAAGTAAAAGATCGATCAAAGTACGATTATTATTATATTGTTTTTAAGAGTACACAGAGACACCCCCCTACACACACATGTCCCTACACACACTTGTATCGGTATTGGAACTACACACATATAGATATAGAAAGATATACATACAGGCAGGCAGACATACAGATAGATATACATACATACATGCATGCAGGCCGTTTATATTAGATAAGATAGATAGGCAAGCAGATAGATAGATAGATAGATAGATAGATAGATAGATAGATAGATAGATAGATAGATAGATAGATAGATAGATAGATAGATAGATAGATAGATAGATAGATAGATAGATAGATAGATAGATAGATAGATAGATAGATAGATAGATAGATAGATAGATAGATAGATAGATAGATAGATAGATAGATAGATAGATATGGATGGATGGATGGATGGATGGATGGATGGATGGATGGATAGATTGATAGATTTGTGAAAATTCAAATACGCCTTATCAAATATGCGTTTTATCAATCTACAGTCATTGACAGATCATACATAAATAAATGAGGTGTTGATTATTAGATTGTGGTAGGCCTAGTGGAGATCTTCTGTTACTGTGTATATCTATTGTTACTGTGTAGATATATTGTTACTGTGTAGATCTACTGTTACTGAGTAGATCTATTGTTGTTGTGGAGATATTTTGTAGTTGTTGAGATATTATTGCTTTTCCAAAAGTACATTCGACATTTATTGACATAAACTCTGATTTCCCTACACAAACAATCAGTTTACAGTTTTTTTTTCATCTCGTGGTTTCGCGACTGCAGCTAACAAACATCAAGATATACCAAGTCTCACTCGATTCATTGAGTGGGACAAATCAAGATATGGGGGCAAATAAACACCTAGGAAATAAAACGTTTCATTATAGCAAGATTAACTTTTTATCTGTACCTAAGACTTTCCCAGCCATGCACTGTGGTGGTAACCTAGCTGGTGACGAGATTACAGGGGATATTTGAGACCTTTTTCCATATAATTTGTGAAGTAAATGAATGTCCGCAGGGCGGAAATACTTTGTTAAAAAATCCGCACATATGGTATATTTCCCATCAAGTCACTGGTATAGGCTTACTGCTTGAGAATAGATGTTTCCTGGAGGGTGGTACTGGGGGGAGGGGGTGGATTAGAAAAAATGTTTTGTTCCACGACTGTGATACTACTTGAGAGAACAGACTTTTGAAAGTCTATGTATGAATGAAATATTGACGTTAGTCATGCGATGTCCATTTAAATGTTTTCTGACATCGAGGACAACATGACTTTCAATATCTTAGCAACTGTCACATAGAACCACTATTGGATTGACCTGTAAGCACGTGCTTATTTCCCAGACATTTGTGTACCCCCTTTATTTATTTTCGTAATACTGTTTACTCCTAAAAAAAAAACAACAACTTGTACATTGTTATACGGCCATGTTCTCCCCCTCCCCCCATTTTATTGTTTTCGTTTTAGCCGTGAATGTTTACTAATTGTTCTCAGCCCGGTGCAGCGTGTCCTCGTACCATACTTTGGGAATCGCTGTCTTAGGGCTTCAATGGATGAGGGCCCCCCTCTTCCTTTAGCCTGGGCCACCATAAAGTGGAGTACACGTCAGTGAGCCTCCCCCGTGGAACTTACTCGGGGACTACTACTCCAAGGGTGCCACCATTCCCTTGAGCCGCCACAAGGTGGAGTACACTCCCCTTAACTTTTGGCACAAATGATGGGTAGGAAGAAAAAGAAAGATGAAACAAACAATAAAATAAATATATTTATCTTCATTTTAATGATGCATCAATAATACTGGTACATTTTTTATTAGAACTAACTATAATTTTAGAACAAATTCTTGCCAATGGTCATGTATGGTGTCAATTTGATAATATCATCTTGTGTACAGTTTATATGGTTCATTAATTCCACTTACACAATGATTAAATTGAATCAATTTTTTTTTACAAGAAAAAATGATTTCTTATCATGGATTTGCACAGATTATTATTTGCTAAATCACGTCTTAAAACAGATGAAATGTGAAGAAGGCAGATATCATATCAGTGCAACTAATGAAAAGAAACATTTGTACAAAATTATTTTTTTTTACATCATTAGTAATTTCAAAATAATACAGGGACACCTGTAGGTGATTCTATGTTAAAGAGAAAATGTCTTCCACCCCCTTCCCCCCCCCATTTTGTATGTGTGGGTAGGGATGAACCACATTTTCAACAAGTCTCAATGGTTGATGTTTTAAAATAAATAAAGATCAAACAAAAAAGAACTCTAACAATAGAGTCATTCATAACTACTCAGTAATTTTAGAACCATGAAAAGTAAATACGTACACTCCAACAGTGCCATGACTCATAAGGGGAAGTCACACAAAAAAAACGGTCCATGTACAACACTCAATATTTTAACTTTAACATGATGTGCATGAATTATAAAACTAAATTCCAGACCTAGAGATAATGCTACACTGTATCTTTGGACATAGACATATCATAAAACAAAGTTTGAAATGTTCATGTAGATACTTCAAATAAGGTAGAGCTACATACATGTACTGAATACAAGCAAATGAAATTAAACTTTACTTAGATCAATTGTAAAACCGGAGGAATAATAAATATCTGGATAATGTTACCCACTCCCCACCCCCAACCAGGAACATTCATCATCATTTAAATGTCACATATTTTAATGTTACTGTGCTCTTAACCAATGGTAGGTTTTAAATTACTGTCAGCTACTGAAAAATTCAGGTTAGGTGACTACCATGAGTTTCTGGTCGTCAAAGAATTATTTCACTAATACAATCTTTTTTTTTTATTGAAAACATTTCTAATGTCCTCAACATTGTTTTCAATAAACATTTTAACATTATTTTCATAATTGCATATTAATTTGAAAAATTATGAGCATTTCGTTACAATAGCTTTAACTTTGCAAAATGACACTAGATACAATGAAGCCAGTATTTTCTGTAAAATGAAAAAACTCATATTACTGTCACAGAAAGACATTAATCGTAATTTACAATGATTTCAGATGATTACCTCTTCACAGAAGAGAGATCAATCAAAATAAAACATTATTTACAATGGTAAAGGACCATCGGCCAATCAGGATCACTTCACAACAATCTCAATATCTATTTGCAACTTATCCATATAACACATGACTGAAAGCTATTTGCAACTTATCTATATAACACATGACTGGGAGCTATTTCTTGATATATACTTTTTTTTTTTTCAAATTTATTATGTAAAGGGTTCCACGACTTTTCCAACCCGGGACATTTTGACCCTAGACTATTCAACCCTATCAACTGATAAAAAGAGTGTATGAATTATTCTCTCTTTTTTTAAATATGTTATTAACTTTGTTCAACCTGTGTATACTTGTCAAACATATTTAAATTGTATTCATTTTGTTTAAAATATGTGTTTTAATTATTTAAAATATGTGTTTTAATTGTTTAAAATATGTTTTTCTGAAAGGTTTGAGTTCTGATGCTCTAAGCACTTTTAAAAGTTTTTAAAGACCGACATTATATCTTACATAAACTTCTCATGCTGGCACATGAGTTTCATTGACCAATGGTTTGTGTCTACTCTAGCCACTGGCACAAATGACATAAGTGACTAATATCCAAGGTGGATAGTCCAGTATAACATTTATTTCATGACTTTGTACATTATTATTATATCTGTCTTATACCTGTCTGGCAACACCACATTTCCATCTTCGCTTATCAAAGCTGGGTTATAAGCAAAGAGGAGGGGGGAGATTTGTTGAGTGTAAAAATTACGTGACATAATCACACAACTTGTGTCTATTGATAAGACATCACACAAACTAAAACACACATTTTATACACTTAAAACAAAAATTTATAACAATTAAAACACACATTTTAAATTTAAAAAACAATAAATTTCTGTAACAATTAAACATATGTTGAACAAAGTTACTAAACATATTTAAAACAAAGATATAGTTATTCAAATATTAATTTTATCAGTTAAAGGGGTCGAATAGTCCGGGGTCGAAGTGTCCCAGGGTCAAAGCGTCGCAGGGTTGAAACGTCGCGGGGTCGAAATGACGGGGATCGAACTGTCCGGGATCGAAAAGTCCGACCACCTATGTAAAGGGTCAACAAATTCACAAAAAATATTTATGTTATAAACATTTCTAGTAATAATCAGAGGGAAATAGAAATTGCTTCCCTGTTTATCAAGTCAACAAAGCATGAAAGGGAGAAATTTACCAGCAAAACTGTCCTATTGAAAAATAAAATAATCATAACAGCGAGAAATAAGTCAAACAATTCAGCATTGATACCCTACACAGTTACAAATATTTACTAACCACCTGGTGTGAACATTTAAAAGAGCTATTTAAAATAGCATTACATTTTTCCACACTCATGGAAGTAAATCATCATCTAGCTAACAGTGACGTCTCCAAAGTCTTAACAATTTTAACATTTAAAAAAAAAAAAAATGAACGATACATTCCGCTGACCTAAATGCATGTAAATGTAAGCAGCCACATTTAGATAAAAAAAAATTCTAGTTTATAAATTTTAAAAAAAAAATGCAATCAAATCACTTAATAGCTTTCCAAAGTTAAGTTTTAAACTACACCATAAGTGAGGTGTCCTTGTAATAAACATTACAAATTATCTCATTACTCAAATAATTTAAAGCCAATGTACATAAATAAATGTGACAAGAGAGGCTGTCAGCAAGTCCCACATTATCACCCATGAGTTCATTTTATTTTTGAAATATTTTCAATGATATGAACCATACCATATGTCAATACTGAACTACACCGGGTAAAGTGTAGATCAAGCAGGGAAGAAAACACAATGGCATAAAAATATTGGTTGAAGATGAAAATAAGAATAATCTATTACAATTTTTATAACAATTTTAAGAAAATCTTTTACATGTATCATGTTGAAAAAATAAATATACAGGACAGAAAAGTAAAGCTGATTGTTAAGTCCATCAAATACTTTTCAATATAAGGGTTAGGGTGATGTTAGTTTTTCAAACATCCAAGTTCCCAAACGGAATTAGCTACCATATAAGCCACTTTGTGAGTTATGCTACAATAGCTCTGAACTCTTCATTTAGTAAAATAATTAGTGTTCCATTAACCCTTGACGACCATTGGTGATGAAATGTTTCTATCACCACTGTAAAATAAGGGGTAGTCAGGCTAGTGCAACACCCAGATGTTTCATATATTTATACATATTTATGCAAGAAGTATTACTTGTCATACTAGTTTAACCCAAAAAGTGGGCTAGGCTAGTCTGGCTTAAAACTCTTCATATATTCTGTGATGGCACAAAAATAATGCGTAGTTTTACATTAAAATATTAGACTAAACATATATGGTAAATTCTGCAAAGAAAAAAGGAAATGATAAATACTAAACTACCTTCAAGTCACAAGACTAAAAGCTATAAATATCATACAACTATTGAAATTGTTTTATTTTTTTTTTTTATAAAAAATATACAATATTTTCTTCTAACAAAATATTGCACATTATTTCATGTATAAAAAAACTTGAGGTACTTTTTATTTAAATTACTACTGTAGATTTATAAACAATGGCTAATTTAATTTTTGAAACTTTAAAGTCTAGTGAAAGTGAAATCCAAAAAAATCTTGACAATGACAAACTACGGAATGTACATTTCATGATATTACACAATTGTTTTAAATATTATTTATTGAAGGTGCTGAAAATTGAAAATTTGTGAACAAATATTTGTTAAAAAGTGTGCAACAAGAAGAAAAAAATATTTTAAAAATTAGTTCCATTGTACAAGTTCTGAACTTAGCTATGCTTGTAAAATAAATCATTTCCTGTTATTGTTTTGTTTTTTTTGAGCTAATAAAATAAAAAAGTCAATATTTATTTGTTGAAACTCACAGTAAACTAAAAGAAAGGTTTTGATTAAGATTCAATCTTTCCTTTAATACTGCATACAAGAGTAAGCCAATTCTAAAATGAACAGATGAAAGCAAACAAATATATAAAGCTGTTGAGTTATATATACATTTATAAAACATTTACTCTTCTAGTTTAATAAGTTTCAAATAATTCTGAATTATATTTTATCAATGTACTTTAAATAAAAAAAAAAAAATTCATATCATATTCATTGATGATGAAAACTAAATTATGTTTGATAGTCTATAAACACCAACACATAAAAAGTTTGAGAAACATCAGATTACGAAATTAATACTATTGAAAACTGGCTAGGCCTAATGGGATAAAAACAACTGAACCCAAACTCAATCAATAATAAACACCATACAGAGTTTCTGAACAATACTAAACAGTAAGAATGAATGTAAAATAATATTTGAGCATTGAATTCACATTGAGTCATAAAGTAAAAAGTTATTACACAAAATGAATAAAATCAGCCAAGCATAGATTTAAAACCAAAATGTTAAATTTTCCACTCTCACTCATCACTCTGCACATCTCCTTAAAAACAATTTTTAATCTAGAATTCACCCAAATTGCAACAACTTCTATACAATACAAATATAATCTGTATACATCTCCATGTACACCATATTGTAACACATGCACAATGTTTATAGAAAAAAATTCAATTGACTAAGGAATAAAAACTACTTTTTTTATAATACTCCTATTTCTGAACTGGTATTCTAATTTTTTTTTTACAATAAAAAAATGAACGCCAAAATATTCAGACTCTTCAAAAAGCTAGAACATGTAAAGTAGAAAAAAAAATGACACAATCAAAAATTGTGCCAGCAGGAAAAAAAAGAATTATTTTGAAAATGGACCTGAAAACAACTGTTAACAATTTTGGAAATAATTAAGGGTCCACAAAAATGTGCTAACTGAACCATAAAATATCATATCAATACACAGGCCAATAAAATATTTTAATGTTAAATGTTTAATGTCATATTATTTATTTGGCCAAAAAGAGAATAATAAAAGAAGAGATAATTTAGTTATAAATATTAACAATCAGATTGTCATTTGAAGTGAATTACTCACTGGCCTTTTGGATGAACAAAAATCAGAAATAATATGGGCAAAGACATGAAGATTAAGTCTTAAATATCATTTGCAAGAAAATAAAATATACATTTAAAAAAAGCAATTTTGAACTGACTGTAAAATTTGAATAAAATCTAACCATCAGAGTCTGGTATACTAAGAAGTCCAACATATCTTTCCTTCTTTTATTTTTTTCTATCCTAATTGGGCACAACTTCTTTCCTCACATCAGTCACTTTTTATTCTGAGCCTCAAGGATCTGCTGCAACAGCTGTGTAACTATGGAACAAATAATAATGTCATGTCATTGGATGTTTGTAATTGTTAAACAAAAATAACATTTCATTCATTATATATTTGTTAAAAAATTACCTAATATCAGTTAGGTAATTATCAACAACAAAATAATATCATATCTTTCAACCAGCTTCAAATGGGTACACCATTGGTTAGACACTTACTTTTACTGCTAGAGTCAGACTGTAAATTGCCTGTGTCTAAAACAACAACAATGGGCTTGGATGACAGAGCAGACTCCAGACAAGTGCTCTGAATACTACTAGAGCTTTGCTTGGTGTTTGCACTTAATATCATTGGGCTTTCTCCACTGATGGAATAGTTGGACGGACCAGCACTGCAGGTGTCTGAGTTCTTGTGCACTGTTCAAATATAGAGCAAGTTAATCATTGACACATACATCATGAAATAATGAGGCATTTTAAATTCCACATCAGGAACTTACTGGAAAAATTTACTAAAAAAATTATTGTTAAAAGAATCTTTTGCACATCTGAGCCATTAAATTTATTCAATTATAATTGGTTAAAAGAATCTTTTGCACATCTGAGCCATTAAATTTACTCAATTATAATTGGTTAAAAGAATCTTTTGCACATCTGAGCCATTAAATTTACTCAATTATAATTGGTTAAAACTCTACATTATTAGATTGAAAAATTTAATAAAGGCCAAAAAAAAAATCTTTTTGGAATACATGGTTAAAGAAATAAAATTTATTTTGCCAAAAACTACATCAGTTTAACTTTAAGTATTGATAATTTAAATGTCAGTCCATGGCACATTACTGGTAAGAAAAGTTTTTAAACTTGCGTACCTTTCACATGGACAGCTTCATTTTTCACTTGTGACATATTTCCAGTTCCAGGATCCAACCCACTGGAGGCAAGACCACCAGATTTACCTTCCAGTAAAAATGTTTGCACTGCCGTTTCTGAAGAAGATCCAGGTGAAGGGTTGAAAGTGGTCAAAGGGTGTACGGTGGCTGAAGGTGATGCTTTGGTGGCCCCATGTAGTCCAGAGAGTTTTGATGGTTTCAGAGGTGAAGAACTCTGAAGTGTTGGTACTGCACCCGGCGGTAGCTGGAAGATGGAACTGGTAGTGGAAGACTCTTGTACCATTTGATTCAAATGAAGAGCCTCTGCAAATAAAACATCTCAGCTGTGAAACATGGAAGTAATGATGATAAAATCAAAACACGCCCGAAAAAAATTTATAAAATCATGCTCATATTTAGAATGCTATATTTGTAACACAATTTTAAAAATTATTTTTAAGTTACTGACATTTTGCCTTATTTTACCTGGAGAAACAAAAGACAAAGCCTTTGATAAAGAAGAAGAACTAGTTTCCATGGCATCTTCCTGTTTAACAGACTCAGCCATCTGATAAACTGGAAAATATAATTAAAACATGCCAAAGAACAAAGTTTTACTATTAGGACTTTACAAATAAAACTAGGTAGAAGGTGGTATGGCCAAAGAATTAAAATCTATTGAAAGAAATTTAATCTAGGTTGACACTAATATGAAAATAAAATACAAGAGCTTAAAACAAAAATCAAGCAATATAAAATGAGATGAAACAATTAAAAATGTGAGTTAAAAAATATAATAAAATTATCAACAAAAAAAAAAAAGTGTGATTGTGTAAAACAGATTAAATTTTTTTTTTATGTTAAAGATAAAAGTAATGAAAACTGTTTGTAAATAATATCTAGCCACTATGTATGTTAAGAAAAAAATGTTACACAAGTATATAGTTTTTTTTTTAATTACATCACTATATATTTAGCAGTCAAAATATTTGTGAAGATCAAGTTAAAAGAATTATGTAACAGAACATTCCTATGTATGATGAAACAAAGAAAGCAATCATTTAAAGTTTCATGTCAACAGTAATAGGGAGTACTAAAGAAACCAAGACAGCAGCTATAGATTCAGTGAAATGTCAAGTAGAATACATCAGATGACATTGATATCACTAGGTTCATAGATCACAATTTTAAATAGAGTCATACATTATTATAATTAATCAGCCAAAATCAAACTTCAGAAACTCCGCAAGAGGTTAAACATAATGAAGTTGTGATAAACTTTTCAGTGCTCAATGTTAGAATTTAGATAATAAAAGATGAAAAAAAGGCAGAAGCGAAATTAGTGTATTTGTATACAAAAATGTCCTTTCTGATGCAAATTTGTTTCTTGTTCATTTGTTTATATATCTATATTAATTATATATATTTATTTTTCTTCCTTTTTTTCTAAAGAACTAAAATAAAAGAAAGTCAATATGTTTATCAAATTTGAAAGTTGGAGGCAGGCAAGATAAAGAGATAAAAATAGAATCAAGCCTTGTTGTTTGAAATAACCTGCACAAACTGTCTTCACTCAGCTGGGAGACATGCACACTGATTGGCCACACCACCCATTACAGGCAGCAAATTTAACGATGACCCTAGCCACACCCAAGTTGCTTCCGACAACAATGCTGGGACACTAATTAGGAAAAGTACAAATTACAAATGGCAATTTTTTCAGCATAAATAATTGAATAAAAATATATAATAATTCCCAAAGTTTACTTTAATATTTACAAAAGAATAATTTATGAAACATAACCATGTTTTACCAAAAAGAATAATTTATGAAACATAACCATATTTTACCAAAAAGAATAATTTATGAAACATAACCATATTTTACCAAAAAGAATAATTTTTGAAACATAACCAGGTTTAACCAAAAAAATTTTTCAAAGGATTTATTTTTAATCTATTATAATTAATTAATTTAAAAAAATTTTTTTTACTTTTTTTCTGATAAAAAAATAATAAAAGTGGGACTAAAAGAAATAGTGCTTGCTAGATATCAAAATGTTAACATTATCTATATTTGAATAAATCTACTCAGAAAATATTAGGGACAAATAGGAGTGTAAATTTAACTGACAAAAATAGAGCCCTAAGTTAAGTGTTAAGATTTTTTTTCTTTCATTTACAAGTTTATATCATCTATTTCCAAAGAAAAAAAAAATTTCTTATTTCTATAAAAAGTAGTTAACACATCTAACGAGTTATTTTGATTCAATGAAAAAACCTTTTTCATTGCAAGTAAAATATTTCTCATTTGATCAACAATTCAGACAATTATTAGAAAAACTAGCAAAAAAGGTGTATTAAGATATTTAGAGGTCTAAAGCATTTGCCGAAAAAAAAGGATATAGAATACAGTTAACCTAAGGAAATGTTCGTAGAAAAAGATATAATGGCAAGATGAGTTATATTTTTTTCTTTAAATGTTTTTATTTATATGATTGTCACCTGGTTTGTAAGTAAATCCTTGAGAATCACTCTTCTTGCCGGCACAGCTCACCACAATCTGTACCTTCTCAGGTTTGGTAATTGACTTATCTTTATATGCTGGGACTTTACAAATTAAGTGAGTCTGTACATAAATAGCGAGGAAATGTATCAAGAGAAAATTTTAAAACTATTTGAAACATCAAAGAACTACCAGTCAGCAGTAATTTATTGAAATCTGTAGACACTTTATAGAGATGGCTACACGCTGTCACCTCATAGGAGTAAGTATAAGTGTCTGTCAGCCTAAATCAGATATCTGAACATTACTGATTAAACAAGATCTGCAGGAGAAAAGGGTCCATTCTCTCCAAGATATGCAATGACTCCACAAGAAGTATGTGCCAACTGCATTATTAATTTCATGTAAATGTATACATCGCACTTAGCTAAAGAATACATAAAATTATTCTCTTAATAAAAACATTATTTGTAATGAACTTTAATGTTCAGGTTTAATAATTAAGTGTGAGACACTAGAAAAAAGCAAAAAAAAAATCTTTAAGATAATATAAACTTGTATTTTAAAAAATATGTTGAGAATAAACCATCACAGCTTACAGGTTGAAAAAACTCCTGCTCTATCTCTGCCTCTGCCTGCCAAACAACTATTTCCTCGCTTGGGTCCAACTTCTGAAATAAGACACTTGTTCCTTTGTTCTTGAAATTCTTGCCAATGATGAACAAAGAATCTCCACCATGACTTGCACATTCAATGATACTCATTCTGCAGATTTCTGGCTGACCAACAGGCTGAGCTGAAGAAACAGGATCAAGTTTAATTGTGTTCATAATTTCATTTTTTTTAATTATATTTTGCCTTCAGTGGATGGTTTCACAATGTATGATGCCCAGGTACATATTAGTCTTAATATGGTAACAATTCAACATAATTTTATAAAATAAAATGTGATATCATAATGGATAGTGTTAAACAAAGAGGAAATATACTTTTATCAACACTTCAAGAAAATATCAAGAAAAAAAAACAAATGAGGAAAACCATGGTTTTAAAGGGAGAAAGTTATGAAAAGGTTACAATAAAAGTAGTCTTTGTATGGTTATTAAGATACTGTATATATATAGCACTGGAAATGCACACAAACTTACTTTTTTTTTTGTCTTTTCACTTTTTACCTGTAACTTATTTGTGTGTCCAATGACATAACTTTAAAAAAAATAGGATTCATTTAAGTAATGCATCTTTATTAGTGGAAGTGACACAATCTTTATTAGTGGAAGTGACACATCTACACTGTCAAATCACTTATAATAAATAATGAGCACTTTGAGGTATAAAAAAACTTACTGCAAACAATGGGATTTGAAACTGCCTGCAGAACATGAAAAGATCCATCTGACTTTTCCACTGTAGTTCGCAGTACTAGACGAGCCCTAGTGTTATTTTTTTTTTTATCCCTTGCCCTTTTAGGTCCGATTCTTCTTTCAACATCAGCGTTTCTGAGTTTCAAAATTCCAATGCAGTCCAATCTAATAATGGGAATGCATAATAAAAGTAAAACAAAATGAGACACTAAATAAAAAGTCTTACGCTTGAATGTTGCAGTTTTCAGATAGGATTCTCAGAAAATTATCAACATTAAATCTGCACTAGAAAATTATCAACATTAAATCTGCACTAGAAACTTTTCAAAAAAATTAATAAACACCAAAAAAAAATGAAGGACAGTTCCATGAAGTGCAATTGAAAAAAATGGGAATAAAGTCTTCAACTTAAAAGATTTAGTAAAATTAATTCTGATCAAATAACCATTTGAGCATTATAGATATATATATATATATTAAATGAAAATTAAAAAAAGACTACAATAAAATTTTGATATCTTCCCAGATTAAATATGACATATTAAATCAGCCAGCTTTATAGCTCAGAGCTCCAATGTTTAACAACTTACTTGACAGTCATGTCATTCTCTGGCAGTATATCAACATCAATGACAGTGGTCCCTTCAATCTCCTGCTCTGTGCAGGCTGTAGAGTTTTTCCCAAAGACACGACAGGCTTGATAAAACCCATGAGGCTTAACACGCCCACATTCATCTCCTATAAAAACTTGAAGTTTTGTGGGTTTGTTGTAGCCAACCAGCTGTTCGAAGAAAACAAGAGAAATATGAACATTTTTTTTTTTTCAATTTCTTATACTGTGTATTATTTCTTTCTTAAACTAAAATCTCTATATAAAATAATAAATCGCTATTTGATTTGTTTAGGTAAATTAGTTTCAATTAGGTTAGGTTAGTTTTGGCTGAGATATTATATTTTGATACACTTTTATTACATGTTTTAAACTCACTATCCTAACACCTCAGGTCCAGCGCATTTTACCAAGGGTTAAAAAAAAATTGTCTTTTCATAGCTAGATAATTCTAATCTACTCAGTGACTATAACAAATTCAAAAAAAAAAAAAACTAAGATACTTTCATAGCATTGAAGATAACTGAGGAAAGGGCAAGGTAGTCTAATTTCAGGTGTACATATTTGCAGCTAATCCCTGCTATGGGTCTAATTTCAGGTGTATATATTTGCAGCTAATCCCTGCTGTGGGTTTGAACCTGTAGTTTGAGGCTTTTATATATGCACCTTACCATGTGACCTCCCATCTCCATTAAGTACATTACTAGCAGGGAAAAAAAAATTTTTTTTGGTGCTCACTTTGATTATTGGGAATCCTTGTTGACTGGCATCTTTGATGGCTCCCCTACTCCCTTCAGTTTGGTAGCGAGCTCTGTGATGACTCTCTGGCTGTTCAATTATTTTCAATTCCATGTTCTCCACTTTGCTGGGATAATAAGCCTTCAGACTGTATTCCTTCTGTTTCCTGGACACAGGACGGACTTGCTGGGTGGGTATAGCTGACCTGGCCATGTTTTGGGCTTTTAATGAAGGTTTGGCATTACTGAGTCTTGAGTGCTTGGACCCACTCTTGTATTTTCTGTAAAAGTGTTTCAACATAAGTATGAAAAACGAGAGAGAATTCTTTTTCTGTTTAATAAACAATCAGTAATTAACACTCTACTTCATCAATGGCTCAGCTAATTAATAAGATGATAAATTGATGTATAAAACCCACAAAGTCACATCAGAGGGCTCAGCTAATTAATAAGATGATAAATTGATGTATAAAACCCACAAAGTCACATCAGAGGGCTCAGCTAATTAATAAGATGATAAATTGATGTATAAAATCCACATAGCTTCTCTCATATAATTTAGTCAGCTTTGATATTAACATTTTTATTAAAATCTCAATTTAATGAACCCATGGTAAAGTAATAGAAATTAAGCTAACTAAAAGAAAATGTATAAATTCTTTTACTCGATTTGTAATTAAAAAGCATTATTTTTCTTTAATTCAAAAATATCTTTAACATAGACCTTCCTAGACATTCAGCGTGACATTACTGATAAATGCAGCGTGACATTACTGGCACATGTACAAAGAATACTTACAAGGATTCTGTTGTTGAAGTTCCTGCACCTCCAGAACCGAAGGTAAATACTTCTGAATTGTCTTCCTTATTCCCAAATGCAAAGGAAAAGTTTGAAGCTGTGCTGACTACACTCCCTATATCAAATGTCTGATCAGGTGACAATGGAGTCTGGACACTTGACCGAGCATCTGTACAAAGGGAACCCTTTAGAATCTTCATCGGAACATTTTCTTCATTTCTACCAGGGGACAGAACCTCTTCGGTAGAAGGACGTTTGTGGAATGAATTTAAATCAAAAAAGGATGCATTCTCATCATCGTCATTCATTCCTTGCATGGTGTCAGATTTGATCTGTAAATCTGCTGAGCGCTCAATTAAAGTTGCTTGTGTGTTGCCATCCTCAATGAGAACAGGAGATGACAAAGGGGATGGCCCTTCAGAATTAGAATTGGGACTGTGGATATCAATGCTTAATGGGGTGTGTGATCTTTTCCTATCTGACAAATTCTGGCCAACTAATACATTATTTCTAGCTGGTTGGTCTTGTGAAGATTCAAATTTTAAACTATCAGAGGTAATATTTGCAGCTGGCACTGGATTCTGGGATTGTTGTGTTAACACTAAAAGGCTAGAAGAGTTCATGTCAGTTTTAAAATCTCTGCTTTCAACAGACTTTGACAAGAAAGATGAAGGAAAGGTATTAGTAAAAGCTAATGTAGATAAAGGGGCAGAAGGACTGTTTCCAAACAGTGAGCCGCTGGTAGAGACACTGGCAGTAGAGGGAGGTACAAAAATGGAGTTGGAGCTCAATGTTGGCAGTGATAACGTCGGAGGAAGAAATGAGAACGATGCTGTTGTGACAGAAGTAAACGTCTTTGAGGAAGTGGTAGCTGAAAAACCCGAGGTTGATCCAAAAGTGACGTTGCTTTGAAAACCACCAGGTAAAGTTAGAACTGGCTGAAGAGCTGTACAAATAAAACAATATATGTAGTCAATCACTAAAAGAGATTTTTTTTTAATTATTTGTCTTAAAAAAAATTAAAATATCATTTGACATTTTTATCAGAAACACAATTCAAATATCTTTAGAAAGAGAAAACAGGCACTCACGTTTAGACTGTAAACTGGTAATAGAGCTGTCTCCAGTTAGTAAACTATGTAAATGTTTGTATTCTTTCTTGATGTTATCACTGCACTGTCTGTCAGACCTGTCTGAAATATCAAGCCCTGCCAGACATTTCTCTTCTTGATCCTGCTCCTGTTGCTTCTTTATCTGTTGGCGATCTGCTCGCAATTGGGTTTGATAGACAGCATTAAGCTGCTGGGATGATACAGTTGTAGGAAGGGGCTTGTGCTCTATGATGAGAGACCCTGGCGGCTTCTGTCCAGAAAACTGAAACGATGGGCGGCTCTGATCCGGAGAAGGAACAACCTGATAAACAAGGTTCTGTGATGCCTGGGCCTGTTTCAGTTGAAAAGCGATCTTGGGTTGTTGATCCAAGGCATGCACTGGCTGCAGCAGCTGAAGCTTCTGGGACTGTGGTGGCTGGTCTTTCTGGGTGAGTAGAAGATTAAAAGGGGTTTGTAGTTTTTGGTTCTCTGCTTGATTGTTGTCTAGATTTCTGTTCAGCTGTGATGGAATCGACTGCTGGACCAACAAAAGCTTTTCTCTTGTCTGTTGCAGCTGCTGCTGGGGCTGAATATGTCGTTGCTGGGATGATGAGCCTTTAATGAATAACCGTGGCTGTGGGTGCAACTGATTTAGCTTCAGCCATTGGTGATTTGAAGATGTTGGTTTCTGTAGCACAAGTGTTTGGGGCAAGGGTGCTTGCTGATGCACGGTGGAATATGATGAATTCTGAGACAGGCTTTGCTGGGATAATAGCTTCTGAAGCTCTTCCAATGACTTTATTATTTGGTGGCTGTTCTGATTAGCACTGGCATGACCAGGTGATCCAACTGTCGGAATCACTACAGTGGCTAACCTAGGTTTTTGTGATAAATTCATATTTTGTTCTAGGTTCCCGATGACAGCTTTGCTTTCGATGTGACTAGAGGGGATCTGAACAATGATGGGCAAAGTGGCATTTGCAGTTCTCATCAAATGTATTATGCTAGGGTCAGTACTGGGGACGCTAAATGAAGACTGCTCCTTGGTTGAGGACATTGAACATTGATCCAAAGAAGAATTTAACACAGAATTCTGAAACATGGGTTGCCCGACGAATAATGGGGAACTTTGATTTTGCTCCTGCATAGATGAAATATTCGTGTTTGGGATAGCGCTGGGATGGCTCAAGTTTGTGCTGGAAACTACAGTAGCTGAACTATCTAGGGAACCTGTAAAACATGTCTGAGACTCACTGACATTCATCTGGATATCAACACTGCCACCGTCTATAAGTCTAGAGTCTATTGAGGAAATGGTTACTACAGCTGGATGGTCCAAAAAATTAGGAATAATATCGGATTGGAGATTATTAGCAAGGAGCTTTAAATTATTATTTGCCGAACCTGAGGTTGTCATGCTGCTGTTATTGTTAAACATGTCAGGCGTCACATGTTCGTTATGCACTGACAAGGAACTCTTCAGTAAAGAATTGTATTCAGTGCTGGAAGGGAAAGTGACCTGAGCAGGTATAGGATCTGTGGAAGACGTCTCTGACACTGAACACAAGTTGCCTATGGGTTTGCCAACATCATAAAAGGGGGATGATTCTGTGGAATATGTTTGCTGTGCATGAGAAGACTCGCTAGTGGCAGTTTCATTCGCTGTGTGCACAGCAGTGTGCAAAGAATAATCTGGTATTGCTTCGCTAGAATCGCTCACAAAACTATTTCCTGCTTTGACAATTGATCGATGAATATCTTCATAGCTAATGCTTCTTTCATTTGAATTTGAGGAAATATCCATTGCACTTTCCAAGCTGCCACCTGCCTGCAAACTAATTCCATGACTTTCCATGCTGCCACCTGCCTGCATACTAATTCCATGACTTTCCATGCTGCCACCTGCCTGCATACTAATTCCATGATTGGGAAAAGAAAAAACTGAACTAGGCTCTGATATTTTTTTTGCAAAGTCTGCTTCCTGTACCTGCATCGGCTGAGGAAAATGCTCATGCCCATGTAAATTAAAGTGAACTCCATTTTTGTTGGATGAAAACTGATTCGGTTGCAAGTGAAACAAGTTATGGACATCTTGAGGGTTTGAAGAATGGGGTGATGCCTGTAAAAATGATGTAGACATCTGAGGTTGGGTTTGATGATTAAAATCAGACTGGCTACTGGTGTTTGTTACAGAAACTGGCGTCTCAGAAAAACTGACAGACTGTGTGTTATTTTCAAAAGGGTATCCACCATAACCCCCTGACTGAGGTGAGCTTTCTAAGTTGATTGACCTGTGCTGAAGGTTTGACAGATTAGAATCCACAGCAAAATTTCCAGTCACTACTGCCTCTATATCTAAGTGTGGAAATGCATCATCATCTTGAAAGTGGTTTAGCCCGCTTAAAGAGGATGAGAGAGAGTTCGGGAATTCTGTTATGCTTAATTCACTTGAGGCTTTAACATTCAGATCTTGAACCTGATGCATGGTGACTGGGTTTGTTGGGCTGAAGTTCATAAAGTTGCCAGAGGGAATTGAATTGGTCATAAAATTTTGTTGATGGGTGAGAACTTCCTGACTGGGGGTGGACAAACTGGTCGGAGTTGATGAATTTGAAGTAAGTGAGGTATCACCATTGTAATTAGTTAACGAAGTTTGCTGAAACTGTTCACCAGACATTGGCTGAGCAGATTCCATACTTTGTTTTGTGAGCATTGAGAACTCAGAGGAACTGGTTAGGGTATCTGTCATGACAGAGGGCTGCTGATCACTGGAGGATAGATTTACAACAGTGGTCTCCTGGTACTGACCACTATTAGATGCAGTGTTTTGGCTAGGCACAAAATTGTGCTCACCAGGTGATGACTGCATGGTGAAATCTGGACTTCCTGCTTCATTTACATTTGTGGGCTTAGTAGATGAATAGTGCATCTCCAATGGACTGTTGGACTGAATTGAACTCTGCTGCAAATGAAAGTCAGGTTGAAATGAATTCGTAGGTGAAAGAAGATTTGAAGAGCTCTGCACACTGCTTGTCATAAAATTGGTCGAGTCAAATGAGTTCGCCAAAGATGAAGGCTGAAATGTAGCAGTTGGATTATCATAGCCTCCGTTACTTGAATTAACTGTTGTTCCAGATGCTGGGTAATCATTGGTTGATGGATCCAAGGAAGGCTGAAATGTATTCAACGGAATAAAGCTGCTGGCTTCAGATGGCTGCTGGAGGCAGCTTTGAGTTTGATACGTTTGCATGTCTGACTCTGAGGCTGAAATATTGGCAGGTTTAAACTGGAAATATTCATTGTTATTTGAGTTAATGTCAGTGTGATGATTAAAGAGCCCTTCTGGTTCATCCACGTGCATTTTTTCTGGAGTCTTGAATTGACGTGACGAGTCAACAGACTGATTGGACAACAAGGCAGAGTTAACATCCATCATGCCGAAGCCAAGGTTTTCTTGGCTGGAACCAAACTGAACTTGGTTGTTTGTAGATGAAAATGAATTTGCCAAGACTGAAGAGTTCTGAAAACTGCTGGCATCAGTCTGAGGAATATTCTGGAATGATCTTGTATTGTTGTTGGCATATTCAGTCTGCAAAGATGGGTGAAACTGTACAGCAGTTTCACTATGTTGATACTGACCATTCTGTCCATCATGAAAAAAATGAATATCACTTCCTGTAACCTCAGACAGTGTCTGAAGGTGACTCTGGTCAACAGAGTTTTGATGAGGGCTAGAATTTTCAAAAGTGGTCGGGCCAACAGAGGAATTGCTGGAATAAATAATGTTCATCTGACCAGCAGAACCAGAAACTGAATCTGGGAAGACTGGCAAAGACTGACTGAAAGAATGCTGTATATACTGCTGCTGCTGCTGGTCATTTGGATGGGAACAGGTAGTTTCTGAATTGTGCGAAGTGCCCGCACCAAACGATGATGATGTGACGGAGCTGCACATGTGACCCATGTCCACCTGGCTAACTTCCTGCGCTGCATTATACCCCGACTGCTGACTATAGTTGGTCTCTGGCATGTTCCTTTTATCGTCCATCATCATTGTGTCCTTGTGGGATGAAGGCGGGGTGGGGCATGAGAGATACCGTGCCAGATCTTGAATGGAAGTTTCATCTTTACTGCTGAGACCTGGGTGGAACAAAGTCAGGAAATGAGTTCATTTACATTTAGATTCAATGCATTCCTACTTTAAAAAGAAAAAAAAAAAGAGAGAGGTTAGAGGGCTCACCATTGCTGTCACTTTTCATGATTTCATCAAGAGGTGAGTTGTGTGGGTCAAGAAATTCGTTGTTTGTTGTCTTGTTCTGAGAACTCATGGCTTCACCTGGAGTAAAGTTAGGCATCACTAAATATAGAAATTTTACAGTCATTTTTAATATACACTAGCATTAAAAATCACAAATAAAATAAATGTAATTAGCCATTTGTTTCAGAGGCATGGTAAAAAAAAAACAACAATGAATGATATATACAACTAAAGGTGTTAATTATGTCAAATACATGTATGGTAGGACTAAAACTATTTGAACTGCCAAGTGTGTTTACTTCTTGTATTTATGGGGACTACAAACACAATCAACACTTGTTGCTGTCACATCCAATGATGCCATGGTCAACTGTATATGAGTCACATATACATGTTTACACATAATCACACAAGTACATCACATACATACACAATCAACACAACACTTGCTGCTGTCAAATAACGAAAAAAAAATCAATGCTTTTTTATTTCAAAATCTATTTGAACAATAAACAATCTGAAGAGATGGAAACATCTGACACACCAGTTAAAGTCGTAGGACTATGTGTGTTTGTATTTATATAAAAATATGTGAGAACTCGTGAATACAGGTTAATACATTTCAATCAAGAGTTGATGAATTAACTGTTGAAAGAACAGCTTGAATGATTTTTTTGTTTTAAGGTTCTATCACAGTGCCCAGTCACAGGGTACTTGTTTTGGTACTCAAATGAACGGAAGTAAAATATTATCCATTTGGTAAATTGTTTATTACTCAACACAAATGACCGTTCGACAAACATTATCCATTAGGTGGATTGTTTATTACTCAACACAAATGACCGGAAGAGTAACATTGTCCATTAGGTGGATTGTTTATTACTTGACACAAATGACCGGAAGAGTAACATTTTCCATTAGGTGGATTGTTTATTACTCAACACAAATGACCGGAAGAGTAGCATTGTCCATTAGGTGGATTGTTTATTACTCAACACAAATGACCGGAAGAGTAGCATTGTCCATTAGGTGGATTGTTTATTACTTGACACAAATGACCGGAAGAGTAACATTTTCCATTAGGTGGATTGTTTATTACTCAACACAAATGACCGGAAGAGTGTGTAAAGTCCCTGTAAGGATGAGATGAAATCCCTTAGATCCTATAAACCACTAATGGGACGGTTTTATGGTGCCCTTCTTTCATCCCCACCATAGCCGATAGTGCAATGGCCATGGAGGCACCACGGGAGATATATCGGGAACTTGAGCCAAGACCTGAAAAATTTCCTTGGTCCTCACCGGAGATCGAACCAGGTACCTTCAGGTCGACAGTCGAGCGCGTTACCGCACGACCATCCATCCCCATGACCGGAAGAGTAGCATTGTCCATTAGGTGGATTGTTTATTACTCAACACAAATGACCGGAAGAGTAGCATTGTCCATTAGGTGGATTGTTTATTACTTGACACAAATGACCGGAAGAGTAACATTTTCCATTAGGTGGATTGTTTATTACTCAACACAAATGACCGGAAGAGTAGCATTGTCCATTAGGTGGATTGTTTATTACTTGACACAAATGACCGGAAGAGTAACATTTTCCATTAGGTGGATTGTTTATTACTCAACACAAATGACCGGAAGAGTGTAAAGTCCCTGTAAGGATGAGATGAAATCCCTTAGATCCTATAAACCACTAATGGGACGGTTTTATGGTGCCCTTCTTTCATCCCCACCATAGCCGATAGTGCAATGGCCATGGAGGCACCACGGGAGATATATCGGGAACTTGAGCCAAGACCTGAAAAATTTCCTTGGTCCTCACCGGAGATCGAACCAGGTACCTTCAGGTCGACAGTCGAGCGCGTTACCGCACGACCATCCATCCCCATGACCGGAAGAGTAGCATTGTCCATTAGGTGGATTGTTTATTACTCAACACAAATGACCGGAAGAGTAGCATTGTCCATTAGGTGGATTGTTTATTACTTGACACAAATGACCGGAAGAGTAGCATTGTCCATTAGGTGGATTGTTTATTACTTGACACAAATGACCGGAAGAGTAGCATTGTCCATTAGGTGGATTGTTTATTACTTGACACAAATGACCGGAAGAGTAACATTTTCCATTAGGTGGATTGTTTATTACTCAACACAAATGACCGGAAGAGTAGCATTGTCCATTAGGTGGATTGTTTATTACTTGACACAAATGACCGGAAGAGTAACATTTTCCATTAGGTGGATTGTTTATTACTCAACACAAATGACCGGAAGAGTGTGTAAAGTCCCTGTAAGGATGAGATGAAATCCCTTAGATCCTATAAACCACTAATGGGACGGTTTTATGGTGCCCTTCTTTCATCCCCACCATAGCCGATAGTGCAATGGCCATGGAGGCACCACGGGAGATATATCGGGAACTTGAGCCAAGACCTGAAAAATTTCCTTGGTCCTCACCGGAGATCGAACCAGGTACCTTCAGGTCGACAGTCGAGCGCGTTACCGCACGACCATCCATCCCCATGACCGGAAGAGTAGCATTGTCCATTAGGTGGATTGTTTATTACTCAACACAAATGACCGGAAGAGTAGCATTGTCCATTAGGTGGATTGTTTATTACTTGACACAAATGACCGGAAGAGTAGCATTGTCCATTAGGTGGATTGTTTATTACTTGACACAAATGACCGGAAGAGTAACATTGTCCATTAGGTGGATTGTTTATTACTCAACACAAATGACCAGAAGAGTAACATTGTCCATTAGGTGGATTGTTTATTACTCAACACAAATGACCTAGGAATAACTCACAATAGGCGGCCAGGTGATCCAGGCTGAAAACAATCGGCTCATCCAGCGCCACATTACAATTATTCGCCGGGGCCAGGTAGCTGTGTGATTCCTTCATGGTGACCAGGGGTCCAAGTGATGGTCCCTGTTCATTCCTTGGGCGACAGTCTGCGCCGCGACTGGCAGAATGTGTCACCCTGTCCATAATGGCTGTCAGCACTTGGGCTAATGGCATCTCACAACGTGCTCTCGACTGCCGGCTTCAGCACACCAGGTCCACTCAATGCTTAAAGTATGCAAACGATGTTAAGAGGGGGGAGAGGGAGTAGTGTCAGATACATTAAGATGTGTGACTATTTAAAACAATACCAGGGGAGTTCAAGGCAAGGGTTCGTATCTCCATTAAAGTAACTTGTACGCCCACCCTCCCACGCTATCATCTGTGGTCAGCTTTGGGGGAGGGGGTGGGTGGGCTCAAGATTTGTATGCCACAAATTTGAAGAATTAGGTGACGAGAGTATTCATCTAAGACCAATGTGTCAGTCAACAAGAGATCAAGACAATATCACCACAGTCTACATATGTGTTAGCCAGAGACAGGTGGTTGGGTAAAGTCAGGTTTCACAGTAGTGACCTGAAGTAAACAAAGGTCATGGTGGGCTGGAGACAGGTGAAGCAATACACAGAAACGTTACAGAGAATTGAGGGGGGTATTCAGTAGCACATTCAGTAGGCAACAAAATATACGAGGTGACGATACAGATATACGAGATGACGGTACAGATTAATCAAATCATGAATGAAATAGGAAACTACACAAATGGAAAACTAAAATAAGGGTGGGAGTGGGGGTGGGTGTGTTTCGTGAGAGACATGAAGTGTCGTAAATAAGATGGGGTGAAAATATATCTACATGTATGCAGCTTCAGTGTGTATATATATATACATATGAGTACGGGGGTATATGCGAGATTTAAGGCTAGAGAAAATGAAGAGTGAAATGTGTGAAGGAAGAGTTGTATCAGGGTGAAATCTATGTGATGACATGCGTGATGTGTAATACGATATAGATCTACGCCAACTAAACATTCCAATGAAATATTTCAATTCTAGCAAGAAGCTTGAGTAATACTGCAGAGCAAATGCAGAGATTTCAACAAAGTGAATGATTGGCTAACCAAGAAGATTCTCTCCCCCCCCCCCTCCAATATCTCTCTGTTTTTGTTTTCCTCGTCCTAAGCGGCTGACATTGTTATACCGATGATCCGTTTCTATTCAATTGTTTTTTCTCTCGGGGCACGTGAAATAAGGTCAACACGCAACGGCCTTGGCCTTCTCGTCTGCACTTTTAAGACCGATGTAAACAACCGGGAGTTGAATCAACAACAGGGAGGGCCGCCTCTGTGTCAGCGTTACTCACCTCAAGACTAGGAGAGGGAGGAGGGGGTATGATGGACCAACAGTAAATGGGGATATAGAACAACAACAAACATAGAGACTGATGTGAGGTATTGACATTAATAAGGGAGACATTTAATCAAGAAAATCTGAACATGTGGAATCATAGAACGAGAGATAGAGAGAGGTGTGTGTGTGTGGGGGGGGGGGGGTAATCAAAAGACTAAATACACTTACTTAAAAAAAACTGACCAATGTTTCTGCCATTGATGCGCTGACAGTCAATCTGACTCAGATGACATACTGATGGGATATTCCACGTGACAATTACCACTGACTCATTCTCTGTCCTGATGTGTTTTTTTAATTAAGTAATATTTTAACTCAACATACAAACTCGTAAACAAAAATATCTCATTGAAAGTGAGGAGAGTCGGTCCCCGTCATACAGCGACTCTCAAACAAAAGTCAGTGTTTCTGAACGGTCATACAGTGTACAGCGACTCTCAAACAAAGTCAGTGTTTCTGAACGGTCATACAGTGTACAGCGACTCTCAAACAAAGTCAGTGTTTCTGAACGTCATACAGTGTACAGCGACTCTCAAACAAAGTCAGTGTTTCTGAACGTCATACAGTGTACACCGACTCTCAAACAAAGTCAGTGTTTCTGAACGGTCATACAGTGTACACCGACTCTCAAACAAAGTCAGTGTTTCTGAACGTCATAGGCACCACCTGCATTGGTGGAGTGAAACGGCGTACACACAAACACGACAGTTGATAGTTAACTATACCAGTGTGATAGATTTGTTATACCTCCAGTATCAAGTTGTGATGTACACACACACATCATAGAGCTCTGTGACAGAGACCTGTAGAGAAACATTGTTCTAGTGGATTAGAAACGGTACCCGGACACACACACACGTACGTTACGGCCTGGGTAATTTTCTCCAGGGGTCAAGCCATACAATAGAAAATGGAGTGGACAAACCCTTACCATTGTTGACAACAATAGAAAGACAGTTGCCTGACACAGTGCAATGGATACTAAATAGAAAATACCGGGAGGTCACTCTACTGATTATAAATTTAAAAAAAAAATACTATTAATTCAGACACAGTGTCACTGTGTGAAATCAACATGTTGTTCAACTTGAAATAGACCAACAAAAGCTGCTGGCTACCACCGTATGACTTACATATAGGTAACTACCGGAGAACAAAATAATAAACACTTCAGAGCCTGCCCTGGTACTTGACAGAGTAGACCGGTCATATGCTGACTGACCTGTATCTTTTACACAAGTAAACCGGTCGTATGCTGATTGACCAGTACCCACAAGTAGAGTGGTCGTAAGCTGACTGACCAGTACCCACAAGTAGAGCGGTCGTAAGCTGACTGACCAGTACCCACAAGTAGAGCGGTCGTAAGCTGAATGACCAGTACCCACAAGTAGAGCGGTCGTATGCTGAATGACCAGTACCCACAAGTAGACCGGTCGTAAGCTGAATGACCAGTACCCACAAATAAAGCGGTCACATGCTGACTGACCAAACACACTTCATTCTTTTGAGTGGCTGTAGTAGGGCGCCTCAACTCAATGGTCAGTCTATTATTGCGGCTGTGGTTATTTCCATTAGTGACACACTCTTAGTTTTACTCCGCCGCCAGTGAGTTAGAGAACAACAACCACCTGTAAATATACCGACTGTCCACAACAGAGGGTTGTTCTCAGTCACACACGTCAATAAATATTTCATTGTAATACAATTAGAATGTTGGTCACTGTGCCCCACTGTTATTAGAGATGTACGGCACACGTAGTCAGGCACGCAAACCAACACATTTATTCACATTAGTCTTCTTCCGTTTAAAAAAGGGTAAAAAAAATACTGGAAAAAAAAACCCTTATCGTTTAAGATTTCATCAAAGTTTCCAGACTTGTGAAAATGTCAACACTACAAATAAATCGCAAATCATAACAAAATTATAGCTAAAATTGAGAAACTGTTTTATGTTCCATCCAATCACATCTTGTTCAGCAATGTAACGCGACCATTAAAATCTGTTATTGAACAGCCCAAATGATGTTATGGATGGGTCGCCACAATGAAACAGGTGAACTACTTTGATTTTTGTTACGGTGGATGTAATCTGTAAAGTATACAGTTCCTGAATATCTGCCGTGTGTCCAGTGTAAAATCTTTTAAGTCGATTACAGAGATACGCGATGAATAGGGAGATAACGTCCAGATAACGAAATTAAAATCAATCCATACCACGAAAACACTCCATGGTGTTAAGTCGTGCAAAGAGATACAACTGGTCGCAGTTACACGTAATTTCCAAATGTAACAATAGCCAGAATGCGACAAAGCTTAACTATTTCAGAGAATGTCTCAATGGAGGGAACCTGATTCAGACAATGACTGCCTTTGATGCAACGGATCTCACATCAAGCACATTGTGGGTACAGTCATGTTGTTGTTTTAAATAATGGTTAAAAAAACGAATGCCCATCAGCTGTTTTCTGAACAGAAGGGACAGTCGTGGGGTAAACATTGTGGACCGATTTAACTGAACGTAACCTCAAACAATATGACGTCGCAGGATAACTACAAAATTCAAGAAATCCTGTTACAAAAATTAGAAATTTGATCCAATCAACCAAATCCTTTTTTATATATAAATATAAACTCTAACTGTAACGGTGTGGGTTATTTTCCCCAATTCCACAGCATGACCATTCCATGTCGAGTTCGGGTAACCCAGTACAGCCGGTGTAATTTCAACTTCCATTATCTCCCTACTTTGTGGACGAGATTTGTAGTTTTTGTTTAGTGCACCACATTGCATTGGCTGTAACGGAGACAGAGACCTGCTCCATGTGTATAATGATAATCTATTTATATATGGAGTGGAGGGGGGGGGTCAAATTACTGCTTGATTCAGGTAAAAGTTAGGACCTGCTTGATTCAGGTAGAAGTTAGGACTACATCCAGTAGTTAAAATAACTGGCTCAATTGCACACCGTTAATGATAACATAGCCTTGTTTTTGGTGTATGTGAATCATTCAAGTAAATCGCACACTGTCAATAATCCTCCATGATAACTAGGGAGCGACCGATATGCCTTTTTACCGATAGTCCGATACCGATATTTTCCCCCAGCATTTTTACCGATACCGATATTATCTTTTTAGGGGCTGTCCATTATTTATGTCAACAAATTTTTGGCGATGTTTACCTCCCCCCCTCCCCCTTGTCAACAACTTGTTAAACTTCCAGAGACCCCCCCCCCTATAAAATTACGTCAACATTTGATTACCCCCCCCCTAAAAAAGGTGGCTTCCAAAATGTTTATGTGGCAAAATAAGTAGGAATATAGTTAGTTTAATTAAAATACTGAATGTTAAGCGAGTGTGTAACACAGAACTACAAACGCTGCTTAATTTTCCTATTTATTAAGTAATTATATTAAATTTAAAAAAGTAACATTGTTGACGTCAACTTTTCTTGACCTCCCCCCTCCCCCTTGTCAACAATTGTCAAAAATTTTCTGACTCCCCACTCTCCCCTATTTTGTTGACGTAATTAATGGACAGCCCTTTAAGCAACAACAATGCCAAACACGTGTTAATCTCGTGTTGTATGACGTATTTTGTAACACTTCGCCCACGCGTGTCTTGTTCACCCCCCCCCCGCCAGATACCGATATTTTTTTTAAGCAACAACAATGCCAAACACGTGTTTTCCTCGTGCTACAGCTAATGACGTATGTCAACCCATGCTTACCCTTTCCCTGTCATATTTCGTGACACTTCGCCCGCACGTAAGTCTTGTCCTCCCCCCCAACTTCCCATCCCAAAAAAAAATACACACAGATGTTCACTAATTGTATCATTCAAGGTCATACATTAGAATTAAGAAATGCAAATCCTATTGTTTCAAGGTCATATCTCTGATGTAGTCGTGACAATTTCTGTGTACGGATTTTTTTTTTCTTTTTTTTTTAAATCTTGTCTGATCTGGTTATACAATTGGGTTATTTACTGATTTTTTTTTCTGCAACTCTGTTGTGAAAAAAAAAACAATGTATCGGAAGCCAAAAAAACGGCCGGTCCGATAGTTAACCCATAGTGCCAATATCGGTTCGACTATCGGTCGCTCCCTACAACAATCGGCCGATCCGATATTAACCGATAGTGCCAATATCGGTCCGATACCGATACCGATCCGATTATCGGTCGCTCCCTAATGATAGCATAGCCTTGTTTTTGGTGTATGTGAATCATTCCAGTAAATCGCACACTGTCAATAATCCTCCATGATTCTGTGGCTAGTACAAAGTCCAGCCGCCTCAATGCTCATATAAATGTTAATTTTTATTGTTTAGGTAAGAGTTCAGTATAAATGTTAATTTTTATTGTTTAGGTAAGAGTTCAGTATAAATGTTAATTTGTATTGTTTAGGTAAGAGTTCAGTATAAATGTTAATTTGTATTGTTTAGGTCAGAGTTCAGCATAAATGTTAATGTTTATTGTTTAGGTAAGAGTTCAGTATAAATGTTAATAAGTATTGTTTAGGTAAGAGTTCAGTATAAATGTTAATGTTTATTGTTTAGGTAAGAGTTCAGTATAAATGTTAATGTTTATTGTTTAGGTCAGAGTTCAGTATAAATGTTAATTTGTATTGTTTAGGTCAGAGTTCAGAATAAACCACAACCAAGGCTGCCACTGACATTGGGTCGTGTTTCTTACATCAAAACTGTTCGGCTCACAACTTTATTATAGGCTCGAATGTTTACAACAAGAATATATTGGCAACCGTCAGACACAGTAAATAACATCCAGTCGAAGGTCTATGACAGCCAGCGTCTTAGAAATGTTCAATATGTGTGAGAAATGTGCTTCACGTTGATGATATCAAGATGTATTTTTTATGGTATAAAAATGATCACTTACTAAGCATTTTCTCATTGAATTATTCCAGATGTTAACTAATACAAATGAACTACTTAGTTCAAAAGGTATAAAGAATTAATGGGAACTAAAAATAAAAATAATATACCGGTAAGACGCGGTCAAAAAATAAAACTTTTTCCAGTGAAGGAAAAAAAAAAACAGTTCTGAGTTAAAAGACACAGCATCTGTTTATTTCAAGGGAGCCATTTAAAAGTGTGTGATGACAATGAAAAAAAATGACTCTACCATACTGAACAATACATTATATATATATATATACATATACATACATATATATATATACATATACATACATATACATACATATATATATATATATATATATATATATATATATATATATATATATATAACTTAGTGTGTTGTATTTAGCTTTGGGTTGAATTCCAGGTGCTAAGAGGCATACGTTTTTATTTTATTTAAAAGAAACCACGACATGACATGCGCACTAAACTTTGACCAAAACAAACAACAAAATTCTCTAGATTTTCTATGAAAGTGGATTTGACGCAATCAATGTCTAAATCTCCACAGCAAGACCCAAAACAGCTTTCGAACAGGTAGGTAGAGAGAGAGAGAGAGAGAGAGAGAGAGAGAGGGAGAGAGAGAGAGCGAGAGGATATGACTGGCAGCAAGGAAACAAACAAATCCATGAATTATTTGAAATCATATCACTGAACATAAAACGTGTTTTCAGCTTTACCCACATTAAAAAAAAACAGCACAGGATGTTTAAGAAGTAAAAAGTTGTTTTGTTTTGTGGGTTTCTTAAGTCCCTAGTAGACATGTTTCATGTAGCTGTGCGTGTGTGTGTGTGCCATGTGAAGGTCACGACCTGGCTTGGTCGCCAATATTTTCAATCAAAGCAGGGATAGGTTATGCCACCACACTCCTGGGGGAGGCATTCCATAAACTGCTTCCCTAATCCCCCCCCACTCATGCCATTTTTTTTTTTACATTCACTCAATAACAGTAAATAGCTTGGTTCTTAAATCAAAATAAATTTATAGTTCATAGTAATAAATATATCTAGGATCACCTCTGGTATAAACAATACAGCCTGTCAAAGATATATAGATACTTACTCAAAACATTAAACACACACCAGGTATATGAAATTAAAAATAAAATATTCTTTTAAAAAATCCAGAAGACAATGGGGATTACAAAAATGTGATGCAGTGTTAATTGTTTATCTGAGATGCATCAGCAGATGACAGTGTACACACACACACACACACACACACACACACACACACACACACACAAGAGTTTGACGTATTCCGCTCACTTTCGCTCTCGCACTTAATCATGTCAACGTTCGCTTATGTCCCATTTCTGACGTCATGTGGAGGATGGAATTTGCGTCTTTTATTTGTATTATTTCCAGTTTTGTTTAGTCGATAAGCGCTTTAATGTATTTGTTGTTTTTTTCCCTTCAATTCATGAGAAAAAATTAATCTCATCCACACAAAACATAAAAGTATTTGGGAGAAGAGTCTTATTTCAACCAAAAACTAACAACTGTGCAATCGTATCACAAACCGGGTGTGCGTTAATCAGCTTGATAGATTACGTTCTGAATTTAGACTTCAAGCTTAGCAGTTACCTCCCCAGAGTATAAATTCTGTCGTCTGCTTTGGTAATGTAAACACGGATAGTGAGCCCAGTGTACCTAATAACGCAAGGTTAGCACCAAGACATGAATTAAAAACGGTTAAAGGCAAAGGCGGATCAAGGTCGTTTGAGGCCTCGGGGGCAGAACAAAAAAGGCCACGTGGAAAATAATAGTACAAATATACATTTGTCTTTTTGCTTGGCCCATTTGACATCCGATTTGGCCCGAGGATCGTAGTTTGCACATGGCTGCGTTAGACGATTTGCTTAAAATGCATAGGCTATTAAAAAAAATATAGGGCGTGTTTTATAGAAACTGCTGTTACAAAAACATAAAAATTAAATAATCAACACCAATCAAACCTGATGATAAGTTGTGTGAGTATGTGTAAGAAACAGATCTTTCATGACATGAGGTCGAAGCCATAGTGTTATGTGTTGCAATGACTGCCCAAGAAGGCCCAAGCCTCTCTTGAGACAGACACAAGGTGAATGCACGAGGTTCACACAACATGTGGAACACAGTGTGCATGTAAGACACACATAATAAATACATCAAAACTAAAACCTTCTCATTGATGGGGGGGGGGGTATTCCCCTTACTTCACATGTGTTACACTGTGTACCTACTAATCTTAAAACTAACATTCCACAGTAGTGTACATGTTGTTCAGAAGTACTACTGACATCAATACAGTCAAAATGAATGTCACCTCCCATATGGGTCAGTTGTCCCTTTCATAGAGTTGTCTAAAGTTGTCTATTTGTTTGATGTTCAGACTTTCTTTTTTCTTTTTATTGGCATGCTCTGGTTGGTTATTTCCTCTTCAAGGAAATCATAGTATTTTAAGTTGAAAAAAATTGCTTTAGGCTACATTAGGAAAAGCTAACTGTGCAGCTTACAACAAAAAAAAAATGAGCTATTAACCCTACATCAATGTTAGGCCACTTTGCAAGAAAACCAAGCATGCAAAATGCAGATTAAAGTAACAAGCAAAAGGTGAGAACTGGAAAGAATGTATGCCAAGTATACCTAAGATCAAACTGTAATGCAACACATCTTTTTTATAAAACATGTTTTTTTTTTCATCAATACTTTTCATGTTTCATCAAATTCAACACAAAAAAATATTAAAAATAAATGAAATCTCTGTTTAAAGTAGTTTTATTGTAGCTAACTATAGCACTCTCTACATACTGATACAAACCTACTCCATCTAAATACCACTCCTACAGAATGATTTCAATCTACTCCATCTAAATACCACTCCTACAGAATGATTTCAATCTACTCCATCTAAATACCCCTCCTACAGAATGATTTCAATCTACTCCATCTAAATACCACTCCTACAAAATGATTTCAATCTACTCCATCTTAAAGCCAGTTTTGCAAGTCTGTATGTTTTTATAATCTGTCTTAAAAAAGAAAATATATACCAAAGGAACAGAGCAGTAGCTGGCTATGGTAGTGCCCTGTGCAATTACATTTTTAGGCAATCTGAAAAGTACAAAAGATTTAACAGCGCCCCCTCTTTTTAGCTCAGCACTGTCCAGACACACAACCCTCAAAGGAACGCAATTTAATTCACAAGTAGCTATATTTAGCTGAGTTGGTAGGTCATATCTTATGTCAAAGCCTTTAAATCTTCAAAGACAACATAGATAATGGCAATAGAGCAGTTTTAATAACATCATCTTAGATTAACAATTGTTCAAATTAAAATTGTACTTACCAATTACTAATATTGAATTTCAGTTTTTTTCATAATGTATTCTTTTCTTGCCTGAAAAGAAAATTATATACAATGATTACTGGAATTGATAAATAGAATTTTCATTTCTTACAGTTATGGAAGCAAGTCTTAAATTTAAAGCTTTGTGACCCACAATATAAAAAAAAATATTTGGTATTTACAGCACATTTGTAAAGAAAAACAATGATAAAAGAAAGATTAATTAATTTAATAATTGTAATAATAGTTTAATTGGGACGGATGGCCAATTGCTGTAGATACTCGACTGTTGACCTGAGAGTCCTGGGTTCAATCCTCAGTGAGGCCCAGAATTTTTCCAGGTGAAATTCGGTGCAAAGTCGTCCCACAAGTCTACCCAGCATTAAATGGGTACCTGACTTAAGTTGGGGAAGTAAAGGCGGCTGGGCGTTGTGCTAACCACACAATCCCTTTATATGCTGAGGTTATAGAAACTGATGAATTCTACACTTCATCTGCCCAATGGCCCGATATGGGTAAGGGAACTAAAAAACTAAATAATAGTTTATTTTTAAAAGAATTTATTCTGAACAGGAAAAAAAATAAAAAAAAAAAAGAACTTTTTTCAAAAAAAGCGGCTATTACAATCTACGCAGGTGTAATATTTCAGTCTTCACTAAATTATAACAGATCCAAAATTGAGTTAGAATATTTGAAGACAAACGCAGCCACAAACCAAGCCATAGGAACTAATAAAGCTTATAAAAATAATATTTATTTTACAAAAGTACATGTATTTTTTTAGAGAAAATAAGTAAAAGTAATAAAATGTATTTCAAAAAGGCATTTATTTATTTACATTTTTGTGTCAGAGAGTAGTTTTGGATTTTTATTTTTGACCTGTTTAATATAAATTGTAATATTAGTCATTTTATTGCAAAGTGAATATGCTATGTGATATTTACCTTAGGCCAAACAAAACAACACATATGCATGTGTAATTTTTCAATTCCGTTGTGACCCACCTACAATTTGCCTGAGTCATGTAAGTCATGACCCATACTTTGAGAACTACTGACTTCTAATTATTTTCATTAATGTATAATTTATAAAAAAAATTATACACTTTTATATTATCATTTTTTTCTAGTAATATTTAAAAAAATCAATTTTCTAAATTATTTCAAATTTAATTGCTGAATGAACAAAAGATTAATGTCACTTGACAGTAATGTCACCAACTAAACTAATTATTACAAAAATTAAGTATTAGTAAATTATTTCTTATTGTTGTTGCTGTCAATAATACAAACTAATCATAACATTACTAAAGTCTGAAGTAAATCATCTAATGCAGTAATGGAATTACTGGTCATATTAGCATAGTAGAAACAAAATTCATTATTAAATTAGGATATACCACCATCAGTATTGAGCACTTCAATGTCTATAAACAACCGCCTTTTGGTATTGTTAGTCTATGCGATTTTTTAACAATGTGATTGAGAAAAGGAATTAAGTCTTTGAATTTTGAAGGAACTTTCACTTGTTTTACCATCCATTTAAAAAAAAAAACAGCATTAGATCGAATTGAAATTGTTTACCAACACAAATGCATTTAGCAAATATAAAAAGCTCTTACATTAAATTTTAATCTAGCGATATTGTGATTACTTTTAAGCAAACATTGTTTCGGACACAACTAGTGTGTCAAAATCATTGTCTGCTAATCTCGAAAATACAAGAAAAATACAGTCGGCCATATTGACTGATTTGTTAATGGCAAATTATTGTTTTTCTGCAAAAGATTCACTATTTTCAACAATGGGTTTAATAAATATATTTGTTAAAAAAATAGACTCACACTATTAATATTTATAGTATTGTTTATTCCACAGCAATGAATTAGCATAACCTTTGATGAATTATTTTATATTTTTTTATTTTTTTCATGAACATTCTTACTAAGTAGGTTTCAGTAATCTAACCCTTCTGAAACACAGAATACCATTGGTTTCCTTTTCCACTATTCTTTAATAGCAACCAATCGTTGGGCATCTGAGAAAAAAATTGGTTTGGGGGTTTTCCCTTTTTTTCTTGTTTTAGTAGGATTATGAGTATTTTGGACAGAATGTTGTAAACAAATCAATATTTTTTCATAAAGTTGAATTAGCTACACAGACTTGTTTAGAGGTGTCTCATTTTCTCCAGTCCAGGTACTAACTTATTATCGCATCACTATTGTACTGCTTTTCAATATTTTTTTGCTACTGTAACGTTTTGAGGCGGATCGCAAGAGCCAAGACAAGAACTTTTAGAGTTCGACTACTTAGTGTAACTTAGACTTAGTACTAAGCCATGTTAGAAACGATCCCACACTACCACCGGACCGCTGACAGGTTTCTGCAACATTTGTCATTGCCAATATTTATATTTTTATTAAAAAAATGACAACGTCAAGCTAGAATAATCCTAGATGCCTTTGATCATAAATTGCTTTGGTTTAATATTTAATATTATTTGGTATACACTAGTCTAATATACAGCTTCATTTAAATTTTAATAAATTATTTATCGCAGTGGCTACGGTTCGGTCCGACCGAACCCGTATTTTTTTTTTCTGGTACCAGCCATACTTATTATTGAAAATTTTTATGTTTTCGGGGCTAGTGTTAGGGTTAGGATTAGGGATAGGGTTAGGAATAGGGTTAGTGCAGTGACTTATATGTTGTTATATAGCTCATTGCAGCGACTCGGCCGCTATATTTAGATATCTATATTTAATTATAGCTGGACCCTAAACCTATTCCTAACCCTAGCCCCGAAAACAAACAAAAAATATGCAATAATAAGTATGGCTGGTACCCGAAAAAAAAAATACGGGTTCGGTCGGACCGAACCGTAGCCACTGCGATTATTTATTTCGACACTTTCCATCCTATTTTTTTTCATATTTATTTTATTAATAATTGAATCATGAATGGGATGGCCTGGGTGTGATTTCTAAGACTAAGTAATTATATATTTTTTTTATTCATTCTGAATTCTAATTGAGTAATTGTTTGAATCAATAATAATTAAATACCATTTAAATGGGACATACACAAAAAAAAAAAAAGATCCATCATATAATCATTTAACTTAAAAAAAAAATGATAAATGAAAATGTCTACACTACCTTTAAAGGTCCTTTGCCTTTGCCGACTTTGGCTTTGCATAGATAATGCCTGTGAATGTGAAATGATAATAATATTATTATGTTGTTGTTTATATGGTAAATAATTTGAATTAAGCATTGCACTTTTGTAAAATTAGGTTGTATGCAAACTGTAAAAATAATAAATCATGAGGGAAAAATTCTTGAGTAATTATATTTTAAAGAATTTAAACTGCTTCAGGTTCAGGGCTGCAACCAGAAAATCTAGGACCCTGACTTAAATCAGGCCCTACTGATACATTTTTTTCTTTCATTACCTGGCAAAATTAAATAAAAAAGAAAAAAAAATTGAAAGTGATGGGAGGCCTCCGAGCTAGTGGGATCACTGTCAATATTCTGAATTTTTCCTTATGAACTAGTAGCTACAGCCTTAACTAATGGGTTGATCTTAAGGAATCCTTATCCACTTGTGAAAAATTCATTTGCAACCTGGTTGCATCATGTAGAAAATCAAAGAGTAAATTAAGTAATTGTTATTGGCTATTTTACTGGGACCATTACGGAGATATTGGCCAAAGGCCAACACTGTTACCATAAAATATACAACCTCAATTGTTCAACTATTGGTGTTTAAATATTTTAAATCCATTGATTTCAGTCACTCTTGTCGTCAAACGCAATGTGATTTGCAATTTCTAACATTGCTCTAACAAATTTTGATTAATTAAAAAAATAATACAGTACTAACTTGGATCACATACAAAAAATCCTTGCTTTAATTAATTGTTGGGAAAAAAAGGAAATATGTTTAAAAGTTATGTAACTATATTATATTTGGAAATGAATTAAGCTTTTTTTTTTACAAATTTTCATTAAATTACTATGAAGACTATTTTAAAATTTCTTTCTTTCATTTATTTTTTCAGTTCCAAGAAAATTTAAAAATGACTGCTGAACAGATCATTAGAGATATAACAAATAAGTTGAATTTATATGATATTCGAAAATGGGGGCCATATCCAGAAACAAAGAAAGATTTCAGACGAGCAGCTGTTTTATTACCTCTTAGTGTAAGGAATGGTGAAATTTTTATTTTGCTTACTAAACGTTCCAAGCATTTGAGAAACCATCCATCGGCAGTGTCCTTTCCTGGTGGTATGAGAGAAAAAACAGATGTATCAGATATTGAAACTGCTTTACGAGAAGCAGAAGAAGAGATTGGGCTCCCACCAGACAATGTCCAGATATTGGCTGTTTTAACTAGAGGAGTTACTTTGCCCAACACTGTTGTATATCCTGTTGTAGGTTTAATACCAACAGATTTTGTTCCTAAGCCAAATCCAATGGAAGTTGAATATGCATTTTTTATGCCTTTAAAAACCTTTCTGAATGAAGAGTCTGTGAGCTACTCCACATTTGTTTTCAGAGGTAAATCCCTGGTTAGTCCTTCAGTCTTATATACAGATGGAAATTTGACAGCAGTGGTTTGGGGATTTACTGCCAACTTTTGTACTTTTCTTGCTAAAATTATATTTGGAAGTACTGAATCATTACCTATTTTCAGTGATTCAGTGTCAGGTAAAAAAAAATTAGAGAGTGACTTAGTTGCATACTTTGACTTTATTACTTCAGAAGCTAAAGCAAAACTGTAACCTTTCATAAGTTAGAAAGAAAAGTTTGTTTTTTTAAATAAATTCTCTGTTTTTAACTTTTAATGATATAATTCATATTCATAGTCGTACCTCCGGTTGGTCTAACAAATTTAAGTAACTTGTAATCTGACCAAATTTTTTGTTAGCAAACTTTGCCTTCGAATTTACTTTGGATTCTTCTCCCAGCAAACTATTTATGGATGTTTTTTTTTAAAGTATCTATCTCTAACAGCTGATGCTTCCTATATGCCCCTCTTGTAAGTTTTCTCCTTGAAATGAACGCATCTTAAGTGACTTCTAGTTTGTAAAGTTCCTGTAAGGATGAGAAGTTTATATATGCGAACCTATAAACCACTAATAGGACTGTTTTTTTAGTGCCCTTCCTTCATCTCCACCATAGCTGATAGTGCATTGGCTATGGAGGCACCATGGGAGACATAAATGTGTGACTGGACTCGCAACAAAATGAATCTGTAACCCACAACAAGTAGATTGGTCTACGAAATACAGATCCAATTCATTGCCAAAGCACCACAAATGAATTGTTCAATGTTAGAGTGAAAAAAAACGTGTACTTTTACTTATATACACTACAGTATATAATGTATACTAGTGAAGGAAATGGTGTCATCCTATTGATTATCATGCTCCCACCTCCTTTTTTTTAACATCACCCAGGGAACAAGGGGCATATGCTCCCAACATGCCTCCCATGTTGACCTCAGAAAAAAACTGGTCATTGTAGCTTATGAGTAACATTAAGGCAGTTGAAGAGTTCACATGTTTCAAAGTTTGCTACCACTATTGTAAATTAATCAGTTCTAACATTTTATTATATTGTCTTTCTAATTGCATTGTTTATGTGTAATAACACATTTTGACTTAAAATGCTTATCTCCTTTAAGTTAGTTATGAAAAAAATGTAACTCATTGTCTTTTTAGTGACATTTTTAACATTAATCCAATATTAATTCAGAATTTAAAATTATTTATTTATTATCAGAATTATATATGCCTATTAAAATGATTTTTTTTTATTCTATGGTAGTTTTGTTATTTTAGTGCTTTCACTCATTGTTGGAAACTGATTCACCTGTATAAGTACTATAATATAATCCAGAATAAATTATCAAGTTTAGAACTTTTAATAAAACTAATGTAAACTTAATTTGTAATTAATGTTATAGAGTTGGGAGGAAAACACTCTTGCTGTGCATCATGGGATGTTAAATAATTATTTTGAAAAAAAAAGGAACAAATTTAGCTTATCTGGAAATGTGGGGAAAGGGTATATTATAAGAGACTTTCTAGCCATCCTCAATCTTTGCTACTATTGTAATTTAGCTGCCAGGCCGCATCTAGAGGGAGGCAACCCAAACACATTGCTTTTGAAGTGTTTTGTGTTGGTGCTGTAAAGCTGTACCCTTTGGAAGCATTCAGGTGGGGGGGGGGCAGAATGGTTTCACTAAAAAGAAAGGCAGGTACATTGTCTTTATATTACAACCTTAAATAAACTGTCCAATCATTGCACGTGCTTATAATACTACTTACGACTTTTTGTATAGTAGTTCTATGCGTGATTGAACTTATTCAATTGGCCAAAATTACATTTCATTGAAAAAACCAAAAGCCCTATCATAGCACGAGCAATTCTATCAATGTATGTAAATGTAACACTAGCTCATTCATGTATTTTAAAAATTATGGATGTCAGTGACAATATTTTTTCCTTCTAAATCCAAAGAGCTCGTTAGATTCACTTGTGTCAACTTGTGTGTACATACGTTCATTATATCTATGACTATGGGTATGTCTTGTTTGCAAACGTAAAAAAAAAATGGATTTGGAGGTTTCAGGAACTGTTACAGGAGCACTGGTGCCAATACACTTGCTTCATTTTGAAGGCGATTCTGTAATGAAATCGTACTACAGGTAATGAATGATAGTTTTGTTGGTAAGAAAATGTAATTTTTTAATCGCACTTGTTACTCGACCCACTAGTGACCATTATATTAGGGTATAAGGAACATGACATATATAAATTTTTTTTTTTTTCAGAATTTTTTTTTTCAGGATTAGGGTTAGGGATAGAGATAGATATCAATTTGTGCGAAAATCCCCGGAAAAAAATTAACGGGTCGACCGTACATATGCTAGTAGTCGACCCTCTAGTGGGTCGAGTAACAAGTGCCTTTTTTTTAATTTTTAGAGCATTTTCGAAAAAAAATGCTCTGTTGTCTCCGTTTTGTCTGTCTGTCCTTCCGTCCGTCCGTCATCACCCTGGACCTCAGCAACCATAAGTCCTAGACCCATGATGCATATATCATTTTGTAGGTCTTGGCCTGCCAAGTGTACATCAAAAGTTAATTTCGCGATCTAACCTCTGAGGGCTGTAAAAGGGGGCTTATAAAGTAACGTTTTTTACTATATAAACTATATTAATAATGGACCGCCCTATATCTCAGCAACCATAAGTCCTAGACCCATGATGTATATATCATTGTGTAGGTCTTGGCCTGCCAAGTGTACATCAAAAGTCCATTTTGCGATTTGACCTCTCAGGGCCAAAGTATAAGAGTTTTTTATGTACAGTTTTGCTTATATTTTAAATATAAATAATAAAAGCTAATCAAAGGGGCGTAATCATTATTTATTTTTGTAACAGTTATTCAACATGACTTACTTCCCGTACTTTATATAAAACAACAATTGACGGACTTTTCGGACGATTAAATGACTACAATTTAGAATGTTTCAATTATGAGTCCTATTTCAGTGACCACAAACCACTTGTAGTTAGATTTAAGAGAAAATAATTTTGTTTTCAATTATAAAGAAACGTCTTTTTAATATCTTTTTTCAGATATATGCATTATACAATTGAATTTGTAAACATTTCCAAAATTTACAAATATTTACTGAAAGATAGCATACGTACTGATACATAATACGAAAATGCGCTAACACGTCCTGTGTCCAGAATGGAACAGGCTTAATTGCTTGTTTTCTTACGCACTTGCTACGGCACCAGCAAGTCAGAACTCTTATTATTTTTGTCCAAGTACCAGCCATAGATATTGCTCCACACCCTAACCCTATCCCTAATCCTAACCCTATATTTAAATATTTTAAAAAATAATTTTTTAAAATTGCAACTTTTGATGATTATAGGTCAGTGACTTTCATACGCTAACTTGCTGGTGCCGTAGCCACTGCGTTTTTCTTATTAACTTATTCTTTTAATAAATAACAATCAATAAATAGAGGTAAAGTATCAATAACATTTATCAAAAGGGAAATGCTCCGGATACGTCAAAGACGTACTTCGTATTTTTTTTTTACGGGATACGTCAACAGAATGAACTCTTATGATTTAAAGTTATTTTCTTTTCGCAATTTTTTCTAATTATACATTAAAATAAGGGGTTAGTTTGTGTGGCGCGCTAGTGATGTTGGTTGTTTGCTTGGCCGTAACCCAGTTTGGCTAGCTATGTGCAGGTTCGATTCCTATGAGAGACATAAATTTTTTTGTTCAGATTTTATTTTTCAGGGATAGGGTTAGGGTGTGGAGCAATATCTATTGATGGTCATTTTTAAATAAATCATAAATTTTTTTTTCAGATTTTTTTTTCAGGGATAGGGTTAGGGATAGTATTAGGGTTAGGATGTGGAGCAATATCTGTTTATGGTCCCCGAAAAAAAAATATCTCCGATTATTAACAGTAAATGACGTCTTCAACGTCTGCAGTAAATAAGAGTTCTCATTCATTCTGTTTACTCTTTAAATGTGTTAAAATGATCGCCGATTTTGAGCACCATCATTGTGTAATAATATCATAATATAAACTGCATTTATAACTTTACAGCATAAGAGTTCATTCTGTTGACATATTCTGTAAAAAAAAAATACAAAGTACGTCTTTGACGTATCCGTAGCCAGTGCGTTATCAAAATAGTTTCTGTCTCTGAACTGTAACATTACCTTATTAATGTTTTGTTTTCTAACACCATTTGTGATTTGATTGCCATGACAGGCATGGCTGAAAATAGGCTAAATTACCTAAATAATAAATGTAGTAATACTAGTAAATATGACATATGTACTTGGTCTTGGAAGGTAAATAGATAATATCGTTTTCAAATAAAAATAATTGACTATTTATATTGATAAATTACCTTTAAAACAAGATCACTTCATATTATTTTTTTTATTTAAATACAGCATTTAATGATTTATTGGACTTATTAGTCATTTCTCAGACAGATTCGGATGTAAAGCACAAAAGTTTATTACAAAATAAGTTATTACTTTATTTAAAAAATAATGTGCAATTTATCATTTTATTAACTGGTTGTGTGGCATAGGCCACTACAGTGGCATAGACCAGGGCCGGACGTAAGAGCCAAAAGTTATAATTTACAGTTTTCTCAGTTTTTAAAGAGCCACTAAAATTGTTGATTCAGTATTATGGTATTTGATTAGGATTAGGTATATAAATTTGATTTTTGATTTAAAATAAATGACTTTAAATACGAAATAATATTTATTCATATAAAAAATTTTAACTTTAAATAAATGATTTTAATAGATCGATACTATAATTACATCAATGGGAGCATTGTCCTTGCATGCTTTTTTGAAAGTTTGATTAAATCTGGCTCATAACATGTTATTTTCAGTTTCAAGTACACCTCTATATTTTTATTTGTTAGTTGGCTTATTACTTGACATTGTATTATATTCATGCAAGAGAACACTTGCTTGCACGAATACGTTGACCCAAAAATCTTCAGCACTCCAAATGCCAACTTCTTCACCTCACTGTAGCACTGTGGAAGACTCTTCCATGCGTCAAATATGAGTGTCTCATCTCACAGTATTTCTGTTAGATCTGTCCACTTATGCAGCGCAACATGCTTGCTTTTCTGGACCCCCTACTCTTCTAGCTTGCTCTTGAGTTCTGTGAACTTGCAACTATACAGGTGTTTGGTTAACAAAAACAGCAATTGCATTTGAAGCAAACCGGCATCAATTCTAAATGGCTCAATGTTGATCTCATTTGTATTGAGAAAATTGAGAGGATTTAATATGAACGCCAGAGCACTTGCATTTGTTTTGAATTGCTCAAATCTCTCTGCAAATCTATTATTCATTTTGTTTTTGTCATACTAAAGTAATTCATGTTTTTTTTTTAAATAGCAAGGTGCTTTCTGTATAATTTATATTCTTTGGTGCTTTATGCGATGATACATTATAACGTAAGATTTGTTGAATTCCATAACTATCTCAGTAAATTGAATCCAGATATGGTTACTGGACTTACTAGTCTTCTGCCACACTAATTGCCTCAGATTTTTTAAATGACTTAATTTACCATTCTACAGGTCTTCGACAAAAAGAAATTATTTATTTTCGAAACAAACCATTTCTTTAAGCATGCCATTGGTTGGGTTTCTTTTTCCTTGCAGTTTTACATTTAGCTCATTTAGTTTCTTAGTGATATCTACCATGAAGTTGAACTTTTGCAGCCATTTGTATTCTTCCAATTCAGGTTGAACAATGCCCTTTCCATTTAGAATTTTTTTATTTTACTCAAGTAAGAAGCAAAAAGTTTCAATACGTTATCCCTGGAAAGCCATCACACTTTGTGGAAGGCATCAATTCGACATCGAAAGAGCCGCAACTTGACATCGCGAGCCGCAGGTTGCCAACCCGTGGCATGGGTAAACTGTTCTTCTTGTGTCATAGGCCACTGGCTGAGTGCTACAGGTGAAAAACACATTTTTGCCAGAGATAAATTATCCAGTCAAAATGAAAAGGTTGCGCTGATAAAGGGGTTATTTCTATAAAAAAAACTTGTCTCGATAAATTAAATACATTTTATATGAAAAGAAAGGAAATTGAATGAGTATTAACTTAATACTTATTTTATTTTGTTAAATATTCTTTTAATTGATTTAAGATAGAATAAACATGTATTTTTCAATAAATGTAATTATTTCAAAGTTATGCTTAGTGTCCAGTACAAATCAATCTATAAAATTAATATAAAGAACGTAATAATAAACACCTTTCAGATCAAATTTGTACAATACACTTTATTATATTATATTATTCTATAAAATTCATTTGTAATAATTATGCTAACTGGGAAAACCCTCCGTTTAATTGCAATATAAAGTAAAATTTGTTGATATAATTAAAATAAATCTATTGAACTTCACTTACTTTTACTTACTATTGAATATTGTGAAGAACAAAGTAAACTATTATATTACCACTTTTAAATAGTTAAAAAATACTAAACAAAACTTGGACCTATCAGTCGGACCACTACAGTGGCCTATGGCGCAAAAACAGTTTACCGGGCCTATGTCACACAATCAGTAATTCCCATGTTTGAAAATTTTAATTTAATAAGATATGATTTCATTTATTCTTTTTGGAACTTGAGCTAAAATCTCATTTAATCTTAACTTGTATTACCTATTCATTCCCAAGAAAAAAAAAATCCAAATTCACTTTGATATTTTTTTTAATTTGCAATTTGATCTAAAATATAATAGATTATTTGTCCGTAAAAAAAAATATTGCTATATATGTGGGCTTAAATTTAGTTATTTCTAAGCCAAAAGCTTGGTTAATGATTAAATGAATTTCTATTATATTATATTGGGTATGACAGCATTCAAGAGGTTAATGAGAAAAAGTAATAGTTAATTTTGTTTAATCCCATATTATTTTGATTGATACTTTGATTCTTTTTTATATTATCCACAGATATATATTGGAAACTAATTATCAAAAAGGAATTAGTAAGTATGTCTTAGTAAATTATTTTTTTTTTGCTTGCAAGAATGAAAGCTAAATTTTGCAAAATCTTACACCATTTAACAGGAAATGTGTATGCTATATCTTAAATGTGTAACCAATAACTTAAATGTGTAACCAATAAGCCCTTTATAAGCAAATAATTTTTGTTTAAAATTCAAGTCCGATAGGTCGCTTTAAAGTAGTAGCCTTTCTGTTGGTAAATAAACTATTATTAGTTTTACCACCTGTTAAAGCTATTTAGAAACATGCCAAAGTTTGTGTAATAAAAGTACAGCTGTAGGTTTCCAAAAATGTAAAAACGTTTGTTTTAGCTATCATTAATACAGTGTGAAAAAAATGATTACTTTAGGGGTGATGGATTCAATATAGAATCCACATTTACTCTTTATTGGGGCCTTATACCAGTATCTGTGCAAAATTTGTTTACTTCTCGTATGTCTGCTTTTTTATTTATTTTCCTGGATGATGTTTACTTTAATTTTGTTTTTGTATACTATATTACTGTAATATATTTCTGACACACAGCAAAAAGGAATAGCTATTGCTGCCAGATTTGCCATGCAGATCTTATTAGTAATCAGCCGAGAATAAAGCCAGGGATGAAGCCTACAAAGAAAATCAACAAGCTAGTTAGCAGCATGAAGTCTAAAAGTTTAAACACAAAAGAACTCTCTTTGGTTAAAAGATATCTTAACAGTTCAGTCAATTTGGTAAAAATTATTTCTGTTCAGTTGTCATAAGATGCACTGAGGATTGTTATTGGTTATTAATCTTTTATTGTAATACTAAATTAGATGAGAACTAATTCATTTTTATATTTATGCTTTGCATGAGAAGTATTTGAGTTAAATGAAGCTTTCAATATCTGGTGAGGTTGGTGATCTGTAGTACTCAAGGATTTCTATGGGGTCAACTTTTTTTAATTCATATTTGATGGTCTATCTGGCTGTTAAGCCCTTCTTTTTAAAAAATATAGGGCCAGCTGGTCCTCCAGGGCATCCACATTTTTACCAACTTCCTTCTTGTTAGCTTTACTGCTAGCCCAGACTTATTATGAGAGGTAATCAAAAGGCAGTGCAAAGGTTCCCCAGTAGTAAATATCTCATCCATACATGAATTTATTGGATGATCAACTATTAACAGAGTTTGCATTAAAAGTGACACTGTACATATTCATTATGTTACCAAAATTTTTTAAAGTTATTAAATAAATTAACATAAATAATATTTGCTTTTGTATTCCTTAATCATTGTTTTTTTTTCTTATCAACTAGACAGTCAAGTGCTGTGAGTGTGGAAATATGAGCAAAATTCTTTTAATTACTACCGAAAACAAGTTGAAGCTTAAGTCTAAGCTATTAAAATGTAAGTTCACTTTTATTAGACTTTTTTTTTCATTGTCACTGTCCTTTTTTTATTGCATTGAATTTTTTATTTTCTTTCATTTCCTATTTACATTATTTATTTTTTCACTTAGCCAAGATGATGGACTTAAAGATGGCTGCTTCAAGCACTAAAAAGAAAAAGAAGAAAAAGAAAAAAATGAAAGAAGTGGATCCCAACTGGTGAGATATAAAAAAAAAACATTTCTAAGCATAAAAATCAATTAAACTAAAGGATGATTCTTTTTGTATATCTTCACCGCTGAAACAAAAATGAAAGCTAGTTACTAGTGCCAAAATAAAACAATCAAGAGGTCCTGAGTTTTTCTTGGAAATTGATTTCCACCTTAAATTTACATCATCATCTCAGTAAGCAGATAATACTAAACTGTTGTTATTTTAATAATTAAATTTGAATGTAAGATGAGTATTAAATAAAAAAAAACTGTTAAGCCCAGCTACTTTGTTTATTTTATCTATCTATGTTTCTTAATATTCAAGATATAGTTTTTTTCAAAAATGATTTTTAACTTAATACCAAATAGTTTTGCAATGTCTTATACTCTCATTTTAATAATCAGGCTATGAGCTGATATAAAATTCTTTCAGAGAACGTATTACCATTTTTCATTTTAGTTTTCCCTATAGTTACAAAGCATATTTGTCAGTTTCTCGAATAAAATAAATTTCAAACATCATCGTAATGAGATTTATATTTTTTTACTATCTTCATTCATAACTTTGACTTCTTTAATCAATAATTGTTCAAATGACACAATTAAGACTATTAAGTCTTATTGACAATAATCAATGTCAAAATAAATCCTTTGATAGGACTTAACAAAAAATAGAAAATCGTTAAAGTTTTACAACAAATCGAACAATTAACAACAAATAACAAAAAATCTAATTCAATAAAATATGTATCTGTAAAAAGTACATCATAAAATCTTTGCATAAAAATTCAATGTTATTTTCATCAATGTGAATGATTTCTTTAAATTAAATAATTGAGTAAATTATCATTCTTATCACATATTTTCAGGTACATTATTCCTGTAAAGTGTATGTGTTTTACTTTAAACACAATCTATCTTCATTGTCAAATGTATTAAGAATGCATTTTTCATTGTAAATACATCATACATCACTTATGAACATAAATTCCTTAACACATATTAAAAGAAATATTTGGTAAAATATACTCTTTACAATAGTACACTTGACCAACTTAAATGCCATACTATTATTCATGTATCATAATTATTGTATCTTCAGTACATATAAATTTGTTATTTAATACATAAACATGTTATTTGTTTTTATTATTCCACTACTCATGTTATATGCTTTTATTCTTCCAATACAGCATTTTTTTTATATGGAATACATTAAATAGGTTTTCTCAACAAAAAATTTTTTCTGACTGAGTCTTGATATGTTTGTATTTTATGTTATATATATATGGTCCCATAGTAACAAAGAACAGGTGTCTGTTTAGCATTATTTATGCTGTTGGTATTTAAGCTAGCTAATGGCTAGTGATCTAGGTAATATAACACACTTCATAACTTCAGTGGATTTTGGCCATATTCCAGTGTAAATTAGTTAGTGTCTGATAAAACACCTCATATTTCCCAAATTAGTTTTGTGAGAAATATATAAATCCAGCAAATAACCTTTCAATGACTATTCGAGACTTTACATTTTATACTCCAATTGTGGATTTTTTATTTTTGGTGAATAAATTAATAAAACTTAAGTTCTATCCTGTTTTAGTATATACCTATAAAAGGTTATTAGCTGAATTTGCTCATAAGTCATTTTTTTTTTTTCTTCAGTGGACTTAACATCTCTGGTTCCTGTGATACCATGCATATTCCATCTTCTCTACACAAAACTCCACCAGCTACTTCAATTAAAGATCAGCAACCTACCATGCTAAGTGCACTAAAAGCTAAACATTGGACTTCAACCCCATTATCAACATTAAATTTTCATACAAAAAGTAAGTCTTCCAGAAGTGCTGAAGTTAAAGCACATGCTTCTCAGAATAAAGCAGGAGACGCTTCAAAAAATGTGTTTAAGCAGGAACAAAAACGAAAACTGTTCAGTTTTCTTACAAAGAATGAAACACCAAAAGATGTGACATTATCTGATTTTTTGTCTTCACTATAATATGACCAAAGGTTTATTTGAATAAATATTCTTTAGAATATTGTTTGTTGTTATCAAAGTTCAAATGAAATTAAAATTTTGTTTTTGCCATTAAACCTAATAAAACCTTTTTTTTTTTATTTACTTAAGAATTTTAATCCATTGGCCTCAGAAATTATTTTTTTTTAGTGAATATAAAACATATCTCAGAATTTAAAATAAATTGTTAAAACTAAAATGCTCAAGAAAATATGCATTATACGAAATTTATAACAAAAACTATAGTGTGTGTTTGTATATTCTATCACTATAGCCCAGGCTTAGTGGTTGAAATCCCTCTGATACCTCTCTCTGTTGGCTTGTAGTGGAACAGCAATAATTCCTAATTGCTTCTAATTACATTGAGAATATTTATATATTTCATTAGACCTCTTAAATCAAACACTATAAGACCCTATCAATCACCATTATGGCATAAGTAGATTGTGGATCTAACTGGCAGTCTAACTGGAAGGGTTTTGGTTCCATCTGGAGGTCATCTGATTACATCTAAATTTTGTCATGTTATGGAGTGGGATTTTCTGAATTTGCCCTGGCTGACAAAAACATAGTAATGCCACTTGACCATTGCCCCTCCCCAACCACCACTACCCCTTTGAAAATAGAAGTGGGGGGGGGGGTTAGACATCTTAAATACGACTCATAGTATCAATGCATAGATGAAAAAGGAATAGTATTTGTGTATAATTGAAATGGACACAAGATGCTCTTTAAATGTTTGTGCCATCTAGGAATGGGTGATGCACAGTGACTCTAGTTTGTTACAATGAATAAAAAGGATTTTCCATTGAGTTCATTTAGCTATCGTTCTCAGCTGTATTATATACCATGTAAATGTTATATATGAGCCTCCACATTCCGGCATATTCATCCAAATTACCTGGGTTCCCCCAAAATCATAGACGATTTTCTCAGGGCGAAACTGGTGGAAAAAAAAACTACTTATTTACTCAAGTTTACTTGTAAAACTGTTTTAAGCATTAAAAAAGTTCGTTTTTTTAATAGTTTATTAATTGTGCGAAAATCCAATTAGTTTTAAGGTAACTAATTCTCGACTGCCTATTTCCTATCAGTATCACATAACATCACATAAACAACCCATGAGTCAAAGCTACCTACCGAATATAGCAACAAATGTTTCTGCTTAAGAAAAAAATCCGGAAGAAAAACATTTGTTAATGTGCCAAGCGTAAGGCTAAAAATATCGGAAAATGCAGACGTAATATATTGCTCAGTAAGTATGAGTTTGTTTTCTAATTTTAACAGACCAAGGTGGAAGTGTCATATTATATTACGATTTAGTTTAGTAGTTTACTACGGTTACCTACGCGAATTTAACTGTCGATGAAAATATTTAGTAATTCCTGCTAATGTCTGTTTGGCTGATGTTTCATTAGATTCAAGTCATCAGTATCTTAAACTAAGTTAATCATACGGCTTTTTCTAGGCCTTAGTACTATCTTAACTTGTCTTGACTTCAGTCTTCGACTTGTCTTATGCTACTTTACTGATAATTAGTAGTTGCAAGATAATACTAGGTCAAAGAAAAGAACAAAATTGAATTAAATGATCCAATTTCAGTTCACCAGAAAGTAATTAACATAAGGTATTTTTTTTTAAATATAAATGAGATTTATTTAAATGTTTTCAGAATAATATACATTCTAAAGCCATGGCATGGGGTCATGAACTGTTAGTGACAGTATATTGACTATTATTGTATACTTTAGTGAACTGCAACAGTAGCACTTTTTGATCTTAAAACGATTGAAAAAAAAATTATAATAATAATCGTTACATCGTTTGACTGTCATAGACATTTATATCATAGAGTGAGGTAGATATACTTAGAAAATAAATGTTTTCTTTTAAACATTTTTTTAAATCTAGAAGACTATCACTATGGACACTATCTATGGTATATTTCCTTATCTGGTAATTAATAATTTATTAATTAATATAATTATGAATTATTTACATTTCTTTAATGATTGAAAGGCTCACATTTCTGGCACACATAAAGTAAAGTATGATAAAGGTTTACACATTTTATTTACAATTATGATTATGGGCTATCCAGGAAAAAATATTCAAATTTAATCAAATTAGATCTCATATCAAATAATAAAAATACTATTAGCATAATTTTTGTTGTCTAACATGTTCAAATAAATAGCGTTAATATAGTTAATGTTTTGTTTGCAAATTCATTTCTTATGAAACAGCTGCTGTCATCATCCAGTCTTTTCATTAATCATTAAAAACTGTTAAGCTCTGATTATTTGTATTATCTTATCTATAGTAATGGGTTGGTTATGAAAAAACATTGAACTCATAACAAATTTTTTCCTTTTAATATTTAAAAAAAAGACAAAAATGAGTATAAAGTGGGTTTTTTTTATTAAGGCAATACTTGACAATAGCTAGGGGTTGTCGGTTTTTAAAAACCGGCGGCGAAAAACCGGTTTTTTGACGAAAGTCGAAGCATTCGACAACCGGTTTTTTTTTGGCTTTAAAAGCCGGTTTTAGCTTAGAACTTAACAAATTGGAAAAAATTTTGAAACTGACTTTCCAATTAACTCCCTCCTCAGTCCGACCTGTGTAAATTGGCATTGATAGAAAGTAACTGTTGAGCGATACAAAAGAGAAGGCGTGTCCAAGTGGTAAAGGGGTAACTTGAGGATTGGATGGAGGTGGAGGGGACGGTATATACACATTGAGAGATTTATTGCATCCGTTTCCTCGACCTGGAATGAGGGCTTTATTCAAGTCGTTAACTAATTCCACAAAACAATCGATGTTTTTTTTAGCGCACGAATTTAATGTTGACTTGCGGGAAGTATACAACTTGAAATGGGGGGTGGGGGGGTATATAATCGGTGCTCCCTAGCTCATTACTAAACAAAAGACAGAACGGGGCTATTTTTTTTTTCAAGTTGACTAAATTATGTTCGCCATCCAACACCTCCACCACCACCACCAACCCGTCTAACCTAAACAAGGCATTCACATGGCAGGACCGTCGTACAGCCGTTGTAATGACTGGTGTAACTAATACATCTCAGGGATGAGAGGGGGTAGGTGGGGAGACAATTGTATGAAGGGAGGGGCGAGTAGTTGAACATTGGAGGAATGTTTTTAAACGGGCACTCGATGTGAGTCCATGGAGGTGCAGGTGTGTTTGTGTACTGTGTCACATATATAGATAACGTTAGAAACTTATACAGAGGATGAGAGAGAGAGAGAGAGGGAAAGGCAGAAAGTGAATACCATGAGTAGAAAGAGAACCGTAATTTCTATAGACTATATATATAAAATAAGCTCTATACTGAGGTCTACATCACAACGGCTGATTTCAGAACTGGTCTGTGTGCGGCAAACCAAACCTCTTTCTTTGACAATATAATATAAATGAAACATGAGAAAGAAAGGTCATGATAGAAATGTGTTTAGTTATATAGCAGTCTAAATAAATAGACAGTAGTAGTATTTTTACTGTCTAATTGATAATTTTTTTCTTATATTTATTGTTTGACGTAAAAATTGGTTGACTTAATTAGATTATCCTTCATTCTTTCTCATACACGTTAATTAAATACTACATACATTGAAAATAATTATTGCTAGAATGCTTAAAATATCCGTTATTTCACTTATTTTATAGTAAAACCGAAAACCGGTTTTCGCCGGTTTTTTGAGAAATTGACCTTTGAAAACCGGTTTTTTCAAAAGTCGGTTTTCGTATAACCCCTAGCAATAGCGTATTATGTATGATAGTGGAAAAAAATTTTTTATGTATCCTACTCTCTATCTAATAATCTTAATAATACTATAATACAGAGCAATGACAAACACAAGATCATCTCTAAACATAGTTTATTACCCAATGCTGATAATACATGTTTTTACAAAATGACTTTTTAAAAAATTAGTTGAAATGGACAAGCCAAGTTGCACATGAGTTCTTTTTACTGTAGAACACACAAGTATAAATATAGAAGTCGTACTAACTATAACACATTTTTATATTTATATCATTAACAAATAGTAAAACTATGAAATAAACATTTTTATATTTGTATAATTAAAAAAAAAAAATAAGTTGGCAAAGTTGGATAAAACTTATTCTGTTAATATTTAAAAAACAACTCTTCGGTAAGACCTTTTTGAGATGATGACATGGTACATCTCAATAGATAAGGTAATTCGTCACAGTATTGCTTTGACACACTATTACTGTTACACAATAATGAATTGTAATGAAAATAATGTACATTCCTGAAACCACTATTCGGCATAAAAACACTCTAACGATTGACAGTAATGAAAGGTGATAATGAATAGCTGGACAGTTAATTTGATCATTGTTAGCAAACTAAATTCCTTTGTAATTCTTTACATTTTTTTTATTATCTCACTTTAAATGTTAGGCTCTGCATTTTCTTTTATCAAAATATATTTCAGAACTCACCTTAATAAAACTATTTAAACATTTTTTGGTTATGTTTTCTTTCAAGTTTTAAAGTTTTGTACATGTTTTTAACATTAATTTGAAAGTTTTCAAATTTTGAATCAGTTGAATTTTAAGTCATATATATGTAAAAAATACTCAAATTATACAAGCTGGGAATTAGAATTTTGAAACAAAATGTCAGAATCTGGGAAAATCTAAACAAAATTTTTTGAATTCCAATTTATGACTAGTAACTGATAATTTTTGATGACAGTATTTTATATCGGTTTAATTTTTTTTTTCAGAAATGCTGTCTAAAATGGAAGACTGGGCGAATCTACCGGATCATATTGTAGCTCTCATCTTTTCACATCTGTCTGTCACAGAAAGATGTCTTGCTGGTGCCACTTGCAAGCATTGGCTACAGTGCTTAGAAACACCATTGCTGTGGAGGAAATTTCTTTGTGGATTTTTTCTTCCTGGGCATGGCAGACTTGTTAAATGTGTTGAACAGTACAGCCATTTAATAACAAGGCTTACAATAACTCTGAACCAAAGGGAAACTGAAAATAGAAAAAATGCTCTTTCTGTTATTGACAGTCTCACAAGCCTTAATGAGGTTCATCTAACACATTTGACCATACAGTTCAAGGGAGAAAACCCTTTATTTTATGGTGGGCATGAGTTTATGACTGCTCTGAGCAAGCTTTTTACAAAACTGGGTGATAAAAAAGAGGCCTCACCTCTCAAGTATTTGAATTTCAGTGGCTTGCAAGTTAATTTTGATAATGAATTTATTAACGGCATAGCAAGGAATTGCCCGAACTTAGAGTATTTAAATATTTTGAATAAAATTTTAGTGTGTTGTGTATCTCCTGACTGTCTGGCATCTCTGGTGGAGAAATGCAGAAAGCTAAAGGTCCTGCATGTATATCACACAAGTTTAAATGATGAAGTAATAAAGAAATTTGCTGAACCCAACAGAGTTTCTCTGCAAAGACTGGGAATAGTCTGCAGAAGACATGAAAAATATGGGGAAGACATCTCATCAGAAGCTTGGTCTAAACTCATGCATGCCAATCCAGATTTAAAAGTTGAACTTGGGTTTGACCACACAACCCCTTTGCATCGAGTGGCAGAAATTATCAAGCCTGAGATCCCAGTGCAGGAGCTTCATCTTGCAACATTTACAACTATCTACGATGAGATCAACACTGCCGCCTCTTACTATGAAAATACATTAGAGAAGCTAGTAGTGCAGACTAGACCTTGCAGGGAATTGAATGATGCTGTGTTGAATGCAGCTCAGAGGTGTAAAAAGTTGAACACTTTGTATGTTTATTGTGTTCTAGACAAATCTGTCATTGACAAAATCCTAGAGCTCCACCCTGTCATGAAAGAAAGAGGTTCGTTTATTTTGAAATGGGAAGTTGAAAAAGAGCCTTGGACAGTGGGAAAGGAAGAAGGGGATTAAGTCCTTCAAAAAAATTAATTTGAATGCTCTCCTATGCTGTTATATAAAAAAATGACTATATCATTGTTATTAATATATTTTTTTAGATAAATGGAATCATTACATTGTAAGGCAGAGCAGTATGGTTAGATACTAACAAATTATTGATCAACTGGCAAGTTATTAGTTTTATCAGTTATTAATCTTAGGTAATAAGATAATGAGTTTGGGTTAGAATATCTACTATAGACAGTCACTGAAAAGAATGTAATTAAGTTTTCCTCAAGTCTGATCAACATTTTTATTCGCAATCTATCATTCATTTTTAATGAGATATTTACTTAATTGATAAAGCTTTTTTTAGGATTGTTTTTTTTTAATTGGAAGAAAGTCCTTCTTTTAATTAGGTCTGCTCTTTTAAAGCAACATTTATGTGCTAAACTATTTGAATTTTAAAATCAGATACAACTAAAGTTATAATTGTTAAAAATATACTTAAAACACATGATTGGTCTTTTTTATACTTTTTAATCAAGATTTCATTTGATATTTTACACACAAAACCTCAAGGTTTTACTATTGTTACAATTCAAAAAGTCTATGGCTACAATAAACTCTATAACAAGAAAGACATCAGTATTTTTAATTACACATTCATTTCTGTCATACTTTGTGTATTATAGGTGATAATACTTTCTTTACAATACATCAAAATAAGTTTGTGCAATCATTCTCAAAATGCAGTGGCAGACAAACAAAAAATTAAATTTATTACAACGCATCTTTTTGATTTTAACTATGTGAAATGCAATTACTGTTATAACAGTTTATCTCAAATAAGTAATAAGCATTGATGGGTAAAATATTTTGTGATGAATGAAATGTATGTCATTTCTTCACATTAGGTAGGTGCCATAAATAAGCTACAATACAATTTATTTACCTATTGGGTTATTTAAAAAGTTTCAAATGCCACATAGCAATGCCAAGTACACTGCTAGTTTATACATGTATATATACATACCAATATAAATTTATATATCAATGATTAGGCTATCTTTTATAACATACTTATATATATTGACTATATTATTAAATTCTGTAATCATAAATTAGTATTCTCTTTAAATACAACTATAGTTGGTAAAAAAAAACATAACTGAATTTTAAACTCGAATAATATATCTAAAATAAATTTGTTAGATTAACACTTGTGCTATAGTTTATTTCAAATGTCAAAGATTTGAATTAAATTACTTTAATATAATTATTAAGTTGTGTATTTTAAGTTTATTCACATGCATATATGTTAAGCTGTCATAATTGTTCTTCTTGCGATATTTTCCACAATGTTTTGTTAAATTTCATATTTGTGATACTAGAGATATATTTCTTATTTATTGTTTAGCTTATGCAGTCAGCTTAATTTTTTGTATGTGAATTTTCTCTATCTAATCAAATACAATAAGAAAGCATTTTAAATTTTAAGTGAAAAAGTTTGTGTTCTTTTTTTTTTTTTTTTTTATGTTTGAAGCAATCAATCCACACTGCATCCCGAGTTTATTCTTTTTATATTTGTAAGATTAGTATTGGTATTATAGAACAGTGGAGGTCAGATGATTTGTGGGAGTCTTAGTTCTGAGAACAAAAATAAATTAGTTTCAGCAAATGATAACATGTAATGGTTTTACAAAACCAGCCCAGAAAGCTTCCTAGAGGTAGCTGTCAGGCTTAACAAAAAGAACTCTGAAACATTTTTCATTTAGGAAGATATTACTAGTTGAATATTTGTCCTGACATAGGTAGTTATTGTATGTATTGACATAGGTAGTTATTGTATGTATTGACATCGGTAGTTATTGTATGTATTGACATAGGAAGTTATTGTATGTATTGACATAGGTAGTTATTGTATGTATTGACATAGGTAGTTATTGTATGTATTGACATAGGTAGTTATTGTATGTATTGACATAGGTAGTTATTGTATGTATATTAGTGTTTGAATCACCTACTGGGGTGTAATGAATGTTAACTTTTTATGGTTTTATATTTTACATGGTTTTTTATTTCCTCCATCAATCTTGTTGTTTTTATTTTTAATTTGTCTGTTTTTATACAAATAGTTTTTGTGGATATATTATTACTGATTCATTGCAAATTTGTTTTTATTTTTAATTTGTCTGTTTTTATACAAATAGTTTTTGTGGATATATTATTACTGATTCATTGCAAATTTATTTTTATTTTTGTATATGTAATAATTGTTTTGTACTGTATACTTCAGTTGTGAACACGTCAAGCACAACAATTTTAATGGGATTTTTTTGCCTTCATTTTTTTTTTGCTACATCGTGTTACATTTTTTACGCCACCTTTTTCTTACATGGTTAATTGATTAACAATGAAAGTAACTGGCCCCCTAGGAACCTTTATGACCTTGGCAACAGCAAGTATGATTGAGAAAAGTTATTTATAATATACTGTTATGTTTACCCTAAATCCTGTAATATACACAAAATGACCAAAGGGTGTGGTATACAGTTGCAGAGCAGGCACAGCAATATCCAACTTTAGAGAAAACTTATTTAGCTGTTGCCATTGCCCATAAATGTTAAATGGTTTGGCTTGGGACAAAATGGAAAAGAAGTGGCTATGAATGAAAGAGGTGGCTATAAATGTGTCTCTTTGTTGAGATCTGTGCCGTTCCCAGCAGCCAGTTTTTTTTCACTTTTTAATTACTTTTATTAAATAATTCTTGATTATATGGTGCTGTCATGAAAAATGTGAGGTACCAGTAATTTTAAATTTGATTTGGAACTTGAAGCCCAAAATATTGATTTTTTCCTTTCATATTGGGGTTCAGAAAATACCATAGAAAAACTGACCAGTCTTACTCTTCACAGTATCAAATAAATATATATAACAGAACTTTTTTGTGCTCATTTAAAATTTTACTGCTTTTGGAAATTTTGCATTTCAATGATTTGAACCAGAGTATATCAGTTAATATATGTAGTATTAATTAAAATAATTTCATATCAGCGCAATTAATAAAAAAAATTTTTTTAAAGGCTTGTGTCATGAATACTGACTATTGACTATAATTGTACTTTTTTTTTAACATGATATGCTGATTCTCTGTAATATGTCAGCCTATCATTGTATCAACTTACTGTCTCATATATTTTGTTGTGTTAGAGGCTATGCTGATTCTCTGTATTATGTCAGCCTTTCATTGTATCAACTTACTGTCTCGTATATTTTGTTGTGTTAGAGGCTAAGAGCCATTAAATCTGCTTATTATATATAATCAAAGTATTTTATCAGGTCATCAGGGTAAAATGATTTCTGTTCTATTTAGAGATAAGTAAATGTGAAGATACTTTGTTCTGAAAATAAACTAGTCACAAGACAATATAGAAATGACAATTTTGGTTCATTTATATTTTTTTAACATATCTTCATGAATATTTCAAAACAAAATCCAAAATATTTATTTGTGTAAAAAAAATATTTTATTCCAAATAGCAAATATATACTAACAACATTTTAATTCTGATCCAATCAAGATGAATGACTAGAATACTTAATGTGAATTATTTTTTCAATCTTTTCCTTCATTTTAAAATAATTATAAAGACACTAATTTTACAGCAAGCTCTCTAAAATAGTCACTTAGATAAAAACTTTCTTTTAGTGACATTTGAAAAATTAAAAATTATCTTCAAACAAGAAATTCTGAGAGCAAAATATTTATTTAAAAAAATTAAGTAACTTAACACTTTTAAAATAAGTTAAAATCAGTATGATATTTAAACTAAATTAAAAGCAAATTATTGAACCCTTTTAATTAAGCCACAAAGTGGGTTAGGCTACTTTAGTATGACAACTCAGGAAAGATAAAATGTTTCTGGCGATAAAGGGTGATGTGGCTAGCACAATGTCCAAATGCTTCATATATTTATGCAAGAAGTGTTTCAAGTCATACTAGCCTAATCTAAGATGTGGTTGAGGCTAGTCTGGCTTAAAATGCTTCAATTATCAGCAGTTTGAATATATTTTAATAAAAAGTACTGGACCAGTCCAATACCAAAGCAGCAGGTGGCTGGATGGGGCTTTAGTAATATCTAGATCTGCATGTGGGTTATGGGTTTAAATCCCAGTATGTCCAGTCACCCACCCAATCTCAACTATTGCACTATGGAAAGAAGGGCTCTACAAAAACCATCCTATTAGGATCCTAACCATCTCATCCTTTCAGAGACCACAAAAAAACTACAGATGCAGAAAATTATATCTTAAATATTTTAATTTACAATATATATATATATGTATGTGTGTGTATATAAATATATTATTATACATCAACCATTCTGACATTGATCTGTGGCAATGGGTACTTTTCATCTTACTAAAATGATACTTTTAGAATATTTTAATTGCTTAAATTCTTATAAAAGAGCATTTAATTAAATCCAACTGCAAAAAATCCTTGGACTGACACATTTCCCAGTATACAGCTTTGCAAAATACAAATGATTCTAAGGACAGCAGAAGGATTAATGAAGAATATTTCACTAACTGTTAGGTCATTATTTAAGCATAATATTTACTGAAACTTAAAGAAAGACTTTAGCAGGATACCACAGTTGTGACATTTATCTATGTTTTACCTTCAGGTTCAGGAGTAGAAGACGAATACCATACAATACTTCTTGTCTCATGTCAATGTATCAGGAAGGAAAATGAGAATTGAAAATATTCCTAATATGCTTTAAGAATTACCTCTGGTGGTGTTAAGCACAAACCCAAAAAAAGATTTTAAAAATATGAATTGAAAAGCATTTTTGTGTAAATGAACAAAATTGTGCAATTGAATAAAAACATTAAATAATTATGTACAAATATAACCTTTACAACTTTATAAATTATGTGTAAGATTTAAAGATTAACATTATTTACTATTTGATGAAACACGTACTCTTCTATAATTGAAGTTTTAAAAAAAATCCACAAAATGTGAAACGGAACATAAGCATACAAAATTCATTACAAGATTATTAATTATTTTAATATGATAAAAAAAATATTGCCTCTTTCAAGAAATACAACTTGATAAATATAAAGTGATAATTTAAAAAATGTTTAACAATTTTTTATAGGAAACATTTAAAATGTTACAGGGAAAAAAATAAAAAAGAATTTAAAAAAGACGTGGACGGAAAATGGATTGAATCAACCAGTGGTTTTAAAAAAATGTGGGTCACAGCAAATTTCAGGTGGGTTGTGACAAAATTTAAATAAAAGGATCGAAAATCTAACTTTGCATAATATTCCTCTATATATAAGACAAAAAAAGCTTGTAAATCTGCAAAGTAAAAGGGTAAATCTATAAATACAATTAATAACACTTTTAATTTCTTTCATCGTAGTTTTTCATTGGTGCGTCAAGAAAATAAAACTGTTTTTTATGGTGGATCGCTGAACCAAAGCTGTTGTCAAAGTGGGTCACAAATCATTTAAGTTTGAGAGCCACTGCATTAAACAAAAAAAAAAAAATTTTTTTAGAGTTCTTAAAGAAAAAATATACCATGTCCATAGCTAACAAATATACCATGTCCATAGCTAACAAATATACCATCTCCATAGCTAACAAATATACCATCTCCATAGCTAACAAATATACCATCTCCATAGCTAACAAATATACCATCTCCATAGCTAACAAATATACCATCTCCATAGCTAACAAATATACCATCTCCATAGCTAACAAATATACCATCTCTATAGCTAACAAATATACCATCTCCATAGCTAACAAATATACCATCTCCTTGGCTAACAAATATACCATCTCCATAGCTAACAAATATACCATCTCCATAGCTAACTAAACTCTAATGGGTCCACAATCTGGGAAATTAAAAAAATTCAAAGATAATTAAGCTGGTTGGGAAAACTATGAAGACAACAGACTAAAACCCATTTATCACACTGCTAAAATGTTGTGAAGGCCTTTGTGGATTTAGACAGAAATAAAAAAAACTCGCTCATATGACTGAAAGATAAAATATTTTCTAGCAATTTCATATCATATATAGCCATAAAGAGATAGTCCTTAGCATCTTTTCTACAAACTGACCACAAACAAGGTTACAATAACTAAGAATGTAACAACTTTAAACTTTTCTCAGCTTCAGTAATACTTCTGTCTTGATTTATTTCTTATATGCACAAATAATGTCTAGAGTAAGCATGTCAAACTAGCGGGGGATCATAACATGCTACCACAACAAATGATACATAACTTGTATGTCATTTTCCTCAGATTTTAAAACATATTGAACTTTCTGGCTTCTAAACACTGGTTTACTCACAGAAGGATCAAAGCTATGTATGCCATCTTTTTCTCTAACTAGTCAAATTGTGTGTGGGGACTTTTGACTAACTTAATACAAATTTTGAAGTCCAATCGGTTGTTATTTAAAAAGAACAGATTTTAGGAACCATCAAGCTGCCAAAGAAAGTCTTACTAGTTCTAAAAGAAATACTTTGGGCTACTAATGTTGTAAGAGGACGGATGGTCGTGCGTTAAAGCTCAACTGTCGACCTGAATGTACCTGGTTAGATCTCCGGTGAGGACCAAGGAAAATTTTTCAGGTCGTGGCTCAAGTTCCTGATATATCTCCCGTGGTGCCTCCATGGCCATTGCACTATCGTCTATGGTGGAGATGAAAGAAGGGCACCATAAAAACCGTCCCATTAGTGGTTTATAGGATCTAAGAGATTTCATCTCATCCTTACAGGGGACATTACTCACTAATATGTTATATGCACAATGTAAGTATATGAGTTAATATGTTAATATGAGTTAATATGTTCTACAATACTTTTAATTAGTAAACTTCTGATGAGACTTGTGTTACTCTAATGACAGGTCAATGTGACCTATGCAGCCCTCACAGAACACTATTTTATGATTTATTAAACTGTTATGATATAAAGCAAACATATTTATTTATCAACAGAACTAGAATAAAACTGATGCTGATATTTTTGCCTTGAGCTTTTGAGGAGTCTGACAAATTTCATTGTAAGGAAATATTGATTGAAACATGTAATATTTTTTTTTTCTCTTTTGTTAATAACTACTGTAACAATAGCTTTAAAGTGTTATAACTACTGTAACAATAGCTTTATAGTGTTACAACTACAAAACTATTTGAAAAAATTGGAAAGTCAATAAAAAGACTTTGGCAAAAAAAAAAGTAGTTGGCAGGCATTCTGAATATTTTAGGTCTCCTCTAGTGGCGTCACTGGTCTCCTCTAGTACATATTTTAACTTTAGCTTCATCACAGCAGCCCTACTCACAGTACATATGGATCTTATATACATGTTCCATCAACATAATGAAATTTTTTTTTACTATCTTATATACATGTTCCATTAACATAATGAATTTTTTTTTACTATCTTATATACATGTTCCATCAACATAATGAATTTTTTTTTACTATCTTATATACATGTTCCATCAACATAATGAATTTTTTTTTACTATCTTATATACATGTTCCATCAACATAATGAATTTTTTTTTTACTTTTAATAAGTATTATTTTAAAAAATATTCCATTAAAATTTTCCATTATTACACTGGCTAGTGAGTATATTTAGGCAAATTATAATTTGCTATAAAAGTAAGTCTTGTTTAACTGTCATCGTTTTCAACTATAACACATAGGGATGGGCCACCAGACAAATAAATATTCTCTTAAAATACATGGATATGAACAGGCAGTGATTGCAAATAAATTTACCTGAGTGATGCATAACAAATGCTTTCAAGATCTAAACAGAATCAAAACTAAGTGATCATATTATATCAAAATTCATTTGGAATAACAAGACATCGTTCAAGAAAAGATTGAATAAAGTCAAATAGGAAATGGACACCCACTCATCAACAGAGGTATTAACACACAAATGATTCAGATGCAACATCCAAATAACTTGACAGTACAAGTTAGATTACCAGTGTAACCAAATGATTCATATGCAACATCCAAATAACTTGACAGTGCAAGTTAGGTAACCAGTCTAACCAAATGATTCATATGCAACATCCAAATAACTTGACAGTACAAGTTAGATAACCAGTCTAACCAAATGATTCATATGCAACATCCAAATAACTTGACAGTACAAGTTAGATAACCAGTCTAACCAAATGATTCATATGCAACATCCAAATAACTTGACAGTACAAGTTAGGTAACCAGTCTAACCAAATGATTCATATGCAACATCCAAATAACTTGACAGTACAAGTTAGATAACCAGTCTAACCAAATGATTCATATGCAACATCCAAATAACTTGACAGTACAAGTTAGGTAACCAGTCTAACCAAACGATTCATATGCAACATCCAAATAACTTGACAGTACAAGTTAGATAACCAGTCTAACCAAATGATTCATATACAACATCCAAATAACTTGACAGTACAAGTTAGGTAACCAGTCTAACCAAATGATTCATATACAACATCCAAATAACTTGACAGTACAAGTTAGGTAACCAGTCTAACCAAAAGGTGGGCAAAAAAAAAAAGAAACAACAAAGATTGATGGACAGCATGTGGGCAGTGGCGATGTGTGTTATCGGTCAAACTTATATTTTTAAGAAATTTGTTTAAGTTATTGAATATAGTTAGCCTCATCCAATGTATGTATAAAACCATAAATCTATTTGGATGTAAAGTTAGATATACATTGTTAGATGAATAATTTATTTGGATGTAAAGTTAGATATACATTGTTAGATGAATAATTTATTTGGATGTAAAGTTAGATATACATTGTTAGATGAATAATTTATATGTATATTTAAGAGGGCTAATGATTGTCAATAAATTATTATCTAAGTAATGCCTGGAAACATGCCTCCCCACAGCAAGCAGAATATCACAAGAAGCCTTAAATTCTAAAGATCAACCCTCTATTCAGGCTAGACCAATAAGAAGTAAATGGCTTGATCAATTATAATTTTAAGTGAAGAAGAAATACGTTCAAGATTTTCATGTTTTGGCAATGCTCTCCTGAGATTCATTTTCATCTGCCATGCTCCAAGGAGAGACCTCAACATTTTCAGAGCCTAAATAAGGAAAGAAGAAAAATCACATGGTTAGATAATATTCAAGTCACATTAAAATTGTGTTATGCTTATTGTAACAATAAATACAGATAGATAAATGCAAGAAAATAGTATTTGACAAATTTACAAGACAGGTTATGGATACAATGGCTAAGATTTACTAAGACCTTCTGGTGGAACTCTGGCTTTGAGTGTTGAATTGAAATTTGACATTGTATCAGCATACTGTTGTCTTTCTCTACCCTAAAAAAATTTTTTTTTATTATTTAGTGTTATATAATGAGTATTAATAAGCTTAAATGCTTCAATTCTGTTGAGTAAACAATATCAGATAATGTAAAACAGTTTTAATAATTACACAAAACTATTTTCAAAGGAAATTTTAAGCATTGAAGACATTTATAAAACACCTACTTTTCCAGATCTTAGGTCACAAATGGCTGCCAAAATCTGACGGCGTGACTCTGCATGAGAAATTCCAAGTTCTTTCAAGTCATCATCTGTCAGTGTCAAGAAAGCTTCCATATCCACCTTAAAAAAATCAGAAATTATGGTACAAAACATTTGTATTTTTCACAATAGGGTTTATTACAAGAATGTATTTTTTCTATAATTACTGGCAAACTTTAAAGATGAAATGTTTCTCACCTCCTGTTCTTCAAATATAGGGTTGTATTTCTCAAGAGAAAGTTTTTTCATTATGCTTGCCAATTCATCTGAAAAATCAAATAACCTATTTGATATCTATAGGATATTCACAAGCTAACCACTGTCTCAACTTTATATATATATATATATTATATATATAAAACCAAAAAAATATTTGTTTGAATTCATTTTAAAATAAAGATATTTCTTTTTATTGAAAAGCAAAAGATATTAAGCTGAAATCCTAATAATAAAGCCGCCTAAGAAGATAAATCCTCATTTATGACTTCTATTTTTTTACTGCTAAAGCAATAACTATTTATAATACTGTGAAACCTTGGTTTACAAGTATAATTTGTTTTCAGAGAGTTGCGTGTAATCCAAAGGACTCATAAATCAAAAGCAGTGAAAGCAAATGTCCTCATAAAAAATAATGAAAACTCTTTATGTATACTACTGAATTTTTTTTTTAATAAAGTAACGAATTTTATCAATTTGTATGTTGTCTTTCGTTGTTAGAGAAAGAATAGCTGCCGTTTTTTTTTGTGAGACATTAACATGGAGCTTATCCAGGGACACTTTCTTTTGCCTACTTTGAATATATTTCACTGATGTGACTCGGCATTATCAAACTACTTTGAATATATTTCACTGATGTGACTCGGCATTATCAAACTACTTTGAATATATTTCACTGATGTGACTCGGCATTATCAAACTACTTTGAATATATCTCACTGATGTGACTCGGCATTATCAAACTACTTTGAATATATTTCACTGATGTGACTCGGCATTATCAAACTACTCTGAATATATTTCACTGATGTGACTCGGCATTATCAAACTACTTTGAATATATTTCACTGATGTGAACCGGCATTATCAAACAGTTATAACATTCACTATACATACCACACAAATTATATTTGAATTACAAGATTTGTCACTCATTTTTTTCTTTTCAGAGGTTATTGATGGAGTACAGCAGTAAACAGTATAGGCTGACATAAATATACAAGTGAGGCAGCTAGGACTGGGCATGAGAGAATAACATTGGAGGTTATTGATGGAGTACAGCAGTAAACAGTATAGGCTGACAATACAAGTGAAGCGGCTAGGACTGGGCATGAGAGAATAACCATTGGCCAACTGGTGATCATATTAAGCTTAACAGAACTTGTTAGTAAAGCCAGTTAGAATTAAATCTTTTTTTAAAATAGCTCACCTCGCAAGACAATGCAAGGCAGATTTTCTATTTTATTTTGTTCATCTTGCATAGCACTCATAAACCAAGGTTTAATACAATATTCTTTCAACACATTCTTGTTATTAGTGAGAGTTAATGTAATAAAAAATATTAACAACTGAATACTAAAATTTACCATCATGTCCATCTTTTTCTTGTAAACTGTCCAGTGTCTGTGGTAAGTCATCTGCAGACTATAAAAAAATCTTTTATGTAATTTTTATATCAGAGTTGTTTGAATTGAAAGACTAGTGCTACCAATGAAAATATTCAAGAAACCTAGACTGAACAAAATGAAACCTAAAATACTACAATAATCATTTTTAAATTCATAAACAAATCAAAATGACAAACTTTGCCCGGTGTTGGTGATGGCGATGGAGTTAGAGTTGACGTTGTACTCCCCTTTGATGATGTACTACGACCTCTGGATGACCTCTGGGGTGTGATGGATGAACTACCACTGGTTGAACTGTTCGGTGAAGTTGTGTTGGACATTGTGCGGAATGTGGATGGTACCGTTGATGATTTTCTGAAAAGATAATATTATGTTATATGTAACATGGTATAAAAACAGACACACATAAACAAAATAAATTACGAGATCATGCAATGAAAACAACACGTAATTGAAAAAAAAAACTAAAATAAAAAACATGGAACTTTTAAAAAGAAAAGATGAGAAGATATATTGAGGTACACCAGACAAGACAGTATAGTGAGGTACACCAGACAATATAGTGAGGTACACCAGACAATATAGTGAGGAACACAAAACAATATAATGAGGAACACCAGACAATATAGTGAGGTACACAAAACAATATAATGAGGAACACCAGACAATATAGTGAGGTACACCAGACAATATAGTGAGGAACACCAGACAATATAGTGAGGAACACCAGACAATATAGTGAGGTACACCAGACAATATAGTGAGGAACACCAGACAATATAGTGAGGTACACCAGACAATATAGTGAGGAACACCAGACAATATAGTGAGGAACACCAGACAATATAGTGAAGAACACCAGACAATATAGTGAGGAACACCAGACAATATAGCGAGGAACACAAAACAATATAGTGAGGAACACAAGACAATATATTGAGGAACACCAGACAATTTATTGAGGAACATTATTGAAAAAAAATCCACTAATAATAACAATAAATAGCCCCAGAAACATTAGCCACTTATGAATATCTAAGCAATATAGTGGGGAACACCAGACAATATAGTGGGGTACACCAGACAATATAGTGGGGTACACCAGACAATTTATTGAGGAACACAAAACAATATAGTGAGGAACACAAAACAATATAGTGAGGAACACCAGACAATATACTGAGGAACACCAGACAATTTATTGAGGAACATTATTGAAAAAAATCCACTAATAATAACAATAAATAGCCCCAGAAACATTAGCCACTTATGAATATCTAAGCAAGGATGAGTATTCAAGTAACTATATTAATATTCTGCTAGCAGCATGTTTATTCAAGTAACTATATTAATATTCTGCTAGTGGATGATTATTCAAGTAACTATATTTCTATTCTGCTAGCAGCATGTTTGTGGATGATTATTCAAGTAACTATATTAAATTTCTGCTAGCAGCATGTTTGTGGATGATTATTCAAGTAACTATATTAATATTCTGCTAATAGCATGTTTGTGGATGATTATTCAAGTAACTATATTAATATTCTGCTAATAGCATGTTGTTTTAAATTTAAGTCAATGTCCAAAGGTGGTTAAATTTTATTTGACCACTGTAAAGGTATGAAACTTTCTTGATACCATTGAGGCTAAGGCATTATTAGAATGTCTGTGTAGTGCCATTTCTATCTTCCCACCATAGCAAAGACTTCAAAGGCTACTAGTCTTTGTCTTCCGAGACAACTGCAGAGCCCTCCATTCTTCCCCCATTCCACTATAATTGAGTATTGCTATAGAGTCTTATTGACAAATGAGGATATTTGTAAACTAAAAGTGAGAGGAAAAGAAAATGACACAAGTAGGATTAAACAACAGTAGTTTACCTGGGCATAAAAAGTCTTGAAGGAGTGTGATGAGGTAAAAATGGTGAATATTTGGGGGCTGGAATGTTGGCATTTGTAGGGGGGAACAAAGGTCCTTGAACTAGTTCTGAAATTTAAAAATTAGAAGTAATTAGTTTTACACATTAGCTTTTATTGATTAGAATTGGAAAGGGGCATTCTCAGCCATAAGTCTATGAGAATTACAAGATAAATCTATCACTCTAAAACCAGTCACTAATATTGATTTTATAAAATTTATTGATGCTCTTTAGTTGATTCTTATTAGACACCAATCAATTTGAGTTTTCTAAATAATTTATTGGGCATTTATTGATTGAAAAATTTCTCATTAAAATAAAAAACATTCTTGTTGCCGAATTAAGGGATTGTATTATTAACTCTTTTTAAGTATATAAATAAGAATATATCCCATGATGATAACAGGATGAGCCAAACACCAGGAAATGAGAATTAAATAAGTCAAGATTTTTAGAGCATTTTCGAAAAAAAATGCTCTATTGTCCCCGTTTTGTCTGTCTGTCTGTCTGTCTGTCCGTCATCACCCTAGATCTCAACAACTATAAGTCCTAGACCCATGATGTATATATCATTTTGTAGGTCTTGGCCTGCCATGTGTACATCAAAAGTTCATTTCGCGATAGGACCTCTGAGGGCCGGGCTTCAGGGCTCCTAAGGGGCTTATATATTATATATATGGCCCCATTCTACATCTTGTACGTTCAATAACCCATTCATTTGGTGCGAAATACTGCAGCACGTAGTTTCACCAAGATTTATTAAGAAACTCATCAAATGAAATAGTAAGCTTGTGTTCTGAGTTTAATTGAAAGTATCAGAGCTATGCAACAATTGACGGAGTTTTCGGACGATTAAATGACTACAATTTCGAATGTTTTCAATTATGAGTCCTATTTCAGTAACCACAAACCACTTGTAGTTAGATTTAAGAGAAAATAATTTTTTTTTTTCAAATATGAAGAAACGTCTTTATAATATTTTTTTACAGATATATGCATTACAAAATTGAATTTATAAACATTTCCAAAATTTACAAATATTTACTGAAAGCCAACAAACGTACTGATACATAACATGAAAATGCGCTAACACATCCTGTGTCCAGAATGGAACAGGCTTAATTGCTTGTTTTCATTTCCCTTCTAAGTTTAACGTAGGTCATACAATTGTCAACTTTTTAGTTCAATGATGCCACAATTAATTTATGGAAACCAGTGTTATAAAGTCATTGTTATGATGAAATATTATTTATCTCTTAGATCCTACATAATTTAATAATCCTACTATTAGAATGGTTTTTTACAGTGCCTTTTTTTCAAACCCACCATACTGAGAGTGCAATGGCCATGGAGGCACCACAGGATATATAGGTAGGGGATTAGCACAAAGTCCACATCCCACCCATCATATGTCAAGTACTCAGTTTAGCTGGGTGGAACTTTCACTAGGACTTGAAAAAATCCAGTCACTCTAGGGAGATGAATCCAGATGTTAAGGTAGACAGTCAAGTAACTACACTGCACAACCTTCTGCCCAACCACAGATCACATGAAAAATTTCCAATTAATAAATTATATTTCTTTATTCCATCTTGTGGTATCCAATGATGAATTTGAAACTATTATTGGGAAAATGTTCACCATGCCATTGGAGGAACCATAGAAGACATCTACAACTCATTGATATTTTGAACATCACAAGTGATGAAGGATGGTCAAGTGCTCAATTTTACCTAAAGGTTCCGGGTTCTATCTTTGGTGAGAACCAAGGGAATTTTCCAGGTTATTGTTTAAGTTATGTCCTTGTCTTCCATGGTGCCTCCACGGTCATTGCACTATTGGATATAAAAGGGCACTGCGAAAACTGTCCCATAGGATCTGGCTTAAACATAAACATCTCAACCTTGCTGGGATTTTACTGATCAACATTATATGGTTACTATTCTAATGGTTATGCTTTTACTAACACTTTTTAATAACTGTATATGAATAATTAACTAAGCCAGTACCTGAACTGTTAGAGGAATCATTGGGTCTTGACTTGCCCAGGGCAGCATATTTTCTATGAGCAGCCATTTTTGTGTGAAGTGCAGTGATGTTACTACTTCCTCCTGATGAATCTGGACTATTATCATTCTGGTGGTTACCATAACTGGTGCCATTGGTTGATAATGACAAATTGTTATTTAGATTCCCAGTAGAAAGGCTCTGAGCCTTGATAGGCCTCTGCACAAAAATATTGAATGTGAAATAGAAATATAGAATGTGATTTAAATACTAATTCAAATCATTCTTTTCTGACTGACTTTTGTTATTAAAAATAGGCACATATTATGCTGTACATTAATACAATCTACATCAGAAAAAAACAAACATAAGAACTAAACAGTAAAAAAAAATTTTTTAATTTGTGCCGAGGATATTAAATGTACTACAGCATGGACTAATAAATAGTGAAGGCTACCTACTTATCAAATTTACATAATCCTGCCCAACAACAGTCGGTAAAAAAATTCCATATATTAACAAATTTACACGCCAAAACATGAGCATTTCCCATCTATCTAGAAACTGTCTTATTTTAAGAAAGTAAAATACACTTAACAATAATAGCTTTCCATTAAAATGCCCAGTTTACTATAAGTAAAAACTCTGGCTATTGCCAGGTCCCAAGCTCTGGAAGAGTAAGGAGGAAAGTTAGGCATAGGGCTAGGAACCCAACCTTATAAAAAAAACTCAGCTGCTATGGAAACCAATGCAATACAGACTAATAAAGGGTTAGGGTTAGGACATTGGTTGGGGAAAGCCACATGGGAGCAAACCAACTAAAATCTCTTCTGAAGATGAAGGCAAAAACCATAATAGAAACATGGAGCGTTCGCACCATTTATGAAACAGGGAAGGCATCACCACAAGTTGCAAAGGAAATGACTAAGTATAAAATCTAGATACTAGATCTATCAGAGTCCAGATGGAACGGAGCAGGTAGAACAGCTGAGGCAAGTGGAGAGACAGTAATATACTCAGGCCATGCTAAAGAAAACCATTAACACACAGAGGGAGTCGCCATGATGTTATCATCCAATGCAACAAGAACTCTTATGGAATGAAACCCAATCGCTTCAAAGCTTATGACAGCACATTTTAAATACAAAGGGAGGAAAGTCACAGTCATATAAAGCTATGCTCCAACCAACAACACAGACGAGGAGAGCAAGAAAAATTCTACAATCAGCTGCAGTCTACTTTAAACGAAACTCCTACACAAGACATTAAAATTCTGATGGGAGACATGAATGCAAAAATCCGAAGAGACAACGCAGGAAAGTAGCTAACAATGGTTACCCAAGCACTAAGAGAAATTAATGAGAATGGGGAGCTCTTCTCAGACCAATGATCTAGTCATAGGTGGCAGAGTTGTCAAGCATAAGGATAGACACAAGGACACCAGGATATCACATAAGTGGCAGAGTTGTCAAGCATAAGGATATACACAAGGACACCAGGATATCACCTAGGTGGCAGAGTTGTCAAGCATAAGGATATACACAAGGACACCAGGATATCACCTAGGTGGCAGAGTTGTCAAGCATAAGGATATAAACAAGGACACCAGGATATCACCTGATGGCAAGACCAAAAATCAGATCGACTTTATCACAATTTCTAGAAAATGAAACCGTAGTCTACAAGACAAGAGAGCAATGAGAGGCGCAGATGCAGCCTCCGACCATCACTTAACAGGTTGGAACCATGAAAATAAAACTGAGAGCCTTCAAGGACACAGTAGACAGACCCCAAATGAAATAATACTCAGCAAAGAGTTCAAGGAATTAAATCACTATAAGTAAAACAAAAAAGGCAGCCAGCGGAAAATGTTTACTTAAAACTAAAACATTATCTAATCAACATTCATGTGTTCAAAAAGATTGGACAATTAATGTGATGATTATTTAAACATAACATTCTCTGTGTTAAACAAATCAATTCTTACATAGGCCTCATCACCATTGTTATAGGCTCTGAAATTTGAAGTTAATCTGTGAGAATGGTCTGAGTTGTCCAGCGCAAAACTTGGTGTTGGCAAAAATGGTGGTATAACTGGCTTCAGTGTCTCGCTGGATATGGCAGTATGTGGGGAACTGATTTCCTGATTAAATTAAAAAATAAATACATACATTTTTTTTAAAAATATCTTAACATAGACAAACAAAATTAGCAGCTAATAATTTTTTACTTATACAATATACCCAATGTTTTTTCTAAAACAAAAACATAATTATAAATTAAAAAACATGACTACACTAAAACAATAGCGGATGGATAGATGAGTAGTACAGAGAGCTCAGCCGTCTACCTGAGGGTCCCTGGTTCAGTTTTCAGTGAGTCCCTAAGTCCACTAAGCTTCAAATGGGGGAGTAAAGATAACTGGGCTTTGTGTTAGCCACACAATCCCTGAATATGATGTGGCTACAGAAACAGATGAATTCTACACTTCATCTGGCCCTTCTGGGCTATGGGAAGTTTACTTTTTATACTAAAACATGAGTCAACTAAATAGGAAATAATTAAGAGAAGGACTAAGTATGACAAAGTAAATAAGTAACATCAGCTGGTGATGGAATGAACAATATAAAGATGTACCAGTGTATAGAAGGATGCACTCTGTTTTGTTTCCAAGAGCATTGTTTCATAACTGGTCATTGACATTGTGGTTGGATCAGGGTTGATTCCATTTTTACTTTCCAACCTGGCAGACTGTACAAGAAACAATGTAAAGTTCATCCATTTAAACAGTTTTATTTAAATTCATGATAAATAAGCCAACTTGGAAACTAACCTTTAATAATATTTTTTGCTAAATCACTCAATTGCTTTACTGTATTTTCAAGCATATTTTGAATATATTCAATCATTTATTAGAATATACATTTTCAATAGTTCATAAAAATAATCAAATTATTACATAAACATAAATAAACATTTGCAATGAATCAGCAAAATTTGTGGGCAGACCACAACTGATCCATGGACTTAAGGATACTGTGTGAATATTTTTGTGGGCAGACCACAACTAATCCATGGACTTAAGGATACTGTGTGAATATTTTTGTGGGCAGACCACAACTGATCCATGGACTTAAGGATACTGTGTGAATATTTTTGTGGGCAGACCACAACTAATCCATGGACTTAAGGATACTGTGTGAATATTTCTGTGGGCAGACCACAACTAATCCATGGACTTAAGGATACTGTGTGAATATTTTTAATGTGTGAAGCACAAAACAAGAATGTGAATGAGTTCAGGGTAGGTAATGGCTCATAATTCAGTCATTCAGTCACATTGCTGTGTCTATACCTGAGTTTGTGGAATGAGTTCAGGGTAGGTAATGGCTCGTTCAGTCACATTGCTGTGTCTATACCTGAGTTTGTGGAATGAGTTCAGGGTAGGTAATGGCTCATAATTACATTCAGTCACATTGATGTGTCTATACCTGAGTTCAGGGTAGGTAATGGCTCATAATTCAGTCATTCAGTCACATTGCTGTGTCTATACCTGAGTTTGTGTAGGTAATGGTTCATAATTCAGTCACATTGCTGTGTCTATACCTGAGTTTGTGTAGGTAATGGCTCATAATTCAGTCATTCAGTCACATTGCTGTGTCTATACCTGAATTTGTGTAGGTAATGGCTCATAATTCAGTCATTCAGTCACATTGCCGTGTCTATACCTGAGTTTGTGGAATGGAGACTTTTTTCAGAGTCATATCCTGGACAGGAAGTGAAACCTCCAGATTTAGGGGCATCAATCGATTACTTCCTGTGAAAGTTCTGCCCAATTTCAGATTACGAAATCTGTTTGACATTCTGTTCCACCAACCCTAAAAAAGCCAAGAAAAATAATTGATAATTAAAGTATTGATGAAAAAAGTCTCATTAATATCTTTTAAATCTTGTATTGAAATCAATCAAATTAATTTTACCTTCAAACCACTCTTAGGATTGTCTGCTTCTAAGCTAATATGAAAGAAAAACATAGAGATCATTATTTAATTAGCAATAAGAGAGTCATCATTGGTACAAATAAAACCTTAAAAAAAAATACATTTCATTGAAGTTTCTAATTACAATCAACTAAAGAGTTTTTTTATAAAAAATACTAAGTGAAATTATAATATGTAAAAAAGAATTTGACCAAGAGATAAATTTTAAACATCTGAATACTTACCTTAAATCAGAAGTTAAACTGCTGTTCACATCACTTGGTTTAGTCCGACTTTTCTTAGTTTTATCCACTTTGTTTACTTGCATGGCTTTTGCTGCCAACTGACGAAGTAATTCTGTATCAACATCATCTGATGAAGTTTAAAAAAAAAATACTGATTACAGGATGGCACATCAAATGAAGAGCATCACTGTATTTACATTACTAGAGTGGAGAATACCTATCAGGGATGCCATGTCAAATGCTGTACAACCATTTTTAGCTTGTATGTTAACATCAGCACCAATAGAGAGTAAAAACATTGCAACATTCTTCTTTCTGAAATATTCAATTAATTACTTAGTTAACAATGATAACACAGAACAGTTGTCCTTAGTTATTTAAAAATATGAGCCAAGCATTGTTATGTACCCATGATAACACAGAACAGTTGTCCTTAGTTATTTAAAAATATGAGCCAAGCATTGATATGTACCCATGATAACACAGAACAGTTTTCCATAGTTATTTTAAAACCTGCATTAATAAGTACCCATGATAAGTAGCCTGCATGAGAGCTGTCCAACCACTTATCAAGTCCTGCTTGTTCACATCACAGCCTTTCAATACAAGCAGCTCAGCAATGTCCAGCCTACCAGTCATGGCAGCAAACATCAGAGGTGTGGCCCCATCTTGTGGAGAGTGGGCGTCTTTCTGACTGGGATCTTGTTCAAGGATCTCTCGCACTCTTTGCGAATTTCCTAAAAAAAAAAAACATTAATGGAATTCCACATGCTCTATAATAATTTCCTTATATTTTTTTTAGTTAATATCAATTTGGCTTGACTTAAATGGTGAATCACTCACCATGTTTAGCAGCTTCTATGATATCAGGTTTTATGTCATCAAGTGCTGAAATATAAAAAAAAACAAATTCATTTAGCATCAAAACAAAATGTTTCACACTTATTTGGCTAATTTTAATATATATTCTGCTATCAGCCCTTAGAGACTCTTCACACAGCAACTTTTTATTTAGCTACCAAAATCATTATATAAGAATTAGTTTTTTATTCTTTCAGGCCCATATCTCTCACCACAAAAAGTCAACCATGAAGAATGAGTATTTATTACAATTGGAAGTGAAAAGCTATGGCTGAAAAATATCAAAACTGAAATTGTTAGTCTTTCCTTATAAATATGGCAATATGGTCTAACATAGAAAGTGGTCGGAAACCTTGTGGATCTCAATGACCACTACATTTTTTTTTTATCCATGCAGACTTGCAATTTCCACAGATAACTACATTAACGAGTTTGTTGCTCACTGCTGGCATAGCATACTTACACATTTTTGGCTTATTTGTTGTTTTTCTGTCAAGGTATCCCCTCACTTCTCTTTTGTCTCTGATGGTGGCTATCTCTAGGGCTGTTTTATCACAAACATTAATAGTGTTGGGATCTCCACCTCTTTCAATTATAATCTGAGCCGTGGTCATGTGACCATTTAATGCTGCTGTCATTAGAGGTGTCAAGCCCGTAGATGGAGTCGAGAAGTTCACATCACAGCCTCTATCCAATAGAACCCGCAACACAGCGTCATGGCCATGTTGAGCAGCAACAAGTAAAGGGGTGAATTCACAGCCATCTCCAACATCGTTCATGTCCAATCCAGATTCAATAAGAAATTTCACTGTCTGCACATGGCCACCCTTCGCTGCTAAAGTCATTGCTGAAGCACCATACCGTGTTTTAGCATTGATATCAGCCTGATGCTGGTGCAATAAAGCTACAATGTTTGTATGACCATATCTAAAAAAAAAACATCAAGATAAAGAAATTAACTATCTGAAGATAATTAGTGTTGGTACATTTTTTTTAATAACATTGACATGTTCTTGTTTATTGATGGTGAAAAGAGTTTTAAAATTTAAAAACTGTTAGAAGCTTAGTAATCTATTGGGTGGCACTTTATGATCTTCATGATGCTGCATGACCTGCATGTTATGGGTCAATGGGTCCCAGACACCTCCATATGTCCCCCATGGTGTCCTATGTACTATGATGGGGTGAAAGAAGGACACCTCCATATGTCCACCATGTACTACAGGCTATGATGGGATAAAAGAAGGACACCTCTATATGTCCCCCATGGTGTCCTATGTACTATGATGGGATGAAAGAAGGACACCTCCATATGTCCCCCATGGTGTCCTATGTACTATGATGGGATAAAAGAAGGGCACTAAGAAAACCACCCCATTAGTGAACCACTCCATTAGTGAACCACCCCATTAGTGATAGGATCTAAGTAATAAACATCTCATCCTTTTAGGGACTTGTAAAAAAAAAAAGTGAATCTTTAAATGAATTGTATATGATAAATAGTTTTAAGCTGTCCTATAAAATCTTAGTACGGCTACATCCACAGATAAATGAATTGTATATGATAAATAGTTTTAAGCTGTCCTATAAAATCTTAGTACAGCTACATCCACAGATAAATGAATTGTATATGACAAATAGTTTTAAGCTGTCCTATAAAATCTTAGTACTGCTACATCCACAGATAAATGAATTGTATATGATAAATAGTTTTAAGCTATCCTATAAAAACATTAGTACTGCTACATCCACAGATAACTGAATGAAGAAAGTTTTTTATTCATGAATAATTTTTAGCATAAGTACTATGCTTAATAAATATTTTTTTCATGTATTAATGTATTTTTTGAAGTTATTGTTGTGAGTTAAACCAATAACAAAATTAAAATGTATTTACCGTACATACTCACATATAAGCCAAATTTAGAACTATAAAATACAATACTGCATATAAGCCAAATTTAGAACTATAAAATACAATACTGCATATAAGCCAAATTTAGAACTATAAAATACAATACTGCATATAAGCCAAATTTAGAACTATAAAATACAATACTGCATATAAGCCAAATTTAGAACTATAAAATACAATACTGCATATAAGCCAAATTTAGAACTATAAAATACAATACTGAAATGAGGGGGTCAACTTATAAGCGCATAAAACAAAATGGAGACAAGGACAGACACTAATGCCAATTTTCCAGCCACACATTTTCATCGCTACCTAACTCTTTATTTGGTTGTGTGTATAGAGTACTAATATATATATATATATATACAGAGGAGTCACTTCAAAGAATTCAATTTATGCATAACTGTTAATTATAATGGGTATGAATATAACCATGGAGAATTCATTTTCGAGGTCGAAAATGGCATAAAATTAAGAAAATTACTAAAAAAACAGAAAATGTTTCCTAGACCTTTATCTATGGTTTCCTAACTAATAGCCTACTTTAATATCAATCTCATGAAGTGTAATCAAACATAGATTTCTGTCTAGGCACACTGTGTGTTCCTATATCTATTATTTATAATCAAATAATACAGGTATTCTCTCTAGAAGTGTAATCAAACATAGATTTGTGTTTAGACATAATCTATGCCCAAAAGCATAGAATAAAGTGAGAGTGACACGACTGCATGGTTGTATGTGCACCAGTGGCGAGCAGTAACCAAGCTAGAGCTAGCAGTGATGTCATCGGTACACTGTCCGATTTCTTAGAAATAACATGTTCAAACAAAGGCAGTTATAAAGAAATCCCCTTAAATAACATTATCTACTGATCACCTTGGCGTCACCGCTAGCCCCAGCCTTGGTTACGGATTGCCACTGGTGTGCACACAAATAATTTAAAAATGTGCTGAAATTTAATAATTTTAGTTGTAAAATTATGGAGTAAAATTAGACATTTGTATGGTCTGCTTATATGCAGGTTTTTGCAAAAACTGGCCCATTTTAAAGCAGTTTTAGGGAGTCTGCTTATATGCGATGTAGGTCTATTTGCAAGTATATACGGTAATTACTTTTTTTGATCAGGTGATAATAATTAAGGATTAAAGTTTTCCTAATTGTTCATAAAAGGATTCCATACATAAGGTACATTCCATACATTCATAGTTCATGATAAATAAAAGGATTCCATACATTAGGTACATTCCATACATTCATAGTTCATGATAAATAAAAGGATTCCATACATTAAAGTGACAACATGGATTTTCAACTTTTAAACCAGTTAATTAAGCGAGGTAATCAAACTAGTTTATTAAACCAGGCAATCAAAATAGTTCATTAAACCATCATGTATCAAACCTGGCAGCCTGCAATAATGGTGTCCATCCAAAAATATTAGCTTTGTCCAGTCCAGCTCCTCGTTTGATGAGTAACCGGATAACTTGTTCATTTCCATTTGCAGCTGCAACCTTTATTAAAAAACAAGAAATAAGTTATGTATAACAATAGCTTTAGGTATATCTCTACAACTTTAGAACCACTGATAAGTTGGAAATTTCATTTAATTATTCAAGTTTAAATGTTCATGGCCATATATATATATATATGTATTGTTCAACTAAAAGTTCAGGGTTAGATCTTTGTTTGGTAGAGAAAGGTTAAAAGTACAAGTCAGATTCTATAGAATTTCTAGTGACCCAGGTTGGGTGAAAGCTCTGTAATATAGGTCCAAAAACATTAGCTTTTGTGTCAAATGTCAATGAATGTAGAAGGGCAAATCAGAAGAGTTTAGGCAAGAGCAAAAACTTTGGTGAAGAAACAGGTGGCATCACAAAAATGCCTTTTGCTTTTATCATAATATAGATTCTGCTTATAAAGTACAAATACAGTTTAAAAGTTGTAATCTGAGAGAAAAAAGGTATTAGTGAGAAAATTATAAAGCTTCATTTTATTAAAATAAAGAACATTTCATTTACAACAATGTAAAAATTATCAAAATTGATGGAGCTTTAATAAAGCTGTCATGATTTTAAAATGGACGCAATATGAATATAAGGCCATGGGTATGGGGCATATAAATAGCCTTTTTAGTGTACAATTATTTATCAACTGCAAACTTAAATAGTATGATCTATATACCAACATGTTTTAAATTAATTGATCTTTCTGATGATACATACTTCTTAGATGATGACTTTATAAACAGTGAGGATAAAAATAAATAAACTGGATTTATTTCCCATTGTTTATGTAAATTTTAAATCTTACTTAATTGATAACAGATAAATATTTTATTGATCTAAGTTATACGAATAAAACCAAACATGATTTTGTGAAGAAATTATCACTTTACAAGAAAATATAGGTTTCTTCATGATACATTTAGAATAAAATATAGGTTTCTTCATGACACATTTAGAATAAAATGTAGGTTTCTGCATGATACATTTAGAATAAAATATAGGTTTCTTCATGATACATTTAGAATAAAATATAGGTTTCTTCATGATACATTTAGAATAAAATATAGGTTTCTTCATGATACATGTAGAATAAAATATAGGTTTCTTCATGATTCATTTAGAATAAAATATAGGTTTCTTCATGATACATTTAGAATAAAATATAGGTTTCTTCATGATACATTTAGAATAAAATGTAGAAATCTAGACTGAAGTGAAATGTAGAACTTTGACCCCATAGTTATGGCTATTTAGCAATTGGGGTAGAAAATATGCTCTCGTAATGAGGAATTAAAAGGTTCTCATAAAGAGAAATATCTTGAAACTTTCTATTGATTAAACTCCTAGAGCAATAAGTAAACACGGGTGTTGCTATGTACCTGTAAGGCTGTGTTTTCTTCATCATCTAGAAGACAATCTACTTCTGAGCCCTTGTCCAATGAAGCTTGAACACAGTCAATGTCTCCTTGCTCACATGCTGAATACAGCTGTCTGTTTCTCTCCATTTTCTAGAATAACATCAGAATTTTGAAATTTAATACAAAAATGATTATTATTCTATTTTGCTAAATAATATTGCACTGACTTTGTCTTACTATTCATCATGTATAAAGACCAACTTACAGAATCTTAAAACAAAGTTGATTTCTGAGTGGATACGATAAAAGTATAACGAGGATTAAGAACTATCAGTCTGCAAAATATTTTTCTTGTAACAGAAGATGTACGGATGTTGATAATTTTCGCAATTTCATTTTTGATAAATGACAAAATGTGCTGTTTAAATGGGTCATGTTATGTTGATGATTGGGTACTACTCTTTTGAATTCTTATCGGTTTATCTCTGGGCTGAGACCTAGCCTGTCAAAGACCTTGTGTGTTCCTCAGCTTGAGGGGATATTGTAGTAAGTTAGTTGTGTTTGTCTAGGATCCTCCATTTTGTAATGTCAATGACGTATTTGACTATCTTAAACATAATAATTTCGCATTCTTTGATTATTATAAATTCTGAAATCTAAAGATTTGTTTGATTATCACAATCTACTAGGTAACCCATTCAAGAATTTAATTTTCTTTTCCCTGCATTAGCTTTTGTTTTGATTTTATGGCTGTATAATGCTTATGATCCTAATTTGCAAATCATGCTCAATTTAATTTAAGAAAAAAGCAGTGCCGGGGATGAAAAAAAATTCTGCAGAGCCGTGGATAAATGTCTATGGTTTCATCCTCGGCAGGGATATATTAGCTAAAACAGAGCAGGGGATGACGGTTCCCCGGCATCCCATGCGGAAAATCGAGCCCTGTTTGTAGCACAGGCTCGTGCCGAGTTAGATGTAAACCATGTAACTGAGTTCAAAACCAAAACCGTCTATAGGTAAGTGAACCTGCAGTACAGTGGTTAAATTGTTATAAAAGTGTTGGTTGTAATGTCGAAGATGTAATTTGAATTTCGACTCATTGTAATGAATTTTAAATTATAGCTTATCATAGGTATTATTTTTAGTGTAATTCCATTTCTGTATAATTTTCAAACATTTTTTTGCTTAAAATAAACAATAAAAATTACTCAAAACTCGACATATTTCGGTAAATGTAGGTTGGTGTGTATGGTGGGGGATTGGCTATGGTGTAACTAGGTGGGGGGGGAGGGGGCACTCCACCCTGAGCAGCACTACCGTAATTTATGGATTATATGGCGCACCCAGTTTTTAATCATCATAACAAGATCAACTGTATTTAGCTAAACAGCATTCGGACTATTAGACGCACCATCATTTTATCACCCAGTTTGTGGTTTGTGTTAGGGAGGGGGTCTTATAGTCCAAAAATACGGTACTTTTTCGAAAATTAGGGGCAGTATTTCACCATTTTAATACCTTTTGTCCCATGAATGTGTGGCATCTTAGGTTTAGCTAAAAACTGAGCAGAATTGCCGCACTTGGTGGAGATGGGGGCCCAAGCACGGCCGTGGCTAGGTATTGTAGCACCTTTGTGAGCCCCCACCCCCCCGTTCTAAAAAGTGCCAAATCTTTACAATAGAACATTTTTTATCTACACATTTCAGGTTTAAGTAGGATTTAAGATCACTTCCTTCACCTATTGACTGTTCTTTATATAGTGTCATCATAAGTCTTTCTCTCTTCACCACAAGAATAAGAAAAAGTGTTTGTATCCCATTGTACAAATCTATCACTATGATTTGCTGCTAGAAGCCATTGTATAGACCAGCCATATTCGCTTCATGTCCTAACCTTGTCCTGTGCAATATTACAGCAACAGATCATTACTTACCTATTTTTTATTGTATTTCATCACAATGTCTTTTCCTGTCTTCTCCACTCTAAAAATGAGATTAATACAAGATGTTGTTTTGACTTTGACTAACGCTCATCCTTTTTATTCCCCCCCACCCCCTCCCGCTTTCCCACATCACTATTTTCACACCATGTCACACTTCGCCCCCCCCCCCCCGGCATTAAGTTATAAGTAAACGAACCATAAGAAAAACACAATAAAATTCATAAAATGCATACAATCCATTTATTAAAAAAAAATCATGCGGCAAATATTTAGTTTTTCTTTTGACTATCTATTCTGAGTTTATTTGAAGATAGTTTAACAAAGCGAGATTTGTGTACTACTTGAAAAAAATGTTCCCACTTGGAGTTTTAAAGGCTGTAAAACACTGTTTCAAGCAAAACTATATTTTTTAGGCTACTGGTACCAAGATTAGTTGGCGGCATGCCAACGTGCTTACCTATTCACCCACTTGCTCACCCACATTCCCACGTGCTCCCTCACTTACCCACTTGCTCACTCACCCAACCGTGAGCTCAATTGATCAACAACGTGCTAACATAACGTGCTATCCGACTCACCCTCATGCGAATCATTTCACCCACATGATCACTTGCGCACAAACTCACCTACTTGTTATCCCACTCACCCTCGTGCTAACCCACATGTGCATCCACTCACCCAGGTGCTCACTTACTCACCAACGTGCACACCCACTCACCCACATGTGCACCCACTCACCTACGTGCTCACTAACTCACCCACGTGCACACTCACTCACCCACTTACTCACACACGTGCTCACTTACTCTATCACGTGCACACTTAATCCCCCACATGCGCACCCACTCACCGACGTTCTCACTTACTAACCCACGTGCTCACCAACTAACCCAGTGCTCACCTACTCACCCACCTGCTCACTGACTTTCCTACTGTGCTCAGCGACCCACGTGCTAACCCACTCACTTTCGTGCTCACATACTCAACCATTCACGCATAAAATTACCCACGTGTTCTATCACTCACCCACCTGCTCACTTACTCTTACACTCAAGACGAATTAGAAGCGCACAAACTTACCTACTTTTTCACCCACTCACCCACGCGCTCACTTACACACCCACGTACTCACCGACTAACCCACATGCGCACCCACTCAACCACTTACTCATCAACTTTCTCACCTACTCACCCACTGCGCAGCCACCCACCCACAGACTAACACACGTGCTCACATATCCTCCCACGTGCGCACCTAATCACCCACATGCGCACACATTCACCCACGTGCACAGTTACTAGCCCACGTGCTTACCAACTCACACAGTGCTCACCTACTCATCCACGTGCTTATCCACTCACCCACGTGCTCACTGACTTAAGCTTACCTACTTGTTCAGCCACTCACCATGTGCTCAGCAAATCACTCTCGCGCTAACCCACTCACTCTCGTGCTCACGTACTCACCCACATGCCCACCGATTCGCCCGCGTGCGAACCCACTCACACACGTGCTCACTTACTCACCCGTGCATGCACCAAGTTACCAACGTGCTAACTTACTCTTCCAAGTGCGCATCCACTCACACACGTGCTCACTCACTCAGCCACTCACAGACAAACTTGTGCGTAACAATTTACCGATTTGTTCACCAACACACACACACACGTGCTCACCCGCACGTTTACGTTATCACCGATTCTACTGCGTGCTCACTTACTCACCCTCTTAATCACTTACACACCCACATGCGCACTCACTCACTCACCCGCGTACTCACTTACCAACTTGCTCACATACTCACCCACATGCTCACCCACTCAACCACGTAATCACTTACGTGCTCACATACTCATCTACTCCTTGCCGATTTTACCACATGCTCATTTACTCACCCACGTTATCACTTACTCACCCACGTGCGCAATTATTCATCCACGAGCTCACTTACTCACCCACGTGCTTTTCGATTCACACACATGCGCACCCACTCACACATGTGCTCACCCACTCAACCATGTTATCCCATTCTCATCGTTTGCGCAATTACTCACCCACGTGCTCACTGACTCACCTAAATGCTTACCGACTCACCAACGTGCTTACCGACTCACCAACGTGCTTACCGACTCACCAACTTGCTGAGCGACTCATCCACGTGCGCACCCACTAACCCAAGTGCTCATTTTTTAACTCACCTGCTCATACACTCACCCAAATGCTCACTTTTTCACTCACCTGGACACACACTCACCCACTTTCTCACTCATCCATGTGCTCACTTACTCACCCACATGCTTACTTATTCACCCACGTGTTCAATATCTTACCCACGTGCGTGCTTAACGACTCACCCATGTTCTCACTCATTCACCAACGTGCGCACCCACTCGCTTACGACCCCCCCCCCCGCACGCTACGGGCCTGATGAGAATTATTGCGTTATGATTGCCATCTACATTTGATTTTTAATCAATCAAGAAAGTAAAAAAAAATCAATCACGGCAGATTTTTGAAAAATCTGAATTTTCATACAAATACATTGAAAGCATAAATAATGTACAGCACTGTACTACCCAGACGGTCGCTTACGTTTCGTAGTTATATATTATTATGTAGGTCAGTGGTTGAACTGCGAATATGTAGGTCGGTGATGAAATAACCACTAAGGCCGGATGGACTGACATAACAAAACTAGTTTAAAGAATGATTCAGAAAAAAGATTATGCGTTTGTTAGTTAATTCCATTCGTATGTATATTTTAGAATATTTTAATAATGATAATAATCATCTACCGCACTAAAAATCGCGTAAAATTAATTTTTGATAAATCTCTAGTCTATACTATAATCTATACAAATCTAATTAATAGGCTAAATTAGTAAATAGCAGACGCAGTAAACTGTGTCGTCTAAATAAATCATAGTATAGTAAATGTATAATTTTAATAAAGGTCAAAGTGCAAAAGGCCAAGTTCACATCATCAAACTGTAGAAACCTGAGACACACGTTTTCTCAAAAAGAGATAATTATCTGTTCTGGAATAAAATGGCTTCATCCATAACAATACCTCGCAGGATCCCACTTCTTTTGATAGTTGAGAATGTCCTTCTGCCTGGCTCTTCAATGAGAATTCCTGTTAGGAGCCTTAAAAAGTGCGTAATACTAATAATAAATACTAAAATTGTAGTTAACTGGTTATCTCAATATCAATTCAATAGCACTCTTTTTTATATTAATAATTATGTATTATATACCATTACTGCATTAGTTAAATAAAATAGTTATAGGCTATGCCTATAGCATAGCCACTATAGACTATAGTGTAGTGTAGGTAATTATTTGATACTTTTTAAAACAGATTGGTCTTCTAAATTCTTTTCTTATAAAAAAATTAGTCTAAAGATTTAAATTTTTGTGTTGTCCAGGGGTGAGCAAACTTTTTAAAGTGCAGGCCACAAAAATAATAGCTTCATTTTCTATTTATTGTATTTTAAGTATAGAGCTAGAATCCCTAGATGCTATATTTTATCTTAATAATTGAGATTTAGGTATGTATTTAAGAGTGTGTAGAAGATCTTAGACTTGACTCACTAGTTCATTTGAAATCCTCTGTTTACATTTTAAAAATTTTTATAAACGCAGTGGCTACGGTACCATCAAGCACCATTATATTAGGGTTAGGAATATTGCTGGTGCCCGTATTTTTTTTTTCGGGTACCAGCAATTATATTAGGGTTAGGAGTAGGGTTAGGGATAGGGTTAGAGTTAAGGTGTGGAGCAATATCTATTGCTGGTACCCGGAAAAAAAAATACGGAGTCCCGCTTGATGGTACCGTAGCCACTGCGTTTTATAAATAAATAAAATTGATTATTTTGATAAAATTTATAGTTTAAACAACTAGACCGAAATAAGATTATCTGAGAATTTTACAAAATGAAATAATACTAACTTGTAGAATATTTTAGACGATTATATATACAGTCCAAAGTAAATGTTTAGGTGAGGGTTATTTGCCAGTAGCATGAGCCCAGCTTTTTTGAGAAAACCTGTATTATATTGTGTGAGACTAAGGAATAAACGAGGAATGCGTTCCAAAACATTCTTAATTAAAATACTTTTTTTCTTAAAGTCAACAGTTTTTTTTATTTAGATTAAATTGTAAGCAGGCAAAAAGAAGTATTGTTATTTTATTAAAATTTGTTTTAATTTTAACCATAGGTAGTATAATAAGGGAAATTATATCAAAGAAGGCTCAAAAATGATCAGCTGCCATTTTCCTTTGTTTTTTTAAAGTGAGCAAGTATCATTTTAATTTTAATAAATAGTCACTTTTGTGCACCTGACTGGGATATTTCATGATCTATTATGTATACAATAATACTGTCTACATTAATATTTCAGCATGAACATGGTTAAAAGTCGTCTGCTTGGGCAGAATACTTTAAGCAGTACTATTATTGGAGTAGTGCCCAAGACAAGTGGGTCAGATGATGTTGTATGTACATTTTATTTTAAATGAAAATAAGTAAAGTAAAAAAAAACTAAAGTTCTCTCAGACCTAATGGATCATCAGGGCTAATGAAGAGTAGAATTCATGACATATAAGGGATCTTGTGACTAGCACAATGCCCAGCCACCTTTACTTCCCCAAACTTAAGTCAGCAGAGGATCGAGCCTGGGACTCACACTCAACTAATCAGCGCAGCTTGACCACCCCCCTCCCTTGTAATTAAAAAAAATCCCCAGAAAATAAATGAAATTTTAATTGCATTACTAATTACAATTTTAACTCATAATTTTTTTTTATTTTGATAATAAATCAAGGTATCATACAACATGTTATTGGCATGAATAATAGGCCGATATAATTTAATATCATTACCTGGCATTCATAAATAGTATATAATTTAATACCATAACCTGCCCTTCATAACTTACTCAAGCATTTCCCTTTAACTTATATGAACATATTCACTAAGCATATAAATAAGTGCTTTGTAAAATAATATTACTTTGTATGACACTAGATTAAAGTAAAAGAGAACTAGAGGGTTATTTTATAGCTAGTGTTTCCTAATTTGATTTCTTTACTGTTTAAAAATAAATTAATGATTAATGTCAATAGTTGTCATTAAAATAAATTTAAAATATTTGCATGTACATTCTTTGTTAAAATGTAAACATTAATGACTTCTCCAATATTGCAGAGAGAGATTTTTTTTTTTACCTAGGATGAAGATTTATCAAGTTTGCACCCAGTAGGAACAGCAGCGGTTGTTGTTCAAATCACTGGAACAAACTGGCCAAGGCCAGCATACACTTTACTTGTGACAGGATTGTGCCGGTTTAGGGTAGAATCTCTTCTGCAAGAAACTCCTTATCCAGTTGCAACTGTTAAGCAGTTGGACAAATTATCTGATGCAGATAATGGTAACAGGAAGTATAATGTGTCACAATAAAAGTAGTACAGTCAGATCTCAATATATGTGAAGTTTATTGTCACAATAAAAGTAGTACAGTCAGATCTCAATATATGTGAAGTTTATGCCATTTCAGAAAATTACAGCTCATAACCCTTTTTTCACAAGGAAAATGTATTTCTTATGCTGCATTCCTGTGAAACAAAACCCCCCTTCCCTTCCAAATAAATAATTTTAAATTATTGCATTTACTTTTCTTTTTACATAACAGTTACAGAAATTAAAATTTCAAAAAGGCCAACATGACTAAATTTGTTTTCATTTTTTTGAAGAACATACTTTATTGGGGTTGAAAGAATTTTTTTTGTTTTAATTGACTTAAAAATTTCGATGTATCATAAAAAAATTCTAACTTGAAAATTTTGATAAATACCATAAGAAAAGCCCCTCTTATTTAATCTCAATTGATTTATAATTGATCTTTCAATTGATTTATAATTGATCTTCAGTTTTGCATCCATTGCAGAGGAAATTCATTCTAATGATGAGCTTCTAGCTTTAGCAGAAAATTTTAGAGAACATGCAGCTCAATTGGTTGACATGCTAGATACATCAATTCCTGTTGTTGCAAAACTTAAGGTAATAACCAATATTAAAAAAAATTAGGTTGGATATTAATAGCTGAATTTCCAAAAGGTGTTTTACTTTTACAATTCTTGGGTTCACTTATTTAAATATGAACTTATTTATCATTTGCCAAATATAGAAAATGTTGGACTCAGTTCCCAGTCAGCATTTGCCAGATATTTGCTCTACCATAGTAAAGGCATCCTTCTCAGAGAAGATTCAAGTCCTGGATGCTGTAGATTTAGCCGAAAGATTTAAAAAAGCTCTGCCCTTATTAATAAGGCAGATTGAGGTAATGAAAACAAAAAAATGCTACTTTTTTTTTTGTCATTAAATTAATCATCTTAATGGATCTCTGCGGATGTATGGTTGATCGGTGTGATTCGTCAGACTGCTGGCCTGAGAGTTAAAGTTTAACCTCTGGTGATATCAACTGGATTTTTCTGGTCATGGTGAAATTTCACTTTATGTATCTCATGGTGCCTCTATGGCTATGGCACTCTCTGTTATGGTATGGATGAATGAAGGACACCCTAAAGACCATTCCACTAGGAGCTTTTATCTAAGAGATAACATCTCATCCTTGCATGGATATTTCAAAATGATCTCTGGTGTGGTTTATTTAAAATTTCATTTTAAAATCAAAGATTTGGAAAATACAGTTTAAAATATAAGCAAGTAACATGGGTGAAGTTCATGAATTATTGTGAGGAGAAGAGACCTTCATTTATATTACTTTTATCCTTATGCTAAATTCCATGATTAAATGTGTATTTATTGCAATTTATCTCAAAATTATGTTTGAAGATATAATTATAATCAGTTTTGCTTTTTTTTAAATTAGTTTTTTATTATTTTATATTTATTAATATAGTAAATGCTTTGCATACTTTTCTAGCTAAAATTTATAATGTTTCACATGAAATAGGGCTTAAAGCTTTTGAAAAAAGCAAGAAAAGATGGTAATGTTGAAATTGTTACAAGGAAAGAAGTGAGCCGCCCGCTGAATATGCGAGGAATATTTCGCAGACAAGATATGGATCTTGATGATGAAGACAGGGATGAAGACATTGATGACAGTAGTGATCTAGAAGCAAAGATAAAGTTAATTACTCATTATAGAAACTTATTGATGTGTTGTCGTTAAAGGAAAAAACAAAATTATCTTGTGTGATAGTAATGACTTTAAAATATGTTTCTATATGTACTTTTTATGTATTAGGGAAAGCATTCTAATTGTTATATTTATTTTACTTGCTTATTGTTTACTGAAATAAATGTTCACAGTGGCTTATTCATTTTTCAAAAGGGCAGCTAACATGCCTGATCAGGCTTTAAAATCAGCCATGAAAGAATTGAAGCGTCTGAAGAAAATGCCCCCTCACATGCCAGAACATGCCATGATCAGGTAATTATCCCCCTGAATTTTTAAAGAGCTTGGAAGAAAAAAATTAATGTTTCAAATCTGCACCATCATTTTATTTATTTCAAGCTCCTCTCTAGAAGGGAACAAAAAAAGCGCTGATCCTGTTTAACACATTTTTTTTCATCATTTATTCATAGAAAATTATTTTTAAATGTCCAGAGACATAGAACTTAATATAACTGCTGCTTTGTTGAAATCTCACAACTTCTAGTATATTGTATTCCTATTATATCATTAACACTAACAGTCAGTCTGCTAGCAAGTTAGGTATCTGTGTGTAGTCGTCAAGAGTTGGTTTGAACTCTATGATGGCCATTGGTCTATGGGTAATGGTCTCAGATTTGTCTCATGATATTATTGCTCATTAATTAATATGTAATTTTTTGGGACATTATCCCATTGTTTACTGCTATGTTAGTGAAATTATATACTATCATACTACACATTTGGCTTAGTATTTGTTTAAGAGTTTTATTTAATACATGTATGTAACTATGTAATATGTAGCATATCAGCTATTGTCTTTTTTGTAAAATCAGTTTATTAATTAAAACTAATTTCTATATTTATTTCTCACTTTATTAAGAAATTATTTGGAACTGATGACAGAATTGCCTTGGTCAATAGGAACAAAGGATACTTTGGACATTGTCCAGGCCAGGTAAACAAGCAGTTTTAAATTATTCACGTCAGTTGATTATTTAAACACATATTGCTCTGATTCTTTTTATTTTCTTGGATTTTTTTTTCTTTTTATTACACGAAGTGTTACCTTGCTGACATCAGAAAGTTGTTAACTTTTCTTTTACACTAACATCTTTACATCCATTGGAAAGAGTTTCTATTTTTTTATTTGTTATGACTGATAAATTGTCAGCTATGCCAAGTCCTAATGTTGAAAAACTCATATCTCGTCAGAGACATTGTTGAGCACTGTGTTTGTCTCCGTGCCTATAAACCAAAACCTCCCGAAATTAATGGATTGGCTGGTAGGAAGTATGAACTTATTTGAATATGACAGTCCACCCGTTCCTTAACTGTAATAGATGGATATTTGCTTAAATTTGACTTCATAACTTCAAAGTCAGTGCATCAAAAAGTCTAATGCACTCTGGGTAGATAAATTATAAAAATCTACCTTTAATTTTTTTTTCTTATGTAATTATTTGTTAGTACGACAGTTTAATTTGACTTTGATTTTTGTGTTTAATTATAGAAAAGATTTAGATGCTGACCACTATGGACTTGAAAAATTAAAGAAAAGAGTCATTGAGTATCTTGCTGTCCGCCAGCTTAAAAATTCTCTTAAAGGTCCGATACTGTGTTTTATTGGGCCACCAGGTGTGGGAAAGACTAGTGTTGGAAGATCCCTGGCCAGTACTTTAGGTCGTGAGTTTCACAGGTAAATGTAATAATCTTTCTATTTTATTTCAGCTTTCTAGATTATGTACATGCATGCATTTTAGCATTGCAGAAGACAAAAATTATGACTGAAGAGAATGTGGATGTTGGAAAAATTAAAAGAAAAGCAGCTAATTGCTACAAAGACAGCTTTTAATCCATGATTACTACGGAAATCTTGATATTATTGAATATAGATATATTTAAAAGATTTTTGATGTTTTTTTCATAAGACTATGATATAGTTATCACAGTGGTCTTTTTTTTTCATTATGGTTTGATTGGTTATCTTTGATGAGAAAGGATAATTTATTTGGTGCATTTAAGTATGCTAATTAGAAAAAAAATCTATATAAATAAAAATGTAAATAGGATTCACGCTATTAATTATAACTCCAAAAGTTCTTCACCAATAACCTTAAAATTTACACACAAAATTGCATAAAATTACTTGGCGTGTTAATATATATATGTTATATAAACATCACATCTATAACACAGCTCAACAAAAAAAATTTTTTTGCGAATTGCCAAGAATGTTTGAATGAATTTATAACAATTCATGGGTGCTGATTTCAAAACTGCCACTGCTTTTGCTAAATTGGCTCTAGTTTCTGAGATATTGGACACCCTTGAAAATATGATTGTACCCTTTGTGTAAAACAAATGAAATAAGTTTGGTGTCTGTTGTGTCTCATTAAAATTATAATATCTGAAGTCCTGGGCTCCCCATAAGTTCTGCAACAATTGTGTGGAGAGCCTACGGTGAGAAGAAAAGTCTAAGTTTGGTGTACCAATGGTATGGCGAGATCCGAAAGACCATTTTGGTGATTGTTATTTTTGTATTGTAAATGTCAAAGGCTTCAATCGACACAAGAAATCTAAGTGGGATTATCCTGATCTTTAATCTGCAAGGAGACCAATTCCACATCGCAGTGGAGTTCCTATACCAGTGTTTACTGGATTATTATAGCTTTCACCATCAGACTCCGGGCCACGAGGGGCAAGATCTGGAGTTTTTGGCAGGGGTGAAAACAGAGAAAGCGATTATGAAGGAAGTTCTTCAACAACTCAACCATTCAACCAAGAAGAACTCACCAAATGACCTTAGTACGAGACCTAAATCTGTCCAAGCAAGCATCTGAGCTTTTAAGGCGTCCAGGCTCAATGACAGAAATTTTCTCAAACCAAAATTTAAAATAACATCTTATAGGAAAAGAGAAGAAGTTTCTTCTTCCATATTCCAGCAAAAGGAAGATCTTGTTTACTGTAATGACATCCCTGGACTTCTGCTCCAAATGGGACTACAAGACTACTATTCCGAGAAGACTGGCGTCTTTTTATAGACAGTACCATCAGAAGCTTAAAATTTGTTGTTACACAATGGTAACCGTTATGCATCTCTTCCCATTGCTCACTCAACAACACTTAAAGAAGAGTATGAGAATATCAAAACAGTATTGCAGAAAGTCCGTTATTATAGAGCATCAGTGATCAATTTGTGTTGATCTAAAAATGGTAAACTTCTTGCTTGGGCAGCAGTCAGGATACACAAAATGCCCATGCTTCAAGTGAAGTGCCTTTGGGATAGCAGGGCATAAGGCAAGATCATTAGACAAGAGTGGGGATGGCCTGCAAGGGAAACAATGACTGTAGGTAAAGAAAATATCATCGACAAGCCTTAGGTTGACAAAAATAAGATCATTCTCCCACCGCTTCATATCAAATTAGGCTTAATGAAACAATTTGTTAAGGCTTTGGACAAATCTGTAGCAATTGCTTCAAGTATATTTGTAGATCATTCCCGGATTGAGCATGGAGAAGCTGAAAGCTGGGATTTTTGACGGTCCTCAGATTCGAGAACTCATCAACGATCGAAATTTTACTAATTTCATGGATCACCTTGAAGCTTCTTCATGGAACAGTTTTTGTTCAGTTGTCAGGAACTTCTTAGGTAATAACAGAGCAGAGAATTACGACAAAACTGGTGGCAAGATATGCTCGCTAACTTCAGAAACATTGGAGCAAATATGAGCATCAAGGTACATTACCTGCACAGTCATTTAGACAAATTTCCAGGTAACCTTGGGGACTTCAGTGAGGAACAATGTGAGAGGTTTCATCAGTGATATGAGGGTGATGGAGGAGAGATATCAAGGAAGATGGGACATACATATGATGGCTGACTACTGTTGGAGCCTCCAGCGCAATAGCCCCAATGACACGCACAAAGGAAGTCGAGCAAACAGCGATTTGCTAATGCATTACCATAGACAATAAACATATTAATTAATTAATTAATTAGACATAATTAGTTTTTCAAATGAAAATGTTTTCCTCTATAACACTATTACACATATTTTTGAACAAATTTCTGCATAAGACCATTAACAGTTTCACTACTATTTGTTAGTATACTATTTTACTTCATACAATTCTTGACAATTTTTCAAACACGGTGCATACATTATTTCATTAATTTTAATTATCTCGTAAAATAGAGCCAATCTAGCAAAATCACTTACATATTCTAAATCAGCATAGTTGACTTTGTATATAATGATTCAAATATCACTGGCAATGAATTCACTGTTTACCAGTGTAATATTTAAAAATAATATTTAATCGATCGGTTTGGTAAAATTATTTCTTTACTTCACTTTTTTTTTTTTTTTTTTAAAACCACGGGAGGTAATTCACAAAGTTCTAACTTATATATTGTCAGTATTTTTTTTAAAATAAACCAATCCGCCGTGTGCAAACTAATAGTTCGTCAGTATTTTGTTTTAATTAAGAAACTGTATTGTAAAATATTTCTTTTTACTTTAGTTTGCAAAGTATTATTTTGTCAGTATTTTTTTCATCAAACATGGAAACAGGATTCACTCTATTAATCATAACTCCAAAAGTACTGCATTTATAAAAATAACAAATTTAAAAACAAACATTCCATAGTTAGCATTCATACTCCTTTGTTTTTAGTTTTAAATGATTAATAATTATTTTTCTAAAATTTGTCACAATTTTTTTTTTCAACAGAATTAGAAACCAGGGCTCTCTCGATACTTATGATTACATTACATAGGGCTTAGCCACGGCAACGCGTGGCCGGGTACAGCCAGTACTTAATAAATTCTTTGTTTTGTTTTTCAGAATTTCTCTTGGTGGTGTTTGTGATCAGTCGGATATAAGAGGACACAGACGGACATACATAGGTTCAATGCCAGGAAGAATCATTCAAGGATTGAGAACAGTCAACACCAATAATCCTGTCTTTCTTCTTGATGAAATAGATAAGTTGGTGTGTGCCGCAATGTGGTTAATCTCATTTAATTTATTACTACATGTATTTTATCTATTGATAACCTTGACTTTGTCATAATTTTATTAAATATTTAAATTGAAACACTTTGATGGGTATATTTTTAACCACCATAACCAGAATTTAAAAAAAAAAAAAACTTGTTTTTTATTTTAGTCAAAAGGCATTCATGGTGATCCTGCAGCTGCTCTGTTAGAAGTTTTGGACCCCGAGCAGAATCACAGCTTTGTGGATCAGTATCCTAGATAAATATTAGCAACACCTTCATTTTTTTAAAAATATAGATGAACTTAAAGTGATATTAATATTTTTATGTTTTCATATTAACATGTTACAGACATTTAAGAAAAAATCAGAGAAGTATTGGGAATATTTTTACTTCCCTTGACTGCCATTCTACATCACACTATAAGCAATCACCAAAATCAGAATTTTCCTGATAAAAAATTAGAAGCTATTTATTTAGTTAACAGAAATTATTTTTTTATGTTCTTATTTTGTAATGAAACATTTTAATCATATCTCTTGTGTTTTTCCTCTTTTTTTATTGCAAGATAAAAAAATCAGTAATGTAAGTTATTTTGTTATAAGCTGTCTGAAGAATATCATTTTACTTGACTTTGACATTTACCTGAATGTACCTTTTGACCTGTCTCAAATTCTGTTCATTGCAACTGCTAACAATATGGCCACAATTCCACCAGCTCTTCTGGACAGAATGGAGGTGATTCAGGTATGGTATTTGATAATTCAACTGTCAATAGTTTTATATCAAATAGAGACTAACCTAGTGACTTATTATTAATTGCACCAGCCTAGTGCAGGTTATGTGCTCGTATCATACTGATGCCATTTACTTCTACCACCGAACAGTTTTTTTGTGGTGAATGCGCTTCATATGCTCCTCCATGTCACTAAAGCTCTATGGTACTGGCTAATTCGGCTATCTGAAAAGTACTGTTAGTAGGTTTTTAATCAGGAAAAAGTATCACACTTTTACAGCAACCTTTCAGAATGTTAAAAATAGTTTTCATTTACTTGCTTTAGCTGTAATCTGAAGTATGAATCTAAAATTAAATTCACTGTTTTTTTTTTTAACTTTTGAAAATTATCAGCTCTGTTAACAACATTGATTTTCAGATTCCTGGTTATACACTGGAAGAAAAGATGCACATTGCTGACAGGCATTTGATACCAAAGCAATTCAAAGAACATGGATTGACCAATGACCATTTGCAGATTCCCAATGATACTGTTAAGCTGATTAGTAAGACTCATTGTATCAATTTTTATTAAGCTAAGGTGCGTCAGGTCAAATTGTTTTGAATTAAATTAAAACTTGTTGAGACATTTCACTGTTAAAGAATGTTTATTTCCTAGTTGCAAGCTACACTAGAGAAGCTGGAGTCAGAACATTGGAGCGGAGAATAGCTGCTGTTTGTCGTGCTGTGGCTGTGAAAGTTTTGAAATCTCAAGGCAGCAAAACAATTAAAGCTGAAAAGCTAAAAGAAGACAAAGAGAAAAAAGTCAAGTCAGACACTGTTCAAGAAGCAGCTGCTGTCTGCTACCCCCCAGAGATGCCTATTGTTATTGATGAAGTAGCTGCTGAGGACATATTGGGGGTATGGTTTTCTTATTTAATAGTTGGGCGAGTGTTTAGAGTTACATCATTCTAAACCCAACCTAGAAATCACTAGTTCTTTTCCCAGTTCTAATTTGTTATTTTTTAACCTCAGACCATTTCAGCCTTAAAATAATTAGCTTGCTGGTCATGCTTTTAACACATTCATCACAACAAGCCATTGGGAGAGGCAGATGACTCGATTTACAGACAGGCCTTTTTATTCCAACCACCATTAACAAATTTTCAAAATATTCATACATGTCCGGGCTGGCCCCCCTACCTAACCCACCATAAATTTAATCATTAATAGACACTCACAGGCCTGCGTCTCCCACCTCCCCCTCAATAATATACATATTGAAGATTTTCAGCCACCCCACCCCACCACCTCACCCTGAATGATTTACAGACAGGCCTGTGTCAGCGACCTAACTCTGAATAAATTCAATATTGAAGATTTAAACTTATTCTTTAGTTTAAAAAATGTTTGATTTTTAAAACTTTCATGGCATGAAAGTGAAAGTAGCACCAATATTAAATCAGCAATGTGTCAACCCTATATACTCGAATTGTTATTCCCTCAAAAACCCAGCTTGTCACTAAATAAAAAATAATTTAAAGTACTATCAAATGACTTCCAAAATTCATAAAAAAAATGGCAGCTGAATAATAACATAACAATTTGAAAGAAACAATTTACATATTAGTTGTTTTTTTGTTCTAAAAGGTCAGTTTAGCCTTAGTCCTAAGACCAAATTTTTTTCAAATTCACAATTTATTGAAATATTTAAGGATTTTAATCAAATTTATTTTATTTTCTCTAGCATTGTGTGTTTCTGTTTCTTAATTTTTTATTAATTTTAGCCTTTTTATTTTTATGCAGAAATTTTTGTGTGCAAACATATAATTTTAAAATTATAACACTAATATATAGAAGCAAAAACTATTTCTTTTACATTAATGACCATTCAATTCTCTTTCATTTATTATATAATACTATGCAATTAATACAAATATAATCATCATATAACTAATTTTATAAACTTCTCTGAATATAATCAAGTGTGGAAAAAAACACTTTTTCCTGGCAGTAAAAATAATTCAGCGCTGATTGTGAGTTAAATGGCACCAGCTGACCTAAACTCTGTGATGAAAACGATTGTAGTGACTTCAGGTCTTTTGCACATCTAGTTTTGGCAGGGATTTAAAAAGGCCACAACAAATTGTACATATGATTTAAAAATAACTAAACTTATTTTTTAAAAAGATACTTAGATGGATGACTTTATAATGCTGCCGAATTTTATTCAGATTAGTTCATCAGTGTTTTTTTTTGGTTGTTTTTTTTTTAAATATTAGCACAGAGAATCTGTAATGTTCTATCTTCAGCCAGCAATCTTTCACCCAGAGATGTCTGAAAGACTGTCTCAGCCAGGAGTAGCTATTGGTCTTGCTTGGACGGTAATGGGAGGTGAAATAATGTTTGTTGAAGCCACACGTATGACTGGGGAAGGCAAGATCACATTGACAGGACAGTTGGGAGATGTCATGAAAGAATCAGCTTCTTTAGCACTCAACTGGGTTCGAGCCAATGCCAAAAAGGTATTATAGAGAGCCTGCAGGAAAAAATAGTGAAAAATAGTTCCTAAATAATCTAAATGTTAGCAGGATTTTATAACTGATCCATTTATTTTTGTTATTACATGAACTGTTAAGTGTGAAAATAGCTTCCCCTTAGTTTAGGTCAAAGCTAATTAAGTAATATTTTTGGCAAAGATATAATATGTGATTTATTAACATAAGACCCAGAATGATAAACATTTACAATCTTATAATTAACAATACATGTGCAAGTTTTTAGAGCTCTTATTTCTAAGACCTAAAAAAGGTAGAAATATGCATGCATTTATGTCCTAAAAAATACCAAAATATGCCCTAAAGGGACTAAAATATGTCCTAAAAATATTACTTAATATTGCAATGTTTCTTTGTGAATTTTAAAATTGGGTTTGTGAAAAGTACTGTTTATGGTTTCAATTGTAGTAAACCCATAAATAACAACGAGACTCTGAACAACATTATGTTCATTTTTTTTCTGAATCGTATTTACTATAAGCAAGTTGACATTTGATGAATCATTCTATAGGGGCTTTGGTCTGGTATTTATATTAAAAATTATTATTTCAAATTTCATTTTGATTAACTATTGTTTTTTAAAAGCATAATAGTTAAATTTACTTCAAAATTAAAAAAAAATTTAATTTTCAAATCAAAGTTCTTGTTGTATGTTTATTTAACTTGTTAAACAGTATTTAAATATCTTAGCAATGTTTGCATCTAAGAAAATACAGCCAGTTTTAAAAAATATGTTCTCTTTGTCACTAAATCAAACAGTCTACCACATTAAGCTCTAGTAATATGAAAGTATACAACAACAACAATTGACAGAACTACCCCTCACCCTCCACATACACACATAAATATATTTGGGAAAAAACTGGTATTCCCATCATCCCCCAAACACCAATTTTTCTTCAGCGGTGTATACACTAATCTTTTTTGTTTTTATAGATTTCTTGCATTTCTCAACTGCACATGTTTGCGTTAGAATTGAATATTTCAAAAATTAAAAATATGATTTTTCATGAAAATCTGAGCCCTAGAAATATTTATCATGAGGTCATTTGTTTTGTATTAAATGTTTTAAATCATGGGCAAGTTTTTACTATGTCACTGAATGCGGAGATTTTAAAGACATAAAATCAGATAAACTATATTTAGCCATCAAATGCACTCTGCAAGAGTTTATGGCTTTCTCAGAACACATACTAGATAAGACTATAATCCTTTTTGAAATTTCCAGGTTATCCATTTTTATAAAATGTCCACTGTCTATTGATTTGTTTTTTACAGCTTCACCTAGACAGCTCTAAAGATTTGCTGAAAAACACTGATATACATATCCATTTCCCTGCTGGCGCTGTGGGAAAAGATGGACCATCAGCTGGTGTCACTATTGCCACAGTATTGACATCTTTGTTTAGTGACAAATGTGTCCGGTCAGACACTGCAATGACAGGAGAAATCACTTTGAGAGGGCTAGTACTTCCTGTAAGTACCGCTAACTTTACTTGCAGAGTGACATTGCTTGTTAAATTTTGTTTTATTTAGAAATAAACGTTTCCTTTTTTTTTTTAAATGTTTTTGTAAATTTCAAACCAGCAATATTGTATTTCTTTTTTTCAACTTGCAACTTCTCTTTAAAATTTTGGTGCTATGTAGAGAAGTGAAGGATGAATTCAGAAATATGCACCACTCTTTTTATCACAATAAAATCTGCTAATTTTGAAGAAACATCATTTGACCTGAGGAAACCCCCTAATTTTAACCTTATTTTACTACCCCCTTTTTCATCTCTAGTTAATAATGGGGATGTCTGCATAAATTGTTATAAAATAAAAATCAAGCATTTAGAATATTGGACAATGTTTATGAAACAATTGAAATTTTCTCCTAAAAAGTGTTGAATCTATTCCTGGCTACTCTACAGAGGCTCAATTATTTACTCTTATTTTTAGGTTGGAGGGATAAAAGAAAAAGTCTTGGCAGCTCACAGAGCAGGAATATGGCGAGTCATTTTGCCGCAAAGGAATGTCAAGGACTTGTATGAGATCCCTGATAATATTAAGGTAAAATATATTAAGAGAAATTTTTGATATTGAAAATATTTAAGGTCTCTTTACAACTATTTATCTAGTCAATATTTTTCACAGAATGAAATGACCTACATATTTGCCAACACACTGGATGATGTGCTCAATGCCGCCTTTGAAGATGGATTTCCAACTTTAAACAAAATGACTAATTTGTCAGCCAAGTTGTGAAGAGAAAACATTCTATTGTTTTTCACTGATTCAATAACTTGACCTCATTATCTATTAACTGTCAAGACATGTAGTACCAGATATATTGTTTCAAATTAAGAGCTCAATGAAATTGTTTTGTTTATTTCTTTTACTATACTAATAAATTGGCTGTGTTCTTTTCTAAATAAAATGTTGAAATCAGAAATTTTAAGTATTTGACTTTCTTTAATCATGGGCATTAAAAAAAAGCTAAGTTTGTCAGTAAATCCTTTGATTCGAGTTGCTTGCAGTGGCGGATCATCCCAGTTAAGGCGGATACCATTTTTCCGCTTCTGAAAAGAGAATCTTAATTGAAAGAATGAAACAAGATGAACACATAAGACAAAAAATTTTTTTTATTGGAGAATGTTTCTATTTACAGTTAGATACAATTTTTTACTTACTATTCGTACGAGTTAATAAATAAATCATTTTTCCCATTTGTTTTTGTGTGTCGTTTGTGCATAATAAAGCATTTTGTTTTTACAAAGTATAAAAGGTGTCATTTTAATTATGTTATCTTTCAAATTTTGTCACAATAATTCAATTATCAATTTGAAACAAAACCCTTGCTTCTTACAGAATCCTAAGGCATGATTTGATAACCACCAAGAGAAACAATATAAAGAATTTATTTTACATTGGTTTAAAATTACATTGTGATAACAATATACATACAGTTTCTTTCATTAGAAAAAAAGTAAATATTTTGATTCAATGTACAGTGGACACATGAACAACAAGATGAATTAAAATAAAAACCAAAATGCACACTTGATGGGCTCCCAACTATAGCTGGAGTTATCCTTGAAGTTAAACACATACCTCTGGTCTAGAAACCAAATGCAATGGCAACTAAACCTCTGAGGCAGTCAATTGAGAAGGATGATGTATTTATACTTGACTAGTTTCAATTAATTACTAAATCCTATCTGATAAATTAACTTTAGAATGATATAAACCAGGAAAAGTTTCATATCAATTAATGCAGAACATGGGACTGTTAACTTTATTCAGTGAATTTTTGTAATTATCTTTACAAAAAATATTCTATGAAAAAAATAAATTTGCAAGACAATAGCATCATAATTAAGAAAAAATAAATCTTTGAAATATTGTTGTTGTAAATCTTGGCTAAAAATTGGAATTGATTAAATTTATAATGTTTTATACTTATGGAAGTGACCTGCTAAACTAATAATACAATCATACACAAATGATGCACAAATAAATATGTTCCTGCTGTAGTGAAAACATACTGATCAATTTTTATCCAGGTTGCTGCTGCTAGATGACTTTGTCTTTCTGCCTGGCAGAAAATTACTTTTTCCTGCCAAAAGAAAAATTAATACAAAACTATAAGTAAATTACACCTAAGTTAAGAAATAAAGATTCAAATACTCAAGTCAAAAAATAAAAGACTTTTCTAACACAATATAAACTAAAGCTAAATTTTTTAAGCATTATTTCTACAATTATTTATTAGCTTTCTATTGAACTTCTAATATGTTAATCATAAAAATCAAATAATTTTCAAAGTTGTTAAGCTGTATAAACAACAGAAAATTTAAACATGAGCCCAAAGATGTCAAAAAGCAATTTTTGTGGTATTTATTTTAGAAGGAAGTTTCTCAATATTCAGTACAAGAATGATGTATTTATGAACTCCAACAATTAAGGTTACAGTATTATATGAAATGAGCAGAAAAAGTATGGAAGAGCTAACCTGTTGGTTGGGTGATTTTAGACGTCAGCCACACAAATGGATCGACCAAAGATTTCCTGTTTGTAACTGTCACTTCCCACAGCCGCACTATCCAAAGAAAAGAAAACACAATACAATATCCATATAGCAGTTAACAATATTTTGATTAGGTATTTACAGAAATTTAACATATTACATTTTACTTTCATGAGTTATTATAGTTAAAAATAATATAACATAGTACTTGAGTTATTATTTCTTCTAATTACAAATGTATAAAAGCTTGATTTTAGGCTATGCTTTTATATTTTATGCTGAAAGTAAGGAATGAAAAGTTTATTAAAAAATCACAATTCTAAAAGTTAAAAAAATTATTATTCACTTTTTTCTTTAGTTGACCATGTCATTGCTGTTTCAAACTGTACCTGCCTTCTGTCATTCAGTTCACTTTTATTACCAATAACAATCACGTGACCCTAAAATAAATATATCAGTGCAATTAAGACATTTAAAAATTATTTCTAAATCAAAATTTAATAACGGCAACAGTTGTACAAAAAGAATGAAAAATCTTTAAATTTACGAATTGAAAAAAAATAATCACTTACTTCCCTTTTGTCTTTATGCTTGTCTATTTCTCTTTTAAGTCTATCTAGACGTTTAAAAGAATCGAAATTTGTCACATCATAGACTAAAATAAAACCCTGAAAAATGATACATAAAAATATAGATATTTTAAAAGCAGATCTGAGCATTAAGTGAGCATTCAAAATAAGACATACATAAATTTAAATCCCTACATTTTTTTTATCATAGATGTTAACAGCAGTCTTTATGAACTGAGCATGATAAATGTATGAAAAAAAATCCCATAATATTAAAGGAAGAAAGATATACTTTTTTAATGATTTTTTTTCCATATAATATTTTTTTAAAGTAAAAACTTTAACTTCATTCTCAACTTGATCTACACTACTAAAATTGCTAAGGAACAATGAAATTATTAAACGCGTAAAATGGTTAATAATTTCAGAGAGTATTTTCAATGTATTATATGAATGTGATGACAAGGAATGGAGAGCCTTTACAGAGAAAAAAAATTTCAGTTCTTTTTTTCAAAAGAAGAAATTCAAAGTTATCTATTTGAACAATTATTTTTAAAGCCTTATATTTTACTATGAAAATTGTCTTCAAAATTTACAAGGAGATTTCATGAAATTCCAAAAATGTTCTAAATAGTATTATCCTAGTAATCTGAAAGATTATGTATAAATACCAAGGAGTTAAATAAAAAAAAAGCCAATTAACAACAGATAAGTATCAAATTATAATTTTAAATATAACCAATAGTTCATTAATTAAAAAAGGAAAAAAACTTACATCTGGCAAAGTGAGATAATGCTTTGGTATATCAGCATCATTGCCATCCTAAAATGGAAAAAGAATAAAATATTACTTGATATTCTATGATTATATGTGTAAAACTGATATAACCTATATGTAAACATTATACATGTAATTACACAAGTAAACCCATAAATAATGCATCAACAACTAAAATATTACATGATTAATTTACAAGGTAAATTTTTTTAGGCTAGCTTATATTCCAATCATCTGATAATCGTTTCCGTATACCTGTACCAATCACCTTTTTTGTCAAAAGCTTTATAAGATGTTCACATGGCTCTTTAAATTTTTGACTAACTTATACTCAAACTATCCAAATCATTTTTGTTTCTAAGAGATGTGATTCGCTAAAATATCTTCTTATCCAAAGTAGATCATAGTTATGTCTGTTTACGGTCATTTAACATTTATTTTTTGTGAACTTTTACAAGCAAAAAATACTAATTTTATTCACATGAAGGGAAATTTAAAAGTAATATAACTACTGTTTTAAAATGAATAACATCAGCCATAGAATCTGATCAAGAAGATAGGTGATGCCCTTATTTAACATACACTGATCAAAATAGTTGGAACTCAATTCATACTATTGTGTTGTAATGAAGATTTCATTATTAAGTAGCGGGTAAATAGATGTGAGGAATATGACAAATTTCTAGAATGCAAAGAGACCATGAAACATCAGATTTAACAGAGACAATTAGTACTAGGATGATGCCAGAATTTTTAATGATGCCAATTTGTTTCCATGAGCTTTATAAGCTCAAAGCAAGACAAATATCTAAAGTACTAATGTCACATGTAATGCTTAGTGTTATGTCATGCACTGATGTCATTTCATGTTGTACTATGTATAACAGATGTATTGATGTCATACTAAACTAGAGAATGTAAGGATATTAGTGCACAAAAATGTCCCCAGGTGACATCATACCTTTCATGAATATGATAGCAAATGTCATTATATGTGTAATAATGGCATCAGGAACAAAAAATTAGGTTGAAAATCCCTCAATTTTATTCCTATTCCAGCAAAAAGTACTGAATCTTTTGATTCCGGTGAATGGGCCCATCAATAGTAATAACAAATTATGCAGATCAGACTTTCCCGTGAGGGTACAGGTGGGGTCATGAGTTAAACCTGAGGGTTCCATCTTCTGTGAGAACCAAGGGAATTTTTCAGATCATAGTTAAGTTCTCTCCATGTTTCCTGCGGTGCCTCAATGATCACTGTACTATGATGGGGATAAAAGAAGGGCACTGGATAAACCTTCATATAGAATCAACCTTATCCTTAAAGGGACTTCACAGATTAGACTTTCCATAAGTCTATTGCTATAAAGGAAACAGAAGAAAAATAAAGAAGAAAAAAAAAACTATTCATAAATTGACCACCCGTCAACTGAATGGGTAAAATCTCTTCCCATACAATTTTATCAAATCTTCAATTTCTTAATGTTGATCCATTTCTTTCTTAACACAAAATTTATATTTTTTTAAAATACTGTTCTTTTGATTTATTCCAGTTTTTATGTGTGTATTATTACTCTAATTCTGTGAGAATACCTTTTTTTTATCAACTTATTTTTTTTTAATGTGTAGAGAAAATAACTGTTAACAATATACAATACCCAGTAAACTTACAGGCATTCCCAGGTCAAATATCCTAACTTTCTCTTTCACTCCCCTATCTGTCTCTATCACAGCTGTGTATATATCTTCCGTTGTCTGGTGAGTTGGCTGATGTCATATGGGGATAAAAAAAATATTTAAAAAAAGGCAGAAATATTTTTAAGCATATACAGATTGGTATCACAGTGACTACTTTAAAATTATTTTTTTTTATTACATGATATTCAACAGCCATTAAGGCCCAGTGTATTGGCAACATGATATTCAACAGCCATTGAGGCCCAGTATATTGGCAAAATAAATATCACTTGCTCATGGTTGTCACTGTGTAAATAAAGAATGTGTGAACAACAAAAAGTATTCTGTCATCTTTATTTTCCCTAACTAAGGTTCAGGTGGACTAAGGGATGTCCCTCACGCATAAGTACCAGCCATTATTGTTTGTTTAAATGGTGTTGTCTTTTTTTTTTTTTATTTTTGAGCCAAAAAGTTGAAAGGATATCATGATGTTATAATTTAGCGATTTTTGGTTGAGAATTAAAATTTTCTTTAAATTGTTCAGTTTAAAATGGAAAAATAAGATTCTTTGTTGAATTCTGTTATTAGGATACATAAGTTTATGTCAGTTGTGCAATGTTAAATGTTTAATTAAAAAAATACCTTACTGATTCAACAATATGATTTCCATACAGCAGCTGCTCTAGAATTGCTGTTTTCCCAACTCCTGAACAGCCACAAATCAATATTTTATTTGATTTACCCATTATTGGAAAATATTTAACTTTAATCTTGAAAAAATTCTTTAAACAGTTCTTCAACCTGTAACATATCACATAAGAAAAGATGAACAGATGAATATAGTAATCTTTGACAAAGGTTTTTAATTTTGTAGTTTCAGTCCATGTCAGCCAAGATAAAAGTTTAGAAAATGGAGCATCCTTAAATTAATAAAGGTTTATTCCTTTTTTTGTGTGTAGGACTTGTAGCTATTTAAAAAAAAATAAAAAAATGAATCAACAAACAGATAACATAAAAAAATGAATCTTACTCCTATATCAATCAATATCCATGAGTCTCCAACGCACTAGAATTACAATAATACAACTTTTGAACCAGAGAACCATTCACTTATTATGTAGGGCCTTGGCAGCAGGGATCGATTTACTGCCAAGGATATCCCCAGCACTGAGAACTGTCAACCCCGGCTCTGCTTTAGCTAATTTAGCCCTGCAGGGGATGAAACCACAGACATTTATCCCCGGCTCTGCAGAAATTTTTTTCATCCTCAGCACAGGTTTTTTTTTAAATTGAGCACTACTTGGTAAGTGGAGGGATGAAGTACGACATGCAATGATAAAGAATTTTACAAAAACGGGATGCATGGTTGGAGGGGGGGGATGAAAATTAATTTTAAAATGGCCCCCTACTGTCTAGTGACTCTAGTTCTACTTTTTATGGTTTACATTTGGTTTTGAAATCAGTCTAGATCATTACTTCACTACTTCAGAATGAAGTCAAAATGAAGTTTTTAAGTCACTAAGTGACATTTAATTTTTTGTTTATTCGTTCTGAATTTAAGTATGTAAATAGAGTGATACTAGCCTAAATATTTGTTTTAAATAAGCCAAAAAGGTTCAAATAGAATGTTACTATGTATCATTAAATGCCTAATCAAATCTCAAAATTGTAACTCAATTGTGCCCAACAGACCTGTATCAGTGGACACTGGAGTGGGGAGTAATTTAAATTAGTTAACTAGACTACTCAGTAACTCACTGTCTACTAGTAGAGACTAGAGTAGTAGTAACCACAATCGATGACATGAACATATTTGAGGGGAATATATGTCATAGATTCAAAAATATTGTACAAGACAATAAGCTTACCAAATTATTAAACAGGATAAACCTTTTAAAACTTTAAAGTGTAGCTTACAATTCTATTGACGAAAGTTTGTAAACTAAAGGGGAGATCATGCTAGTTTAAGAAGTGAATATGCCCAACCTATATAAAAGTACTCAAAGGTGTTTACTTCAAAGAATCAGACAAATTTATATGCCTCTGTTTTTAACTTTTCCAGTCAGTGTCAATTTTCATATTATCTGAAATACGTTTCAATGCGCTTAGTAGAAATTTGCAAATGGCTGAAATGAAGCAACCGTTGAATGCGTTTCAAGAGTATAAATAGTGAGCTGGGGGAAGGTTGACAGACTACACCAGGGGTGAGCGACCTTTCAGAAGTCTAAGGCCACATGAAATGAATCTACAGTATCAAAGTACATGTACTACCCCTGCACTAGACTCAGTCCACAGATATGAGCAGTGGCGCAACCAGCAAAAAATGCTGGGGGGGGGGGAGCTCACATATAGAAAAAAGACAGTTTGACAGTCTTAGTAACTCTATATAGTAAAATATGTATTGATGATTTGGTCTGGAGGGGGGGATGTGCTCAAGCCCCCCCCCCGGTTGCGCCACTGGATATGAGGTAGATACTTGGCCCTTAATATATATGTGATATTTAGTACTAATTAATTTCAATGACGATTACAAAAAGTATTACAGAAATTATGGGAAATGCTGTCAGACAAAAATATTCTGAATGTTTACAGGTAAAAGAATCCACAGAGAACACGTCTTATTGATGTTCATTTTCTGAAAACAGATATTCTCGAACTTTAATACCTCGCAACCCAATATGAAAACTGTTTTGTTTAAGCAACCCACATGTACAGAAAAACGCAAAAATAAAATGTTTCAGAATGCGAAATATCTTGCACAATATTTTGTTTTATCATCCAAGTGAAAGATAAAATGGCTATTATCGCTATGGGTGGGGATATGGCACAACGTGTCAGGTCCATTACGGGGTGGGAGGGGGAAATGAATTCGATCAGTTGTTCTGAATGTGTGAGTTGCGAGCTAGTTAAAAATGGGTAGCCAAAAATTGTAATAAATTATAATTGAGAATTTATACACTTACTTAGCTTTCCTTTCCTATATCATTGTTTCTGTACAGGTATCTGTTGGATACACATCTGCACTTCTACTAAACAATCATTGCCAGTGATGGGCGGAAGACATTATTTGATTCCGGCGCAGTGACGTCAATAGGGAGGGAATGTTGCCCAGGGTGGCTGTGGCGTAGCTTAACTCGCGTCCGGGGCACAAAACCTTTTTAGCGCTCCCCCCATATAATATTATATGTAAAATATACCATTTGGCGCCCCTTTGTGAGTAGCGCCCGGTGATACCCCCCTGGCCCCTTTCCTCACTACGCCACTGCAGGGTAGCACTTAAACTTTGACACCAGAAAGGGGCAACGTTATCACCAATTAAGTGTTTTTTGGCACGGGGAAATTGTGAAGTTTTATGTGTTAATCAAACGTAGTATATCAATCTATCGTTTATTTTATTGTGGTCACTTTAAATTAAACTTGTTGTGTATATACTAGGACTAATAAGGACTAGTACAAAGGGTACACTCTTTCTGGTGCACTCGCAAATCACAAGAAACTTCGGTAGACGTAGTTCGTTTAAAAATATAGAAATCCACAACATGAACAGTGAATAATATTAAATATACACATCTCCAAATAACAGAAATCCACAACATGAAAGTCAATAATATAAAATAAATACACAGATCTCCATATAACATCTCAACTGCTTAATCAATTGAATTCTAACACATCAGCTCCTTTGTATAACACTCCTATTCCCAATGATCACTCTGTTCTCGCACTAATTGACCTCTCTTGATCTCACTGCTGCACTGTTACGCTGTCTGCCCTTTCTCTCTATTTATCTCCCCTTTTATACCCACGCCCACTATACAGCTAGTCCAGTGCCCGCTGAAATAGGAGGCATTGGCTAGTCACACTTTTTCCCCACGTGCTGAATACTCAAGAATATTTCAACCCACATTTGACCAGCATCCAACCACCTGTCTCCACACATTACCCACGGGCCACGGCCACATATGACACATTGTATTTTCCTTTTCTTTTTTCTTTAGTATCTTTCACTGTTAATATTTCACTTTTAATATTTCACTGTTAATATTTCACTTTTAATATTTCACTGTTAATATTTCACTTTTATTATTTCAATGTTAATATTTCACTTTTAATATTTCACTGTTAATATTTCACTGTTAATATTTCACTGTTAGCGATTCACAATTTTGTGTAAAAAAAAATGTCTAATATAAACAAAGTCATTAGGTCTTTCCTTATCAGCGGCATTTCCACGATATACGTTAACGGGTCACATTTTGACCAGCGGTCTGACAAAAAGTAGGTCAGCAGAACAAGTGAAATATAAGAACCCCCCTCCCCCGATCCAAATGAAAATACGATTGTAAACATTTCTTATTTTAAACGTTAAGACCTTTTTTTTTTTTAAATGAGGTTCTATAAAAACTGTAGTCTGTTAAAGCTTTACGATTTCTATCAGCCAAAGGTGTAACAGTTTCTAAATTTAACTGAGTGAAAACAAATCGATATTATGGCGGGGTGTGCTCGTCATGACAACGGGTACACACACACCTGTAAGTAAACTCCAACAAGGCAAGAAATAACCTAACACATATTTTTTTGTGCTATTATTTCTTCTGAAATAAATTGGTAAGTTAACTAAATTTTTTAACATATAGTTCAAATTAATATTTGTTTATATTTCGTCAATGACAAAGGAATTCACTGCAATTTCTAAACCATATAGGCATATAGGACTGCCAATCAGGCCATAATTATCAGACCAGCAAATCTTTCGTTCCAATTATTCCAGATTAAGTTGCCCACTGAAGCAGCGGATATTTTGAAATGTTTATTTAACATTATTTTTCGTGTGGTACGTGCATATTCTTGAGAGCTAATATTTATTCAAAAGAAACAGTCAAATCGCTTGTTTGCTTTCCTTTTTTGGTTTAAATCAACAAAAGTTATTAGAGAAAAAAATTCACGTATCGATAGATTGAGCATGTTTTACGTGAATGAAATACCTGAACAAAGTAATTTGGTAGTAAATTGGGCTTCGTCGTTCTTCGTCTGTTGGACGGAACCGCCCTGTTAAATAAAATCAATATTAGCGCATTGATATCCACCTACTGATTTTAGTGTAGATTTTGTCGACTCACATCTAGTGTTAGAGATAGATAATGTCATGATTACGCTGTTTTTCTACATTTATTACTGTATTTATTATATTTATCCGTATGCATATATCCTACTTATCTAATTGTATAAATATAATATTACACTGTTATGAATAAATGTATGTAGTCGCAATTGTAATTTTGTACAAAGGTCCACACAACTCATGTGAGACAAGGATTTTAAGTTTATTTCGGCGAGATGCATATACCGTGTATTAGGGAAGAAACAATGGAAGGTGGTGCATTCAGAGCCGTAGCTAGCTAGTGTGGTGCGTTCAGAGCCGTAGCTAGCTAGTGTGGTGCATTCAGAGCCGTAGCTAGCTAGTGTGGTGCATTCAGAGCCGTAGCTAGCTAGTGTGGTGCATTCAGAGCCGTAGCTAGCTAGTGTGGTGCATTCAGAGCCGTAGCTAGCTAGTGTGGTGCATTCAGAGCCGTAGCTAGCTAGTGTGGTGCATTCGGAGCCGTAGCTAGCTAGTGTGGTGCATTCAGAGCCGTAGCTAGCTAGTGTGGTGCATTCAGAGCCGTAGCTAGCTAGTGTGATGCCCTGTGCGAGTTACATTTTCAGCACAATCTGAAAAGTGCGAAAACATTCCTAGTTTGGCGCCATGTGTGTGTATATATATATATATATATATATATATATATATATATATAAAGAGATAGATAGAAAGATATGTAGATAGATAGATAGATAGATAGATAGATAGATAGATAGATAGATAGATAGATAGATAGATAGATAGATAGATAGATAGATAGATAGATAGATAGATAGATTGATTGATTGATAGATAGATAGATAGATAGATAGATAGATAGATAGATAGATAGATAGATAGATAGATAGATAGATAGATAGATAGATAGATAGATAGATAGATAGATAGATAGATAGATAGATAGATAGATAGATAGATAGATAGATAGATAGATAGATAGATAGATAGATAGATAGATAGATAGATAGATAGATAGATAGATAGATAGATAGATAGATAGATAGATAGATAGATAGATAGATAGATAGATAGATAGATAGATAGATAGATTTGATTTGATTTGATTGATTGATGTGTTTGTGTTAATGTAACTGGACAAGTATCTGGGTGGATGCAGGTTACAATGACCTATATATATATATATAGGTCATATATATTTATTCTGTTACAAGTCAGAAGAAGGACTAAAGCCAACGATAGTAAGAAGTAATATCTTCTAAAACTAAATTTATTGATTTTAGCCAACCAGACGTACAACATAGTTCTGACTTTTTCTTTTCACATTCGCCTGTCAGATAATAAAACACTGATCTATACAACAGGTATAGAGATTTTACATTGGCCTGTCAGATAATAAGACGAAACACGGACTTATACAACAGGTATAGAGATTTCAATGGGCGGGGATCTTTTTTTTTTGGCAGTGCCTTCTGGTTTTGTGTGTGTGTGTGTGTGCTTGGTGTATAAAAATGACAGGAGTCATCACTAAAATAAAACTGACTTATCTCACAATTTCTAAATGTCTGTCTTTCATTAGTTATTTTTGATGGGGGGAAGTAAACCCGTAGATGTTAAATAGTATTGTATCACAATTGTGTGTCACCGTTTGTGCGGGACCGTGGTTGGAATAAATAGAATAGACTCATAACACATTTATGGTACACGTCCCCGAAATTAGTGCGCGCATTTGATGAAACATTTATTGTTTTACTTTGAAGTTAAAGGAAACACACATTTGTCCTTCTGTCATAGAAAGTTACCAACAATGGTGCAGAGTTATTTTTCTTGAAAAAGTACAAACACTACAGGATTTGGATCGTGCTCATTGAGAACAAAACGACAGTTGAACGCATTCAAGTATGAAGTTCAATAACTGTTTTAGCACTATGTTTTTTTTTTAATAAAGAGGGGGTTTGGTATTTGTTTTACGTTGTAATCTGTTTCATTATTAATGTGGAAATTGTCAATGTAGGCCTATTTACAGACAGGCCCCTTAGGCCGTGGCCTAGGGGACCCGCATAATATGGGGCCCCAAAATGTTGAGTAGAATACAAAAATAAAAATAAATTAGCCATATTTTTTATCTTTCAAAATGGGGCCTCAAATTTGTGTTGGCCTGTAAAATTGTAAATCTGTATGATATATAGGCCTGTGACGAGCTAAAGTAGATTTAGAGACAGAGACAATCCCCTTCGACCTTTTAACATAGTAGATATCTAAGAATTAGGGTTAGTACGAACAATAGTGACAAGGTGACAGACGACTTAGGGCAAGGTGAAGAAACAATAGAATAGTAGACAGCAAAGGTGTGAAGACCGGGAGGCGACGTCGGACAGTCTAGTAGGTTAACAATGACGACCAGGTGACGCTCCTAGAAAGATTAGATAGTGAAGAGACTGTGACGTACTTAGGGTAATTAGGGCACGGACGTTAGGGGGTATAAATAGGGGCTGGATTCGGACATTAGTTAGTTAGGGGCAAGTTCGGAGTCAGGAGAAGTTATGAGAGGAGTGAGAACGAGAGTTAGAGAAGAGAGATAGTTACGAGAGATCTAGTGACGAGAGTTTTAGGGACAGGAATTGTAGTTAGTCAGAGTTGAGGCAGAGCAAATTACTGTGGATTTAAATGTGTATTCGTTTATGGACTTGTGTATTCTGATGTACATTTATGTAAATAAATCGTTGTACTAACAACGCATCGAGTTTGGTTGGTTTTTGAGTTGTAACGGAGGAGTGAGTAAATAAGAGTGAAACAGACAGACATTAAGCTAAATTGACATCTCTACGTTTGAATTAAAACGCACAACTCATAACATAAACCAAAGGGCCTAAGACGTTTATAGAGCATAATCAAAAGAGCCCGTAACATTTATGGGAATAAGATAAAAAGGACCCGTAACAGGCCATATATATATATGTATATATATATATATATATATATATATATATATATATATACTTATAAGAGGCATTTGCTGTCTGTCTGTTCCCTTATAACTCAAGATCCAGACAACCAAATAACGTGAAATTTGTTACACATACACATAATTACATGGGGAAGGTTATAGGACAGGTTTCATTTCATCTCGATGGGTAGTTTAATTGTAATTAATTATTTTTATTTTAGTATTTTACACAGATATATAAGACTAGATCGCTTATGCTTATTTAATAGAGACCGAAAAAGTGTTGTATCCGAGACCGCTACTTTAAAAAGAGAAGAGTAATATTCTGTACAGTTCTTTATTTTTCACCGAAAAAGATTTCCTTCTTTTAATAAAAAAAAAATCCCCATTCATGCTAGAGGTTGGCGCTTTTAAAATCAACTGATGTGTCCGAAAAAAAAATTTTTGACGGTTAGTAATAATATAATCAAACAACCGGGTACACAACACGAAGGCATTTTATTCAAAGTTAATTGAAAAAAAAAAGTTTTTGAAAATTTGTCAAGGAAAACAATGCAAAATGTCTTCTGCTATTTATTTCGGTTACTTGAGGTTTCTATGCGTACTACGTCATCAGGTTATACAGAATTGTACTCTTCTCTTTTTAAAGTTAGCGTCCGCGCAATATATGTCTATGCATAGCCCATAAGCGATCTAGTCTTATATATCTATGGTATTTTACTATATTAAAGTAATCTCGACGGCGCCATAAATAAAATTCCTCTGTGACGTCATTTCCCGAATATAACTTGCACGCTGGTGCTGTATGGTGCCTTTGTGCTGCAAAGAATTGTTGTTGTTTTTTCATGCTCCCTGATTTGTACAGTTTGAGGAAGGTAAAGGAATGAAGAAGGATTTTAGAAGAATAGTGAAGCCATAATATATATATATATATATAGAGAGAGAGAGGGAGGGAGGGAGGGAGAGGGAGGGAGGGAGAGAGATAAAGAGAGAGAGGGGGGCAGGGGGGAGAGAGGATAGGAGGGAGGGAGGGGGAGAGAGGGAGTGAGTGGGGATGGACAGGGGGAGAGAAGGAGGGGGAGAGGGAAAGAGTGGAAGAGGGAGGGAGAGAGAGGGAGATGGGAGAGGGAGGGAGAGATGGAGAGAGAAAGGGAGGGAAGGAAAGAGAAAGGAAGGAAGGGAGAGAGGGGGTAGGGAGGGAGGGGGTAGGGAGGGAGATCGAGGGGAGGGAGGGAGAGAGGGAAAGAGAGGATGGGAGAAATGGGAGGAAGAGATGAAGAGAGAGAGAGAGAGAGAGGGAAGGGAGGAAGAGAGAGGGAAGGGGGAGAGAGGGAGGGAGGAGGGATGGACGGGGGAGGGAAGGAGGGGGAGAGAGGGGGAGGGAGGGAGAGAGGAAGGGAGAGAGGGGGTAGGGAGAAAACAGAAGGTAAACAGAAAACCTTATTTTAAACACGGGCAAAGCCGGGTACTTGCAACTAGTATATATATATATTATTTCTAAAAGTGTAGGACTTAAATATTGATGCTCATTAGCAGTGGCGTAGCAAGCTTAACTCGCGCCCGGGGCACAATACATTTTCGGCGTCCCCCTCCCGTTCCAAACCATATAATAGTATATGTTTTGCGGACCATTTGGTGCCCTTTTGTGAGTAGCGCCCTGGTGCATGGTGCCCCCTCTTGACCCCCTCGCTACGCCACTGCACATTAGCAGTAGTATAAAAAAGCAGCACTCCCGAAGTAATTAACAAACAAAACAATGAACGTCTGAAACAATTTCGTCCATTAAAAATAGATATGCTATCAAAAGCTGAAGGATAGATTGCAGTAAAAATCTCGCTCCGGCCTTTTGAAAGCTAAATTACATTTTGTTTTTCATTAACTTTGAAGACTGAGTTTCAGGAGATGCTTGATAAACAATGATCCAGTTGTGTACAGCAATAACATTATTCCATGTAGTTTCACTGAGATCACTCATAACAGTAATGTCGGCGATCGGAAAAATCGATTAAATCAAGGAATCTCATTATGTGGTCCGTGGTGGACAGAACCGTAGTTTGCAATTGAGGCGTCCTATGCGAGTTAAAAAAATAATGTAACACCCATCTTGACTTTAAGTGTACAAAAACATTGAAGAACGATATTTCGTCATCCCTCCAAAGAATCATAATAATAATAAACTTGGCAAGCGATGGGCTTGGTCGCTCCCCAAGGCTCGGACCCCTGACAAGGTTTGGTTTACCATCTGTCTCGCGGCCGCCATGCAGATCGCCTCTTGTGAGCATTAAATTTGTCAATTAATAAGCTGGGTAGATTTAAAAAAAAAGACCATGCGAGAGGGGGGAGTGCTGGTTTGGTGAGAAGAGCTCATACTTTAAGAGTAGAGATTGTGTTAGAGTTGAGATTTTCACATTCGTTTTTACTCACTGATACATATAATATGTGTATGTAGGCCATATACTGAGGAGATATACTGTGTACATTGAAAAATATTAAAATATGTTGGCTATATACTGAAATATGTTTCATATGTGGGTGTTTATGTTTTGTCTTTCAGAAGTCATGTCCGCTAGCGTGGCAAAAAGTCAGTGTGGTGCTGGTCAGTCTTTGGGAAAATGCCAGTCCACAGAATGGTACGTGAACATTCAATGATACTAACACATGAACATTCAATGATACTAACACGTGAACATTCAATGTAGGCTACTAACACGTGAACATTCAATGATACTAACACGTGAACATTCAATGGTACTAACACGATGACATTTTTTAAAGGCTAAGGATGAATCTATAAATCAGAGCTAATCTTAGATATATGTGGTCTATGGACCCATGGTATCTGTGGCTCCTAGGTATCTGTGGCTCCTAGGTATCTGTGGTCCCTAGGCAGTGGCGCAACTAGGGGGGCATTGGGGGCATTTGCCCCCTCCGAAATAAAAAAAATTAAAAGATTAGACCAAAATTTGTTTAAAATAAAATGCAAATATATAAATAATGTGATTTTTTAATACAAGTGATTTTTTTTGCCCCTCCCTGAAAGTTTGGTCTAGTTACGCCTCTGTCCCTAGGTATCTGTGGTCCCTAGGTATCTGTGAGCCCTAGGTATCTGTGGGTCCTAGTTATCTGTGAGCCCTAGGTATCTGTGAGCCCTAGGTATCTGTGGGTCCTAGGTATCTGTGGTCCCTAGGTATCTGTGAGCCCTAGGTATCTGTGGTCCCTAGGTATCTGTGGGTCCTAGGTATCTGTGGGCCCTAGGTATCTGTGGGCCCTAGGTATCTGTGGGTCCTAGGTATCTGTGGTCCCTAGGTATCTGTGGGTCCTAGGTATCTGTGGTCCCTAGGTATCTGTGGGTCCTAGGTATATGTGGTCCCTAGGTATCTGTGGTCCCTAGGTATATGTGGTCTCTAGGTATCTGTGAGCCCTAGGTATCTATGGGCCCTAGGTATCTGTGGTCCCTAGGTATCTGTGGTCCCTAGGTATATGTGGGTCCTAGGTATCTGTGGTCCCTAGGTATCTGTGGTCCCTAGGTATCTGTGGGTCCTAGGTATCTGTGGTCCCTAGGTATCTGTGAGCCCTAGGTATCTGTGGGCCCTAAGTATCTGTGGGTCCTAGGTATCTGTGAGCCCTAGGTATCTTTGGTCCCTAGGTATCTGTGGTCCCTAGGTATCTGTGGGTCCTAGGCATCTGTGGTTCCTAGGTATCTGTTAGTCATAAAAAAGTAAATGATCCGTGAGTCCCATGATATATGTATTCATAAAAATAATTGTATCAATATAAAAATATGTCGGCATAAATGTGTGATATACAGTTTTGCATAGCTCATCGCTGTAAAATTATGTATCCCCATATTTCATCATATGGATCTACCCAATGTACATGACGAAAGATGGAATGTTCATCCTAATTTATATATGCCTCAATCCATCAAACAATCAGCATGGGTAGCTCAACTTTTGTACCATGACCTTCGTGACATCCATTTACGGGAATGAAAGTTAAGCCCCTCCCTGATCCTGGTAGTATTAGACAGAAATGTTCACACCTCTCAGAAAAGAATGAGCTTACGAAACTATTTAGCACTACATTTCTATGATGTGACGTTAACTCAATGACTGTAACCTAGGTAACAAAGAGTTTACGTTTATCTTTTTGTTTGTCCTCCCCAAAAAAAACATTTTGTCTTGAAATAAATTTTAATGTATATCTTTCAGGTAATTAAATATTTGTCCCCCCCCCCACCATTAGCTGTCCCAAAAAGCATTTTGCAGCGTTGTATATAGTTTTGTGTTGTCTATTTTCGGTGTATTTTATTTTATTTATTTAGTGTATTTGTGTGGAAATGGTAAGAGCTAAACAATGAATTATCTTATCAGTTTGAGTTAAGAGAGTTTATATTTTGGTATTCGGCAGCTGTGACACAAACATGAGCAGAGACTGTTGCAAGAATCAGAACAGAAATCAGAACGAGGCGGGTAAAGACGCGCTGAATGCCGTAGCAGCACAAGAGGTAACTAGCTATTGCTTATCACTTTATGATTGACTTTTCCTTGTGAGCAAATAGTCCTTTAGAATGAGAAGAGTGTCTTCCCATCATGTCCGTGCTTGTTTGGTGGGGGGGGGGAGGTGTTTAGTACAAAATACAAAAGTTGTATTGAATTGAATAGTAGTTATTAAAAAAATTCAGTTAATTGTTGCCAGATACGGATTTAACGGTGGGCACATCAAGCACGCTCCCCGTGGAAGGGACCCACAAAATAATAAGAATACACTTTGATTGGATGACTTTTTAAATAGCGATGTGCATTCTGTACAATGTATATTCTATGGTAGAAAGTTACTAGATCAATATAAGAACAATTACAACATGTAGATTAACAAATTCAAATGACCAATGAAACCAATAAAACGTGTTTTATAAGTAGTCGTAAAGGATAGACAAGCCCTTGTGCATTGTGGTATGGTAAATAAACATTCACTAAAGGTTTTTAACCCCGAATACCAGACTCGCACTAGGCCCCACACGTCATCTCGAACTGCTTATCCCTCTTCTGAGACACTTGTCTCGTATACAATGTGACTCGGACATTTTGTTGACCAACATAACGTACTCTGTCCTCAGTATCCAGCTGCTCACGGCCAGGTGATAGTCTTCATGAGGTACAAAGCTGAGATGGACCGACGTATCCGGAATGCACTTGTGCGCATGTCTGGGCGCATCAAACAGTACGGTCCCGGGCACATTGTGGGTATTGCCAACAAGGTAAAGCAGTGAGGCTGTATTTCAATTATTTTCATTACTTTTTATTTTTCGTTATTTAATATGAAAGAAACCAACATAGCTGAATAATAACTAATTCTGATATTCTCGCGCCATCTGACACACATTCACTTCTGCTGTGCGCCATCTGACACACATTCACTTCTGCTGTGCGCCATCTGACACACATTCACTTCTGCTGTCAGGTCACCGTGGTTGAGGCCCCGCCACACAGCGAGTGGCTCCAACGAGATGACTGGTGCTTCGCCGTGTTTGCCTTCCCGAACGAACGTTTGGCCAACCTGTGGTACGTGAGTGAGCCGGAGCTACGACAGCACGACTTCTTGCCGCCCAGCGACGGGGTGCAGCTCTTCTCAATGGACATACGATATCTGCCTCAGATGGGTGAGCTATCCAGTACTAAATACTGACAAATTGTTGTAATTTTTTAGGCAGGGTTAACATGTATGCGTGTGGCTGTGTTTAAATGGGTTATGCATTGTTTATACATGTGTTTGTTTGTTTGCTTGTTTGTTTGTTTGTTTGTTTGTTTGTTTGTACGTTAATCAGGGTGGCCGTGAGGGTGGCATTCCCCCCCCCCCCCCATCATAGTTTATCAGGGACACACTAATTCTTGGCTGTGGCACTGGGTGAATGATAGTTATAAGGCGTGTGTGTGTTTGTGCTTGATTGATTTCATGTTAATTAAACATGATTGTTAGACATGGAATAACATGTGTGTTTGTGCTTGAATGAGCCCCGTAGCGTGAAAATTCTACAGCAGGGGCCAGGCAATAGCAGGGGGCCAGGAAATAAATTTTACTAAGTAGAGCAAACAAGCAGAGGGGGCCAGACAAAACGCAGGGGGCCCGGTCCCCCTGCCCCCCCCCGCACGCTACGGGCCTGGCTTGAATGATTGCATAAAATTTTAGAAAGGGGTTTACTAGTATATGTGTGTGAGTGTAAGCGTCCACTGGTCATAGAACAGTTATTGGCTGGTGGCGCTGAGATTCATGCCCGTAATATGCACACAACCTCCTGTTCACACAACCTTCTGTTCACATAGCCTCCTGTTCACACATCCTCCTGTTCACGCATCCTCCTGTTCACACAGCCTCCTGTTCACGCAACCTCCTGTTCACGCAGCATCCTGTTCAGGCAGATTCTTGAGTCACATATTGCATTTCACAGGGTTGAGGCGTCAATCAATTTTTAGGCATTTTGATTTTATTCATTGTTATGTATTTCTCCTTCGTAGAATCGGCATTTCGCATAATTTCATCTCAAATAGCTTTATAAAAATGTATTTTAGGTAAGAACACTATGAACTGGATGGAAATGAGTGACATCAAAAGTAAATCTTACCTTCAGTCTGAGTACATCGATAAAGCCGCCAGATTGTTGGATGCGAAATGTGTGAATCACGGAGTTGTCTTTATAAAGGTTTGTTTCGTTGGCTCATAAAGTGAAATAGATTCTCTGTTGCCAAAACTTTTGTTTACGTCACTTAGTTATTTGTACGGAATTCATGAATAAACAATGAATAGGAAATTTAGAATGAGTATCGATATTAGTATCAGGATCAGTAAACATGTTGGGATCTAAACGATGACTACTCTGAACGATCTTTTGATGGCACTGTTCATCGTTAGGTTTTTCACCAATAAACTGGTTGACTCTTCCCTCCCCAGTATTGTGCTGTAAAACAGTAAAAGATAGGCCTATATGTTGGCGTTCCTCCTATTTCCTTTTTTTTTGCTGGCAGTCATTCACTGGTAATTGCCAATTTACTTTTTTTCAAAAAGTTATTTCCCCTTGTCAGTTACAGCACCAGGCACGTAGCAAGGGGGCACCTTTACTTTTTCTTTATTTTTTCCTCTTTTTCTTCTTTTGTAAGCGGGGGAGAGGGGTACTCTACAACTAGCGGGGGGCACGCCCCCTCCTTGGCTACGAGGCTGTACAGCACCACCATGCTGGCCAGATGCAGTTACAATCACCAGTTTGTAATTCCTTATACTGGTATTCAAATTAACTGATTACTATTCGTTGTAACAAATTATCAAAATAAAAAGAAAATACAGCTGGTATAAAAACAAAAATTGTCACATGAAATTTATGAAAACAACTGCACGAAGACGCGTTTTTTAACATTCATGGGCTTCCCATGTAAATATGTGACCTGTGAATAAAATGTTTAAAAATAGTGTGTGTTTGTTCAGTATGAATAGCTCATAAAAATGCGTGCACGATTTGAAATAGACAGTGCCCGATCAGCAAATAACTTCAGTCACTTGCTGAGTACCATGGTCAGCAAATAACTTCAGTCACTTGCTGAGTACCCATATTCAACATTTAATACTAATCCGCTGTTGTCTTCTGCAGGATTCAGTAGTGGACGACAAAGTAAACCGTATGAAAGACACATGGATCCCATACAAGACGATGACAAACTTTGCACTTCATATGTATTCCAATGAAGACCAATTCTGGAGTATTTACAATAGTGGTAACGTACATTCTAAGTATAGTCAATTTAATGAAATAATTTTTTTCTTTTGGAACAGTTTGATCCAAATAACATTTTCTTTATTGCTGTAAACGATAAAAGAGAAAACAATAAAATAAAAAATTTTTAGATCAAAAACTAATTCATTGGTACAGCACTAAATTCAACCAAAACAATCACATTGATATAGAGTAACATATACTATAGACCGTACTATTCAAAATGTCTGCTCACGAAGAAAAATGAAATGAAGCTTACCCCCCCCCCCATCCCATCTCATTCTCAAGTTTGGAGTCAGTTTTCGGACATTCCAGCTTTCGTCATGTCCTATGGTGCATTGGGGAGTTGCAACAAAACTGACGAGCAGCACTGGACTTCCCATAAGTTATATAAACAAAAGCTTCGGGCATCAATGGAAGATGGGGCACATAGCACACACACACAAATTCATCGTCTAAATTCTCAGTTAAATTATTTCATTTATTAACTCTTTAATAGTCAGACTAGGATACGCAAACTTAGATCTCTATCGGGAATTTTTTTTACAAGCACGCCAGCTTCGAACAAGGACAATTTGATCCTTCCTTAGGGCCCCTCGAGCTGGAACAAATTTAACAGTGTGGGGTCACTGGGGCCCCATTTTTAAAGATTATTAAAGCGGTAGCCTTGAATGTACTTATAATCATTTCCAAAAATCTTATCTCTACCAAGGGCCTAATTGGTATTAGCCTCGGAATCATTTCGAACAAGTCTAGACACGTGGGACACGGTATAATCGATTTGTGTTTAGCATTAAGAAAAGTCAACTCTGGGGTCAGTACTCTGTGAAGATGAAACAATATAGAGTGGCAACTTTACAATTACTGAACTACTAATATTTAAAATTCTAATTTGTTTGAAGTCCACAAAAGGACGAGTATCTCTTAGATCACATAATGGGCCGGTCCAGCCCCACCCTACTCGAGAAAGTATTGACTATCACGGGCACTACGGGGGATATAGTTAGGTGAGTGGTCACGCCAGGAATAGAATCTGTGATCCTCAGCATGCAGATCCAAGTTCACAACCAGAGGCGCAACAGGGGGGGGCATTTGCCCCCCCCCCGAAATATAAAAAATATAGGATTAGATATGTAAGTAAGTTGTATCTCATGATGTTTAATAAAGTGATTTTTTGCCCCCCCCCCCCCAAAAGTTTGGTCTAGTTGCGCCTCTGTAATCACAACCAAAAGCACCACCCAAAATAATTATCATTAGCTCCGTGTATTTAGTTTTTTAAACAGCATGACAAGATTGAATAAATTACGACCTAAATACATACTGGGTAATTGGTTCAATTTCATTTATATTCTGGGAGGGGGGTGCTTGGAAATTGTTCGGGGCTTGAGGCAACACAGGCACTGTGCAACATTTGACGGGTGGACATGCCATTGCTTTGGAGACACACACTGCTGTCACCAGCTGCCACACTGCTGTCACCAGCTGCCACATCGCCTAGATGCGACTCTGACATGAATCATCGATTGGAGAAATATTACAAAGCGACTAGTTGTAGTGAAATATGAAAACATGAATTTTCCAATGATTTCATTCAGGTGAAATGCCTAACCTAAACAAGGATTATGTCTCACTGTTGAAACACCTAACCTAAACAGAGATTATGCCCCACTGGTTTTTATTTTGGAAAGAAAAACGTGTTTTTTTTAAATAGAGCAATACTTCTAAACAGAGGCACCTAGTTGATATTGAAAAACTGTGTCCCCGAGCGATGAAAAATTCAGACTGTGCCTCGAGTCTTTCTCCATCATCAAAGTAGCCCGGGGGGACGTCACGCTGTTAGGTTATGTGTGTGTGTGGGTGCCAAGCACCAGGCGTCAAGGGTCTATGATCTCCCTGCTGTTCGACCTCCGTGACCTGTACCATACCGAGTGGTCTCTTTTACTCCCAGCCACTGGACCCTATAGGGTCTGTAATTAAGGGAGAGAAAGGGTATTTGCCTACCAATTTGGCCACTTCTATTTTTCTCCCTTTGTGTTCGTTCACCTGGTGGGTTAGGAAGGGGAGGAATCAGGGGGTAGAAGCTCTTAAGCTTGTCGTGTCTGACACAGTAATACTGTCGTGTCTGACACAGTAAGACGGTCGTGTTTGACACAGTAAGACGGTCGTGTCTGAAACAGTAAGCCTACCAGTGATCGGTGCTAGCATATGAAAAGAAAATAGCTCTGACAAGAGACTATGATACAACTAATTATGACTCTCTAATTATTTAGAGGTCGTTCAGTTATTAAATACCGGGTAATGGGGGTGTAATGTGACAGGGAAGGGTAGAAAAAAAGTGTTATTGATTTAACTTTTTATAGAATGAGCAAATGCGCCTCAAAGACGATGACCAATTTACTTTATTATTATCCATAGCTGAATATCGTCCACTCAGGGAGGCCAGACATCAGCTGTGCAACACTACGTCTCTTCTCTTCACTGTGGACCCCCGTATTGCCTGAACTTGAGAGGCTTTGTATGTACAGACTGGACTATACTTGAAGCAATTATACACTTTTTTTAATGAGTCTTTTTGAAATATTATCATTGCCAGGCAAAATGCAGAAACTCCCCCAGGAATGTGAGCCAAATATTATTTTTACTTCTTCCAAAAAAAATAATTTATAATTTCATTTTATTTTTTTTTAATTTAAGCAATCCTTTTTACATTGCTCAAATCATAAATATTGTCAAACTAAATCCTTTTTACATTGCTCCAATCATAAATATTGTCAAACTAAATCCTTTTTACATTGCTTAAATCATAAATATTGTCAAACTAAATCCTTTTTACATTGCTCCAATCATAAATATTATCAAACTAAATCCCTTTTACATTGCTCCAATCATAAATATTGTCAAACTAAATCATTAATAATTAGTTTATAATCTAAAAGTTTTGTCATACATTCCTGAATTACTTTTAACAAATTCAAATATTTTTGTTTTAGAATGGGTAATGCTTTTAGGTTATAAAAATAAATTATCATAAAACTTATTCATGTAAATTTTATTTTGATCACAATAACACATTGATTTAATGCTGTAGCCTATAACAGAGAAAAGAATAACCAAAGATTCAACTATTTTTTTAGACACAGTATTTTTTTTTTATTCAGATTAAAAGCTACACCTTCATTTTATAGGAATTTATTATGTACATGTTTACTTGTAGATATATTTTTATTCTAAGATAAAATAAAAATTTTAAATTCACATCTTGTATTTTTTTTATATTTTCTTGATTCATATAAAGATAATCATACATTTTACACAACTGGAAGATAAACAAAATAGAATGCGATGATTGTAGGTATCTGAATAGCAATTAATATTCAAAGAGATTTAGCTACTATCTTCAAAAGAATACTTAACACAAGATTTTAAAATACACTGACCACATGAAATAACCAACCATTGCCTAAAATAGTAAAAAATTTGTTTCAACACAAAGTGTCAGAGCTGCCACAGTGAAAAGAAAAAAAAACAAAACAAAAAAAAATGCACAAAAACTTTTTTTTTGGCTGTAACATGGACGAAGGCAGTTCTAGATTATGAATATATTTTTGTTTAGAAATACTTCTAGATATTTCAATATTTTTATCAAATTGGTTATACTTCTAACACCTGTGAATTAAAAAACCAGATTTTCAGTCATTATACTGTTGGCATTACTTCTAATCAAGTAGCCTTATGTTACAGACTAATTTTTTTATAACAGAATCAACTAATTTTCAACATAAATGTTTAGTCAATAAACTGAGGACAATTACAGAAAATAAAATAGACAAATAATAAAAAATTTTATCAAGAAAACTGGCATTTCTAGATTGTTTATAAACATTAATAATACAAAATCAATGTTATAATCTGAATAATAAATGAGCATAAAGACAAAGAAACAAGGAATACTTTCTCCCATGACTCCACTCACCCCAGAAATCATCAACTCGCCTAGAAGGGTCACCCTTCAAAGTGTTTTTGTGCTGAAGAGGGAACTAATACTCAGAGTAGTTTCCACCTAAACCCAGAGTTGCTGTGCTGATTACTGAAATATGAATCTTATCAGACAGCAATTTTAAACTTAAGAAAATGAGTTTATTTTTCTAAAGGACTTACATTTTTTTAATCAAAGATATCTTGTTTATATTTTCTTCTTCATCAAAACAACAATATGTGCTTTCAGTTAAATGCCATGCATCAATATCCAAATGAAAAATTAATGGACAGCAGATATACATTGTTTAGCTAAGTGCCAACTACATGTATCATTATCCAAACAAAAATTTTATTTCCAGTAGAAATACATAAAAACAAACTTTGTCCATTAACATAGATTCAAAAGGTGGGGCTGTGATCTAGAAAATATTTTGTTCTTGACTTGGGGAAAATGTTATTTATACATAAAAAATATATACATTTATGTATGTACAGGTAAAAATTGAGAGTACAGGGAAGTGTGATTTCTGTCAATTCCAATCTTTAAAGCTTTTCTGCACATCATAAATAACATCAAATTTTAAACTTATGAACCTAAGAAATAACTAATTCACTGTCATTAATTACAGACAAATAACCGTGAACACACTGGTAAATATTTTGTGTTTGTACAAGACTAATACTGCCCCTGACTGTAACCACCATAGCTACTTTGTAATGAACCTTGGCCCATGTTAGTTTGAGGGCCCATCTGGCCTTGATTAGTGTTAGCCTGTGGTCCACCCATTGAACTGGGAATGCCCCCTTGAGGTCCACCCATCTGACTGGACATGTTGCCCTGCGGTCCACCCATCTGGTTTGGCATAGTACTTTGAGGTCCACCCATCTGATTAGGCATGCTGCCTGATGACCCACCCATTTGATTTGACATACTGCCTGGTGGCCCACCCATTAAATTAGGCATATTACCTTGTGGCCCACCCATATGACCTTGCATGCCTTGTTGCCCACCCATTTGACCTTGCATGCCTTGTGGCCCACTCATCTGACCTTGTATACCTTGTGGCCCACCCAACTGACCTGACATATTACCCTGCGGCCCACCCAACTGACCTGACATATTACCCTGCGGCCCTCCCAACTGACCTGGCATATTACCTTGTGGCCCACCCAACTGACCAGGCATATTACCTTGTGGACCACCCATCTGACCTGGTAAATTACCTTGGGGCCCACCCATCTGACCTGGCATATTACCTTGGGGCCCACCCATCTGACCTGGCATATTACCTTGTGGCCCACCCATCTGACCTGGCATGTTACCTTGGGGCCCACCCATCTGACCTGGCATATTACCTTGTGGCCCACCCATCTGACCTGGCATGTTACCTTGTGGCCCACCCATCTGACTTGGCATATTACCTTGTGGCCCACCCATCTGACCAGACATGTTACCTTGTGGCGGCCCACCCATCTGACTTTGCATGTTACTTTGGGGCCCGCCCATCTGACCTTGTGGCCCGCCCATCTGACCAGACATGTTACCTTGTGGCGGCCCACCCATCTGACTTTGCATGTTATTTTGGGGCCCGCCCATCTGACCTTGTGGCCCGCCCATCTGACTTTGCATGTTACCTGGTGGTCCACCCATCTGACCTGTCATGGTACCTTGAGGCCCACTCTGCATTGGGCTACCTACCATGCCCCCTTGCATTTGATTCATGCTGCCCTGCCCACCCATAGGCATACCACCTGGACCACCCATTTGATTAGGCATGCTATTTGCCTGACCTCCCCCCATTGGATTATTCATTCCTCCCTGGGGGCCCCCCATCTGGCCTGGCATTCCCATCTGATTAGGCATGTTTCCCTGACCCACCATCGGGTTACCTTGTGGTCCTCCCATCTGATTAGCCATGTTGCTTGGGGTAACATTGATTTGCTTCTGGCTTATATCACTGTGCGGTGGCTGATTCTGAGGTCCACCAATCTGATTAGGCATGTTACCTTGGCCCATTTGACCAGTCATATTTCCTTGCTGTCCCATTGGCGGTGTCCCTGGCTGCCCACCTTGCTGCTGACCCATCATTCCTGCACTGCCCATCATCCCTTGCTGGCGGTAAGGTGTGTAACCTCTTGGGTTGTTCTGATTCTGCTGTCCAGATGAGAACTGGGCTTGCTGTGGACCAGAAGGTGGCTGCTGTCCTTGTGCCTGCTGTTGACCACCAAATGGCTGCTGTTGATAATTTTGTTGGTTGTTGAATTGTGGTCCTGAAATAGCATTAATAGTGAAAAATTGTTGGTTTTTTTTTTTGCAAATGAATAAAAGCTTAACCATTTACCCCTTGCTGCTATTCCCATAGTTCACTTCCCTTGAGAAAATGGTGGTAACTCCGTAAGAACTCCATAAAAAAATGATTGTGTGTGTAATAAAAAATTCATATAATATAAACTATATTAACCTATTTTGGCAAATATAATACACTAAAAGAAAATTAACAATGAATATAATATCAAACAAAGATATATTGTCATTGCCTTTATGTAGAAAAAAAAAATCCTAATTACACTTTTTACATAAGTGCCTTCAATAAAAGGCTCATCAACTTTGTCAGAAACAATATTATCACTATTATCTACGGTTTCATCATTATCTAAGTCACTATCAACCTCCATTTCCACTATAAAAACATCTAAATCACTTTCCACATTATTAACATTCAATTGATACAATTCCCAAGCATCCCTAAATATTCATAAAATCTTGAAAAAATTACACAATTTCAAAAAAAGACAAAAAAATAACCACACGCTGGATTTCAATAATGTAAATATGCTCAGAAAGTTTTTTTTTCGGTTTACACGAATCCACAATTTTTATTGCTTAAAATAGTTAATTAAAAACAAGAATGGCCTGAGCAGTGGAACAATCCAAAAAGCGGCAATCGGCGGCAACGAGGGGAAAAGGGTTAATAATTATTATTTTTTTTACAGATTCTGAGGCCTTTGACAAGTTGACTCACCTGGCTGTGCTCGTCTGTATCCCCCCTGCTGCCCCATTGGTCGAGCTGCTATCATCTGGTTGGGTGTTCCAGTCATCATCATCTGCTGGGAATTCTGTCCCATGCCAGCCTGATGCTGCTGCATAATGGGCTGGCTTTGCGACATGCCTGACTGCTGCTGGGGAGACATCATGGGCTGACCCTGTGACACCATTGGACTGGCATTCTGCCCCATGCCACTCTGGGGCATCTGTCCCATATTGCTCTGAGACATCATTGGCTGCTGTTGCTGAGACATGTTGGGCTGATTCTGAGACATCATAGGCTGGTTGGGTGTCATCATAGACTGATTCTGTGACATCATTGGTTGGTTTTGTGGCATCATAGATTGATTTTGAGACATCATAGATGGCTGTGGTTGTTGACCCATCATATTCTGCTTCTGCATCGGAAAATTACTTTGTGGTTGTCCATATCCTGGGTTTCCCATTGGGCCTGAGAAGACAAATTAATTTCTAAAGATCATAGTGAAATGTAAGAAAATAAAATCGCTATATTAAATAATAAAATGTGATCTGTAGTGCAGAAGAACTCTATTTAGTGAATGGGATGCTGGGTGCGTTGGATGTAGAAATAAAAAAAAAATATGTTTAAAAATTTCATTAAGGAAGGGGCTGTGCACAATTTTATATTATGCATAAACATTTTAAATGAATAAAATAAAAACATAACAATGCATACTTCAGCTTGATAAATTCATAAACTCAAAGAGCCAAAAAAAATGTGGATATGAAGGAAGTTTCATAAAAAGACATACAAATTTGTACATATTTGTAATGGGAGGGCTGTCATGGTAATATGAAATTAGAATTGCTTGAGTCCATATAAGTTAAAATGTACTTGTTGTCTTAGATTTTACTTGCATTATTTTTAACAATGGGCATGAAACTAAATATTAGGTTACAAAACAATACCCACAATGCTCATTTTACCTGAACAAGTTGTGGGCATACCAAAAATGTGCACATGAAATCTGGATGAGTGAAGACTAGAGAATTTCTTTTACTAGCCTTCACTTTCAATTGTGAACTCTGAATACAACATTCAATAATTCTAACACAAAATAAATTGTGTATTTAATTGTAAATGTAGAAGGAATTGAGGGGAAAAAAGGGCCTTTGGATACTTAAGGGCCATCATGGCAGATAAAGTATAGATTTCATCTGCTTCTGTGCATATTAAGGGATTGTGTGGCTAGTACAATGCCCAGCCATACGTATTTCCCCATCTTATGCATTTAAAGCTGTGTGGACTTTGGTATCTTGCAACTGACTTCACCAGGACCTTGAAAAATTACATTCGTTCTCACAGAGGATCAAACCCAGAACTCCTAAGATCGACAGTCAAGCGCATTACACCCCTCGATCATTTGTCCCTCATGACAGAATTGAAAGAAGAGCAAAAACAATAACAACAACATAAACCAGTAGTGTTCATACTCACCAGTACCCATGTGCCCAGAAGGGGTTGGCCCTCTCATTGGACCCATTGGCCCACCCCCCATCTGATTTCCAGGAGCCTGAAAAAAAAAAATTACAATCAGCGTTAATTATTTTTTAAGTTTGGTACTGGTTAAAAAAATTTTTGCTGATAAAATTTATTGAGTACACATAGTAGAGTTTTCTTACAGGCAATAATGCATGGACATTGGTGCTTGAGTCAGCTAGGTTGGCCAAATAAACTAAATTTCTGTGAAGAATTTGCTGATATCTGAAACAAGTAATTTTTAGATTAAAACAGTATATTTCTTTGATAAGAACTTGATAATTCATGGTAAATGCAATTTTAATATAAGTAAGAAATAAAGAAAATGTGAGCGAAAAAATACTTGAGCTGGCAAAGAGAAGAAAAAATAGATTAGTTCCATAATATAAGTTAAGAGAAATAATACAAAAATATCTTGTATTTTTTTACTAATTATACAAATTAGTAATTATCATATTTAAAAAAGAACATACTGTATGCATTCTGTACTTTTTCCTTTTGTCTGGTAATCACTTATGGTTTGAATGAGCTGTGTATTTTCATCCAGCATCTGTAGATGGAAAAAAAAAAATTATACATAAAATGTTATTCAAAATCATGGCTAAGAATAGATAATTTTTCAAATTGTAAAATAAATATCAATAAATGATGAATATTTCAGTTTTATTTTTAATTTCTTAATTAACACTTTGAAAAAAAAAAAACATTTGTTAAGCGCAGGCAGAGCTGGTCTCTATACTGATTTACTCCAAAGGAAAAAGAATATTATGAAGAGCACCAGTTTGAATTATTTGAGGGACAAATAAAAAGCCATTCAAATGTCTTCAAAATTTACAATTTTCTACTTGCTTCGTACAACAAGGCAGGATAAAAAAAAGATCAATATTAAAAGAATGTTGTTCTAATTTAGCTAAATTTTCAATAAATTAAATTCAAACAGGCAGACTCTGGATGAGAATTGTTTGGTAAGCTTTGTAACAGTAATCCCCAAAAAAACAAAAATACCAATATTCACAATAATATCAAATTATGAAATTATTCAAAGAAAGATAATATAGTATACAGAGCTGAGCCTTTCTGTAGCAAAGTAATAAAATAACATTCCTATTTCAAAATGTTGAACCTGAAATAAGTTTATTACTTTTCTTTCAGTGAATTGCCAATATTTTGTAATACCAATGATGCATGCTTTGCAATTCTAACTAAAAAAAAGTAATAGTCTCTACGTCAGGCCCAAGCCCCTTGGACCCCATACAAGGCCACCCATGAGCCATGTAAAAACATATGCAATACTTTAAAAAATTAAAAATCAAAATTTTCTAAAAAAAAAACAACCTTTTGGATAGTTGCTTGAGTTGGTGGTGGATTAGCAGGTTTTTGGTGAGGTGGGACATATGCAGTGGACATCCTGGAATCAAATAACTGAAAAAAAATGTGAAAAGTTTACAATTAATAATATAAAAGGTGACAATGATTACATTTGCTCAAGTGTATAGTTTAACAACATTTAGCTTACATTACAATTATAAATAGACTGTCACAGAAAAATATTATATTCTACCTTGAATAGAGACTAGCCTAAACAACTAGTTCTAATTAATTAAAAATAATCATAAATTCATAAATCAACTTGGTCTTGTATAACTATAAGACATAATAAGACACAAGTCTTTGGAATGGGTATATTTTTTTAACATTTCAATAAGAATAACTAAGATACAAGTCAAGCAATTTTCAAATTGAAACTAATATTATTAGTATTATTAATTCAGTTTAATCTACTGACTTATACAACTGGCCTAGTAATTGTAGTATCGCGTAGTATTACATGAGACTAGTATTAGTAGAATAACAATAACTAGTAAGCGAGAGCGTGTAAGTTTAAGTAGTTAAGACGGAATTAAAAAATAAAAAAAATTGTAAATACAAAGATTCACCTCTTCAACTCCAAGAAAGTTAAATTCTTATTAACTTAGTAGTTTCAAAGGCAACAGATATTGAGCAGTATCTTTGTTCCGTCCGGAAAAAGTAAGATTTTAAAACAATGTCACTTGTATATCACTTGTTAGACATAATTTTTCGGCTGCTGAACCGGTATGACAAATTAGAATACTAAGCTATGAAATCCAACCGCCTGTAATAAGAAATATGAATGAATTTTATTTTAAAAGTCATATTTTTAATAATACTACAGAAGTTCTTAATTTCAATTAAAAAATACATACTTTAAAATATTTTTTCTTGCTTTGTTAGTTTGTATAGGTATGCAGTATTATTATTTCTGCGAGTCTGTTAATGCGAAGTATATACTTCCTGTCATTCTTACGCTGCATTTTAGGTTTAAAAAATGAGTGATAGATACGATAGAGCTATAACTGTTTTTTCCCCTGATGGACATTTATTTCAGGTCGAATATGCTCAGGAAGCAGTTAAAAAAGGATCTACTGCGGTAATATTTTTGTATTAACGTCCACATAAATCTAATTGTACCTCTTCATTCAGTCTAGAAGTCAAATGATGTTCGTTAGTTGTTAACACTAAGAAAAAGTAAGATAGTAGGTAGTAGGCATGAGCCGCATGACTATGAGACATGAAAATTTCATATTATACATATGTCAGTTTTTTTTAGTATCATTGAGCAGAGCTTTAAAAAAGCCTTTCATCGGTATTAACTCCTTTGCAGTCGGTCAATAATAAAAAAAAATTATCCTACTTTTTATGTACGATTTTTGTTACAGTACATGAGACAAAGAAGCCTTAAAAAGGTAAATTGTGTGTCAAAATATGATTGTTTCACCACTTGAACTGTTACAACTTTTTTAGTCCTAAAAAGAATGCTATATATTTGGTATCAATAGAAACAGCATAAACAAATATTAAAGATTTCATATTAAAAAAAACTGTACATCATAGTCACAGTCTGAACTAACAAGTGGAAACTTAATGTTATAAATTGGAGAGCACGTTAAACATAAGTAACAGACATTCAAATATATGATATATTTCTTATATGTATCCTAAATTATGTCATTGTAGTGAAAGTTTTGAGACTGTTCAATTATATTGAATGTAATAATTTTAAAATAACGCAGTGTCTATTGGATAATTGGTTCAGTCAAGACAGAACCCTTGGCTTATTTTTTTTTTTTGGGGTTATGACAATTGCAATTCAACGGGAAAATATAGCATATGTGCATTTAATTTTTAAATTGACTAATTTGTGTATGAATGAATAGTGCAGCAGTTAATGTGTTTGTTCAGGGCATGAAGGTATTGTTTGAGGATACAGGATCGATCTCTACTCTGGATAATTTTTTTTGTTTTTAATTAACAGAAATAAATTCTGTGTATTAGGGAGATGATTTTACGAGTGTTAGGGAGAGGATTTACATTTAGTCTGGTCATTAATTTAAAAAAAATTAATTCTGAATGTTTGTATATGGGAGAATATTTTATTTTTATTAGGTAGAATGTTTTTTTTTTAATCAAGGAGAGCATTAGGGAGGCAATTTTATGAGTGTTAGATATATGATTTTATGAGTGTTAGATATATGATTTTATGAGTGTTAGATATCTGATTTTATGAGTGTTAGATATATGATTTTACGAGTGATTAAGAAGATTTCTACTAATTTGAAAGGGTTTCTGGGGGGGGGGGGGATAGATACTGCTTAAGCGCATATGCTTTTCAATTATAGAAAAAAAAAATTGTTGTGAGTAATGCACGTGCTTCTTAGACTACTAAGTAGCTGCCCTATTGGTCTTCATTTGTGAGCCAGGCGGAGGGGGTCAGTCACAGTTGCATAATATTTAAATGGCTACTCTTGATCATGCGCCTGAGGACAATCCTAAAATCATAGATTCCTATTACAGCAAATGTTACTAAATGTTTTATACTAGATGTGTCTTTTAAGTTTTAACATGCAATTGACTCTATTAAACTGCCTAATGGGGGAAACTGGTTAAGACACTATAAGTATTTACTTTTAGACCTATTTATACCTTTTACATAAAAGCACATTGTCATTTTATAATTTTTTTTTCTTCTAAATCTTGCTAAATAAGGTGTGGCTCTTCTTGGTACAAATACATAAAAAAAGCCATCAATAGACTTGCAGTATATATAGTTGTCTTTTTTTATTTTGTAAAACATTCAGAACAAGTGCCTCTCTAGTTATAAGAGTGAAATAAAACATTTCAATATTTATGTCATTTGTATTTATTTATTTTTCCAATAGGTTGGAGTTAGAGGAAAAAATATTGTAGTACTAGGAGTTGAAAAAAAAGCTGTGGCTAAACTACAGGAAGACAGAACAGTTAGGAAAATAGCACTTCTAGATGATCATGTGGCTTTAGCTTTTGCAGGTTAATATTTTATTTACACTCATGAAAAAATGCACAGAAATTTTGATATTTAAAAACTAATAAATTAACTTTTGAGTTCAGTCTCAAAAGTCATCAAGAAAAAACATTTCCCTGATTCTTTTCAACAAGTCTTAAATATGAGAAGCTTCTAATGTGTTTATGATCATCAGCTTATAATGTGCATTGATTGCCAATCTATAAATAAACTAGGTTTTAGATTCTTATTTATTAAGTTTTTTCATGTCATCTGTTTAGTAATACATGCCATAGTTTTGTTAAGACAGAATAGGAAACTTTTTAGCTCCACAGCTGAGCCATTACAGCACTTCACATTTATATATTAACTTTAAGTACTGGTAATTTATGATTTATGCTTTATTTTTAAAGGTTTAACAGCAGATGCTCGCATTCTGATAAACAGGGCACGAATTGAGTGTCAGAGCCATAGGTTGACTGTGGAAGATCCTGTCACTGTTGAATATATTACCCAACATGTTGCACAACTCAAGCAGGTAACTTTTTCTTACAACATTCAAAGATAGAAACATACTGACTTACTGTACATTGCATGTGTGTTTTTCTTGAAAATTATTACCATGTTCAAATTTCGTTCTAATTCTAGGAAATTAAATTGTTGCCTTATTTCTTTTTTTAGCGTTACACACAAAGCAATGGACGTCGTCCATTTGGTCTTTCTGCACTTATCATTGGTTTTGATATGGATGGTACTCCTAGGCTGTACCAGACAGATCCTTCTGGAACTTACCATGAATGGAAGGTAGGCTTTTTAGAAGAAAAAAAATGTTACTGGTTTAAAATATAGTCTTTACAACTTATTTATAACTTTCAGTGGAGAATTTATTAACTTGATAGGATTGACCTTATATCTTGTTAACCGGATGAAATACCATGTATATTTTATTTCATTGTTATATCATAAATGTTGAGTAATCAATGTTGATACACAATGTGATTTTTTTTCAATTAACAAAATTTGACTGGAATACCTTTTTATCTTTAGGCCAATACCATAGGGCGAAGTGCCAAGACAGTCAGGGAATTCCTAGAAAAGCATTATACAGAAGAATTGCAAGCAAATGATGATGAGTGTATCAAGTTAGCTTTAAAAGCTTTGTTGGAGGTAGTTCAGTCCGGGGGCAAAAATATGGAAGTGGCTGTCATGAGGAGGGGGAAACCTTTACAGGTCAGTGATGTTTTTCCTTTATTATGAATAAAATAAAATTGAACCACTATTCATGTATTTAGATACTGGGTTACTTTAAGGTCCAAATTTTCTGTAGACAACAAACTTTTTTTTTTGTAGTCTTGTGATTTCCCCAGTCCTACCTTTTTTGGGTACAGAATATCAGCAAATGAAATTCAATTTATTCCCCCTCTTTGAGGGAAAGCTGAAAAAAAAAATCTTAAAAGTTTCGATCTACTAGATTGAATCTCTCCCTATCACCTTGGTATGTATACTGTCTATCACTGATGCATTTTTTTGTTTGTTATCTCCTTAAATCTTGTATAACTCACACGTCGAAGTTTGAATGTCATCGGATTCAAACTTTGTCACATCCCTAGATAATAGAGTATCTTATTTAAAGTTTGTATGAAAAGTAAAAAGGCATCTCATCATTTATATCTGAATATCCCTGTACTACCTTTGGATAGACCATATTTCAACTTTTAGGTTGTCATGAAAAGACCAATATGGGTCAACTTTTTTTTTTCATGTTATGTGAGAAATTGAAAAACATAATACATGTAGTTAATTGTTTTCTTTTACCAGTCTAAAGGATAAATTATTTAAAAAAGAAACCGTTATTGTTATTTTAACTTCAGCATCAAGATTTACTTGTCTCTTACCTGGTCATTTAAGAAGTTAAAATAATTTTACATTTATATGAAAAGTTGGTTGATTTTTTAAAACTTAGACTGTGTGTTAGTCACTTTGTCTTACGCAATATACTAACTGCCTTTACAGTAGCAATAAATAAATATCTATAAATCTAGTTGGGCACCCAATTATATTTTTAGTAGTGATAATCTATATAAATACTTGATAATATAATGAATTCTTTGTTAATTTTTGGTGCATTTTAATAAAAGCTTATTTTTAAAAAAATCTTAAATATCATTCCAGAGCAATTAATATAAAAAATATCCTTCATGAATAATCAATTGACTTCAACCTTTTCATTCACCATTATGTTCTCATCTGAGAGTAATCAACATGATTAACTGTTTTTGCTAAATCAGTTGTTTGTCTATTCACTAATTATTAAACTTTATTTGACAAGGAAATTAACAAGATTTTCCCTAAAATTTTTACTTGTTTCCTTTTTACACTTAATGAAAAAATGCGCATGGATTAACTATAAAGGATATAATGCAAAATAAATGTGGAATTCAATAAATCAGATTTCATTATTTGCATCATATTGTCAAGTAAATTTTCCATCACCATTGAATGATAAGGTTTGAATTTAGAATGAGTTCACTTTCCCCTCAGGCTGTAAGTGTTGACAATATGACTATCATAAATAGACTCCACCATTGCTAAGTGTTTATAAAAATATATCTTTGACCTTTATGTCATATTATCGTTGTGATCCTTTACCAACATTATACCAAATGAGCCTCTCATACAATCCTTAAACATGTACTGGTCATTGTTTAATTTTGCGCATTAAACCTGTCAATTAACTACATGCAAGCTAACCCATATATGATATAAATATATTAACCATTACAGTATATGTCAATTTGTAAACAAAATTATATTTCTTCACAGATGATGGAGTCAGATGAAATAGAAAAATACATCACAGAAATTGAAAAAGAAAGAGAAGAGGAAGCAGAAAAGAAAAAACAAAAGAAATGATCTCATTATTTCAGCTCCTTTGATTTACGAATCATGCAGTTTGGTATGAAAGTTGTTTAGTCTGAATATGTAAATGAATTTGTTTACATGTTTTATTATATTCAAATGCATGATTCCATGTGCACATACTGTGAAACTTTTTTTTAATTAAATATTTTGTTGAACAATAAGTTGGTATGAGTTTTATTTATTTTTCAATGGACTGCCTGGTTTTATAAAAATTAAACACTTTCATTTTCACAACTAATACATGTATATAAAAATGTTCTGCTTTAAGCATTGGGTAACATTTAAACTTATACAAGGCATAATGAATTTCATTGTTCAGGACTATTTTATTATGAAAAATCAAGCAGAAAATACTGACATATACAACCGCCAATGAAAATCATAATCAATAAGATGCCAAAGCTGAAAACTGGAGAAAAAAAATGTGCAACTAATTAAAAAAAACTAATGAAAAAGTATTATTATACAAGAATTGAGTGATATTTAAATATTCATTGCCATTACAAGTCTAAAATATTTATATTATACAGTTTTTTTTTTAGAGCTCTACAGTCCATACAAAATCCATGGTACCAAGAATATTTGTATAGAAAAAATATTTCTAATTACTGGTATATTTATTTTTAAGCTGGATAAGAAACACGCTTTAAATCAATGAATTGTTTTCACTTTATGAAGATGAAATCAACTTGACTGACAAATAAAAAAAAAAAGATCAATTTCAACACCCTTCCCACAGTTCATAGCTAACCTAACCATATATTTCCCTGACAAAATATTACCACCCAGTTAGAAATTTGTGACAATCATTTAAAACATAAAAAAGGTCAAAGGGAAAAAAAAAGGATATGTTAATATAACATACAAATGTGGGAAAATATCTTCAAAGTATTTATCAATGATAAGTATTTTATATAAGTTTGCTGGTGTTTAAAATTTAACTGCCCTCATTTATATTCCATAGTAAAAAAATAAATGTATGTTCTATAGAGAAGAAAAATGTATGCCTTTTGAAATGCCTAAAGTAACTATTCAACAAACTAAAATATGTAAATAAAAGAATACTTTATTAAACATCTTTCAAATAAAAATCATCAATGTACAATGAAAATATGCTACCCTAGAAGTAAACATTATGTTTAGATGACCTTGAACAATTTGAGAATCTAGGCCAATTACAATAGTTTTTTATTTCTGTGAGCACATAACAAATGTTCCCAAAAGCCAGGACAACATTCTCTAAAGCAACAAGCTAGACTTTGTTATTCCTTTTCATCTAGTACCAATCTGAAGCTAATAATTTATATTGCTATCAAATCAACTATTCCGTTCTTTTTTTTTGTATACTTCGCTACTTCTCCATAATAGTTGAAAAATAAAAAAATTAGGCCTATGTAATATACCTTAAAATTTCTGAATTTAAAAATTCTTAGTGACAAGAGGTTTCAATATACAACCACAAAGCTGAAGCATGCAGATTAATGTATAAATATAAAGTAAAACTGCTTAAATTATAAAGGGCACACTGTTTTATTTTCATTCATTACAAAAAAAAATTATGTCCTACTGTAGATATATTACATGTTATGTATAACCAATCTAAAAATGTCATGACAGATATAAAAAGTGTTATTTGCTGGCTTGAGCACAAAGGTTTGAGAAAATCCCATTGGTTTGTCATTTTCGGCACTATTCTGAAACAAATAAAAATATTAATTTTAAAAATTCAATTTAAAAATAATTATAATTACAACAAGATACAAAATCTGAAAAATGAAGTTAAATATTATCAAACCCATGTGACTTATGACTAGGCAGAACAAATAATGACAGGCTAATAGTTGCAGAGACCTTTAATCAATGTTCCCTCTAATTTTCTGAAATGTTTTTGTGTGCAACATTATATATATAGTGTGCACAGACATTTAAAGGCTAACTGATCAAAACTCTAGTGCACTATGTTGAAATATGTGGTGCATGATCAGTGAGGGCGCACAGAAAGAACACACTACCTTATACCCATTCAGATAATATTTTAAAAGCATACTATAATAAAGTAAAATGTACCACGGGAAATGGTGGTAGACAATGTGCAAGCCACACAACCCACTAATATGAATTGGCTTAAATAGATGGGTAAACTACTCTTTATCTGCCTCCCTGGGTTAGTGTTTTTTTAAGGTTTTTTTTTCTTGTTGCATTCTAAATGAGGGAGCACACTTTGAAACTGTTAGCCTGGTTGAGCTGTTTGTTTCTCTGTTGAGGTGGGAGGACTGTGACATGGGCCTGATATTCTGCAAGGGAATTAATGGATGTGTGACGAAGTTATGGCCAGGCTAATCCAAGAAGCAGGCATCTATCAGATGGACCTCAGATGCTTTATCTTCACAGATGCTCAGTTGGGAAAGTGAGATAGGGTGGAGACATCATTGAAAGAGGTATGAGCTGGTGGAGAATTCAGGATGAAAGGAACTGGGCTACATTGATAGACAGTAAAAACCAGTCACCATGGGGGTGTTTTTTTTTCTTGTTGCATTCTAAATGAGGGAGCACACTTTGAAACTGTTAGCCTGGTTGAGCTGTTTGTTTCTCTGTTGAGGTGGGAGGACTGCGACATGGGCTGATATTCTGCAAGGGAATAAATGTGTGCGTGTGACGAAGTTATGGCCAGGCTAATCCAAGAAGCAGGCATCTATCAGATGGACCTCAGATGCTTTATCTTCACAGATGCTCAGTTGGGAAAGTGAGATAGGGTGGAGACATCATTGAAAGAGGTATGAGCTGGTGGAGAATTCAGGATGAAAGGAACTGGGCTACATTGATAGACAGTAAAAACCAGTCACCATGGGGGTGTGAGGTTATCTTGTTTGCTACTATTGCGACCAAATGCAACCTACCCAGCTCGCCACTAAAGCGAAAGAATGTATCATTCACGCTGTGAGTACACGACAAGCCTGTTTACCATGCAGCTACAGGAATTCTTAATTTATTTTTAAATTGGGATTTTGTGAGATTTTTAATCCAAAAATCAGATGTTGCTGCCTGTAATAGTTATTGCGCTGTGAATTATTAAAGTTAATTGGCTTTTCTGAAGTTTTTCATTATTTTTCATTATCTCAAAATGGCATTTTAATTTATTGATTTATTAATTTATACAAGTGTCACAAACTTAACACAGAATATTCTGATGATGAGAGTGAGTTAGACATTGATTTATCTTTATAAGTGAAGTTGATAATAATGTTACATTGAGTAATTTCATTGTTGATGATGTACGAGTGTCAGCTTGATGTCACTTACTGACAATGTCAAGTTTACTGAAGAAGATGAATCAGTTTCACAATCTATTATTAAAAATAGATTTTTTTTTTTCATATATTCACATTGCTTTTAAGAGATGAAAATATAAATAAAATTATAATTATGTATGCGGATTAGAAGTAGGCAATGAATTTGAAGGGTGGAACTGACAGTCAGTGGAATACGCCATATATTAATAATACTATTATGTTTGAATTCCAAATAAAGCTATGGACGAAGCTCTGCTTGTCATCTGGTTGCAATAAGTGTTGATTTAACTTGTATAAAGAAAAATATTATTTCTCCTAATATCACAAACATTTATGGGGGGAAAAAACTTACTCCTCTCACACCCCCTCCCATTATCTTGTAAATGTGAATGTCATTGAGCTCAAGATAACTAAAGTTTTAGAAATTTGCCGAAATTAAATTATTATTTTTTTTTTTTTGGTAAGTGGGTGGGGGATTAAATTTTTTTCACAGTATTGAAATTCACTAAGGCGCTTTTTAACAGATGTTATATAAGCAAAGGGGAAAGGGCAAAAAAAATTCGCTGTACTGAATATTTTGTTACAATGACGTATGTAATGATGACATTTCACTGTACATACCCCTTTACTCAGTGTACATACACTTTAAACAACAGTAGTCAAATCTTTACAAAGTTGTGACAGATATCCATCACCAGGTTATGAAGGTAATATTTGTTTTGAAATCCATATACAGAAGGTAGCGAGGCATTATGAATAATGCTAATGTTGAATCAGGTTTAGAGTATGACTGACTTTAATACCATAGTCAATGTTTGGTCAAATAATGTCAGTGCATTCTATTTAATGAGAGTCTAGTAGATAGCATATTAAATGCTCAAAAAAATTAATGGAAAAAATAAGTTCATATACCTTAAGCTGCCCAATGACAGTTACTAAAACACCCCCATCAAAGGTAGGTTGACAATCTATGGTTGTTATCTGTCTCATCATATTATCTAGAGGAATAGTCTAAAGAAAAAAATTCATTTTTAAGTTGGTATGTAACTCTCTATAAAGTAATAACTAAAAGAGGGTTCTTTGAAAATATAATACATTTTAAACATTATTAAATACACCATGTACAACATTTTAAATACTATTAATTGCGCTAGTGAATTAATATATAAGTCACATGAATAATGTGGATCCTTTCAACTCACTTTCATTTTTTCAGCAATAGCTTCAGAACCCTGGAACTGCTGTCCTTCAAATGTCAGCAAAGATTCAGATGGCTATTAAAAAAAAAACAACAATGTAAGTTGAAGTTATAAATGAATAGTTAAAAAAAAGAAGAATGTACTGATAGGTCGTTTTGATTTGTATAATTTGAGTTAATGTTCTCTCTTTAATGAAAAGACATACATGTTGATAATTATTCTTTAGAGCGTCATGATAATAGCCTTATATATAAGGCAACATCCAATGAGATAGGCCTAAGGGCAGACCAAAAAGCAGATGGTTAGAGGAGGTGGAGAAAGACCTAAGGATTGAGAGACTGGAGGAAAAAGACCATGGAGAAGGATAGTATGGCAAGCTAGAACCCTAAATGGGCTATAGGGCCAAAGAAAGAAAAAGTCATGATAATAGCAGAAGGGAGTTAGTATTTACTTTGCATAATCATGTTTTGCCCTTTTTTGTGTCGCCGATTCATACTTCCAATGTTTTTTTTAATATAATTATGAAAAGATATTTGTTGACAGAATTGTTCAAAAGAAAACTAAGTGGCTTTAATGGGTCTTTAGGCATGCGTCTCTTCAGGCATATACTTAGTGTCCCAGTCACCCAAACCTAGAGGTCCCATGTTTAGCTGCCCATTTTGTTTGCTTACATTAAAAAATATAAAACGACATTTCTTTAACTATGCAAACATAAGTTATCATAATGGTATAAAAAAAAATATGCACCTTAACATAAATGTGTTGATCACTAACTGAGATTTTAACTTTGTAACTAATGGATGAGTTGTCCATCCTGCTCTTTATAATCTTTATAAAAAAACAGGGGTCCTTTCTAATCAGCCCCCCTATGTTAAATCATCGGGGTCCCTGACAAGTAATCAGATTACCCTTGAACAAGGATCCCCATTATAGAGAAAAGGCTTCATATTATGAAAATTGTTTGATAGAAATATACAATTGTTGGATCTATTAAAGATTAATAAATATTTGAGAAAGAACAATAACACATTACAAGCACAAATAATGAAATAAACAGGACTTACTATGTACAAATAATGTACACTACATCTGTGTAAATTGTGCAAATACATGTGAGGATAAAGGAGATACATGCATGTGCAAATAGGGAAGACGCACACATTTGCAAATAGCCATTTCAGAAAATTAATATGCTCTGTAAATTACGGCCATGTTTTTAGAAATATTAACTATAAATAACTATTTTAAATAAAGAAAATGCTTTCTTATAGCCTTAATTGTTAATGTACTTTAAATTTATTATTTAAATAATACTTTACCACTTTACAAAGCTGATTTTTGCTAGAAATATTACTAAAATGACTTAAATGACCATGTTTTATATGTGTGTTGGGGGGAGGGGTCAATTATCATAAACTGTATAGTCTTTACTTGATATGCTACATTTTTTAAGCTAATCATGGAATATTAAGTTAATAAGTTTTTAAAATATAATATTTAGCATTATTTCAGATAGAGTCCTTGTTTTTAAGCAAAAAAAAATCATCCTCAATTAATACCCACACACAAAATTAAAATATTTTACTATACTAATAATGTAATCAATCTTACCATTACTCATTTAGTTCTAAAAAGTAAATGTAGGAAATGTGAATGTAGTTTTTGTAGGTTAAACACGTTTTTTTTTCTCTCCCAACTAGCAACTTACATGATACAAAATTGCGACTTGACTTCTTATTTCCTTCTGATCAAAAACAGCATAATATTGCTCAACAAACTGTTTCCCGATAGAATCGAAGTTCGGATTCATATTCTTAACTTAACTGAATGAAATTATCAATCCAGAAAACTTGCTAGGAGTTTGAAAAGAAAAAAAAATGTTCGCCGCCTTTCCGATTCTCCGTACCATAAAACCGGAAACTCTTCAGTGGTTTTGGAATCTAAAATTTATTTCATCGTCGGTGCAAATAAAAAAAAACGGAGTGTCTATTAGCACCAGAGTACTGACATATATTGATAACATAAATAAAGCTAAATTATTCATCAAATTAGTTTCTTATAATAATTTCATATTAATTTCTTTTTGCTTATTAGATTTAGACTGACTATCAGCCTGAAAAAGACGAATGTCATGGCACAGGGTACAGATACACCCCCAAGCATTGACATCGATGGGCACACCCTAGAGGTCGTCGAGAACTTCACTTACCTCGGGTCCACCATCTCCAGACCCGGAGATCGATTGCAGAATCGCTAGGGCAGCCACGGTCATGGCGAGACTAAAGCAACGTGTGTGGGGAAAACCCCAGCCTCACCGAAAATACCAGATTGCGCGTCTACCAGGCCTGTAAACTTAGTACCCTCCTCTAAGGATGCGAGACGTGGACCACTTACGCGAGGCACGAAAGGAAGCTAAACAATTTCCACATGAGGTGCCTGCGACGTATACTGCAGATAAAGTGGCAAGACAAGATCCCCAACACTGGGGTGCTGGAGAGGGCCAACATGAGCAGCTTGTTTGCAGTTCTCAGCGAGAGACGCCTCAGATGGCTCGGTCATGTCAAAAGAATGGACGCAGGCCGCATCCCGAAGGACCTACTCTATGGCGAGCTAGTTACCGGCCAGAGGAAAACAGGGCGACCTAAAATGCGCTACAAAGACACCTGCAAAAAGGATATGAAACAGTGATCCATTAACCCCAACTCCTGGGAGAGCCAAGCAGCCGACCGCCAGTCCTGTAGGCTCGCTGTCCGGCAGGGTTCATTGCGCGCAGAGGCTGAGCGACAGGATAATGCTGCCCTGAAAAGAACAAGACGGAAGCGGAAAAAAGAACAGCTACAACAACAACTACAACAACCATTTTCAAGTGTGACAAGTGCGGCAGGGATTGCCACTCCCGAGTCGGACAGCACAGCCACTCCCGGCGGTGTTTTGTAGACTCAACTTAGCTACACCATCGTCTCTCGAGACGGACAGATGCCGACGACGACGATTAGATTTAGATCCCTATATAATATGTGTTTGAGGTGCGTATTGTAGAGTCTAGAACAATTAAAGGGATTTACATGGGTTCAAATGTCAATATTTACTTCCGTTTTCATCTATCAATAGTAACCATTTATTATGATTTATTTCTTTGGTGAAACATTTCATTTAACGGAATGTAAGATATAAAAAATAAAATCATGTACAAATTTCATTAAATGAATAAACTTTATTATTTAAATATTTTTATAGACTGTTAATGTACTTTTATTGACAGCTCTTTATGAATATATAAAAAAACTAGAATCTGGTGCAAATAGCATCAGTATTAGCGTCAAAAAAAAAAAAATAGAAACGAAAAAAGCCACAATTCATTTTTTATTTCGCAAACTTTTGCTTTACTTCCTGTTTAACTATGGCTGCTTTGGGTGCTTATTTGTTTGGAATTTTAGGCCTAGTTATACGAGTTTTGTTAATGCAAACTCACATTCCCAAATGGTTACAGACAAGGAACGAAGTAGTAACACCGGTTACATCATGGGAAAGAGGTATGTTATGGATTGCAAGTATTAAATTTTTGGAACAACCTATACTCAGTATACTGTACAAAACGTTTTGTGAGAACAAAATTGATTGTTGAATTGATCAATTACTACACATTAACTATGATTAAGTAAACAATAAAAAAACAACAACAACCTATATTAGACAAAAATATGCTGTCAAAACATAGTAAATACTAACATGTGAGGATTGAAACTAAATACAGTAGCTCCATAAAGCAATAGAGGGCTTAAATGCTAACGCAGTGGCTACGGTTACCGCCAGCCGTAATCCGTATTTTTTTTTTTCGGGTAACAGCCATAGATATTGCTCCACACCCTAACCCTAATCCTTACCCTATTCCTAACTCTAATATACTGGCTGTTACCCGGAAAAAAATACAGATTACGGCCATATTCCTAACCCTAATATAATGGTGCTGGCCGTAACTGTAGCCACTTCGAAATGCTAAACTCAAACTGCCATCAATAGTGTGCAGGAAAATTCTGTCACTTACATTAGCCTTTAGTCTCATACTTAAAATAAATTTAGTAGATAAGGGACTTTATATGTTGTTAGAGTAGTGATGTTGCCTGAAAGTGATTAGCTTCATAGGGAAATAGTTTAAAACTAAGTGGAGTAAGTTCTTTATTTATGTTTAAATAATGTCAAATATCAGTTATCTGCTTGTTTTACATTTGATACTGAAAATTTTTTTAGTCAATACTGTGACAGTCCCAAATCACAAAACAAATCAATATTTAATTACCATTCTTATTTGTTCACATTTTTTTTATTAAGTAAGTTAATGATCAGCTGATATCACTACTGTCTAATCCAGGAGCATAAAAATGATACAAGTAGGTTATTATTTAAATGCAATACTGAAAATTGAAATGTCTTATCTAGTAAAAAAAATTAATTTCCTTCCATTAGCATCTATAGTCTTTTATAATGCATTTGTTTTATCCATGCTTTGTTTTCCTATCAGTATTATATCAAATGCATATAAGAAGTACTGACCTGGTTCTGTAAATGCTTCCTGTTTTTTAGTCCCTGCTTTCTCACCTCTGAGGTAGTATTCTTTTTATTGTTTTTTATCGCATTGGACACTGCTTATGACTTTTTCTAAAGCTGGATTTAGAGTTGGCATGAGAGGGAGTCTCCTTATCTAAGATATTGGTTTTCTTGAAATTCTCTTGAGCTTTTGCCTTGTATTTTTACATTGCTTCTTGGGTTATTCAATATTATTTGTATTAGTCTAATAGCTATTGGGGATGTGCAGCTCCTTAAGTGGTGTGCATAGATAATTTCTATTAATGATAATGAATGCTGTCATATGCCCTCTTGAAATCTTTGTATAGTTGGTGTAGATTTATAATGTGTTTGCAGCGTTTTTTCAAAATATTTGTCTTGTTTATTTCTTTCATAGTTGTTTCCTCTATTTCTATGTCAGTTACATTTAGAAATTCTTTTTCATTGTTATGTCAGCTTTTTTTTCCACAAGCATTTATTTTTTTGTGATATGGTCTAGTGATTTTCTTAGAACAAGTGTGACAACCTTGCTTGGAAGCTGTTTGATTTCTTTCTTAATGGCCATGTACATTTTTCTGGTTTCTTTGCCCTTTGACAGTTTTTCCAGCTGTCCATTTTCCCATTCACGTTTTTTCCGTCTCCATGTTTTGATAGTCTTTCTCCTAGCTTCTGTGTATGCTTGTGTTGACTTTCATGTTTTTATAGCATTATCATTACGACTGCTCTTTTCATATTTTGTTTGTATCCTGTGTCCCTTTCTTTTGTTTATGGCTCTTTTATTAGTTTTATACCGTCAAATCGATTTATTTTCTTAGCTTTTGTGTTGTGACATATGCTTATTTTTTTATTATATTTTATTTGGACTAGTATGTGATCTGTGCCAGTATCTACTCCTCTTAAGCTTCTGACTTCTTGAATGTTGGAATAAGGCTGTCTGTCAATAAACACATGGTCTTTTTGTCTTCTTGTTACCCCATCTGATGATCTCCATATTTCCACATATCAGTTAGCTGTGTTCCATTTTCATTGCTTTCTTCATGTAGGCCTGTGGTCTGTACATTGCTTTTTGGCATATCTTTGCAATGCTGTTTCCTAAAACTATTTTAACTTCATGTCTGAGTGCTTCTAAAAATATTCTTTCAAAACTATTAAAGAATTCTTCGGTATTATCTTCTGTGGGTGCATGGACACAGATAAGAGTCAAATTGAATTTTTTTTTCTCGGATACTAAGAATGCACAGTCTTTCATTAGTTGGTTTAAAGCCAATTACTTGATTTATTTTTCCTGACTCCTAATCCTATCCCTAAAGTGTTTGTAGTGTTTTACTGTAAAAGATGGTATACTCTGATGTTTTAGTATTTCTACATTTTTCCATCTTATTTCCTGTAGTGCTGACCCTTTAATCTTTTAATTATTGAGCTACTCAATAAGGTGGGTAGGGATTCTATTCAGTAGGGGTTTAATATGTTCCAAGTAGCCAGCCTTTAATAATGTCCGTGTCGGTGGGGACCGGTTTCCATTTAAATCAGAATGGATTTTCGTGTAGCATTCGTAACGGTCATATTTTTTTGGGTTAACTCTGAGCACAACCACTAGGGTGTTGCCCTTTACAGCCTTGTGTGTAACTGCCTTTGTTTAAGGTTAGGCCCCTTAGTCTTTGTGGATATCTCTATCAACTACTTGGTAATGTATGCCTGATTTAGTCAGCCCAAAAATTTGATTTCATTGGCACTCATCATATTTGGTGAGCTTTTCCGTAACCATCACTGTCAAGATCATAGTGGATCTGTGACGGTCGTTGTCTTGGGTGTATGATCACCTACTGAGTTTGGGCATGTATTTGTATTTGTCCCAGCCATGTGGTTCCATGGGATGCACACAACACAAGAAAAGAATACCAACACATATGTAAATACCACGAAAAGGATTTATTTACATGCAGCGACAACAATGGTACCCAATAAAATCCAAAGTCAATCACAATGTTTCTATCACTCATCTACTGTTCCTCTCTAACTAACACAAAGTCCACTAGCTCTACTCTACTCAAGTCACTCAACTCCTCTGAATCTCCCCTCGATTCTCTGTCCTCTCTCAGTGACGCACATCCCCTTTTTAATCTTATGACAAGCTTGCGTGAGTCAGTCCAGAAAAGGTGGGTGATGATAAGGGGCAGAGTGCACACCCCTATCCTGCTCAAATCTATCAAGCCAAATCCCCTTCCCTGTAATCATTTCCCAGGTGGCACCATTTAGTCTGCTTGGCCATCAGTGCTAGCCAATGTGTTTAACACCTTTTCTAATTGCTGGCTGATCCATTGTCTACCCCCTTTATTACTATTGCACGGGTTGATGATGCCACTGCACAGGGGGGTGGGTGCGGAAAATGCAGGAATATTTGGGAGATTTTATCAAACCCTCTCCGAACCTGTGACAATCACTTACAGGTACTAGATGGTAGCTTAGCCTCTCCAAACAGGTTAGACTTAACTAGCACCAGTAAAATAACATTACCAGACTAAAGAAGAAATTCACATAATAAACTGTAATGTTCCTCTATTACTAGGCCTAGGCTTGTTTCAATAATAAATTTAAAAAATTCATAATAAATTTTTATGGATTTTGCTTTTTGTTTTACACAAAAAAATAATGTTCTAAAATATAATTTTAAATTTACAACACTTTTTACAAGGTTAACAATAAACTGTTTCATTTACATTACAGACCATTCAGTTCATTTTCATTTCATATATAATACTTTGTGATTTGTCACAAAAAATAATCATCACATAAAACATTTCCAAGACATCTATATTACTTAAATTAAGGGTTAAAAGACTTTTATTACTATTTTTCTGTGTTTAGTTGAAGAAGGCTTTTCTTTACAAAAGGAGTTCATCTCACCTTATTCTGGAGACATGTTTCATGAGGTAATCACTATCTTTTTAAATATTTATTATACATGTATATTCTTTGTTATACACTTATAAGCAGTAACCTATTTATTCTTATTAATCTACTTTGGTACTTAAATATTTTCAGACACCTTTAGCACTTCGTTTCCTCAAAGCTGCACATTATTTCCCATATGGAGTGAAAGGTTTTTTTATAGTAAGTTTTTTTTTCTTCATTATTTTTATTTCTTTGCAAAGGCTCATGAACTTTTAAGGTGTGAGCTTCCAAATACATAAATTCCTGCTTATTGTAATTTTTTGACGGTTGTTTAGTTATCTCTGACCATTACAACCTTCTGGCCACTAGGTGATATTAATACAATGAAAAGGCTATCTTGTATTTTGAATGTAGGAAAAGTACTTATTTTTTTAAAATTGTGCTTATCATTCCTTTGAGATGACTAGTGTGACATTGATTTGACGTTTGATTATCAGTGAGGCTTGTCACTAGTCTTGCACACATGCTTTGAGATGTTGTTGTTTTTTAAAAGATTTAACAGGAAAATCATACCAGGGAGAAGTTCTTTTTAGATGGAAATTTTAGAACAGTTTGGTACTTAAAGATCTGTGGAACAAAATAATATCTCCATTTTTTTAAAACTATAAATTCAAATTTCGTCACAACCAATGTTCCCTCTAATTTTTGGCGGCGCTGCGCGGTAAAAAAATTTCTTGTGCAACTTTTTAGAACTTCGAAAAAATTTGGGCGCCAATTTGGAAAATAATATTATAAGCAATTTAGTTGAAGTAATATTTTCATCAGATTGTATTCTGTGCGCTGGGAATAATTTTTTTCTGCGCGGAGGTTTTCTAAAAATTGCGCGCGAGTGCAAGCGTGCAGCTTAGAGGGAACATTGGTCACAACCCACCTAAAATTCATAAGGTACCTATACTTTTAACTTAACTAGTGCATTGCAGACTTTTGATATTGTTAGCTACCTTTAGTTGTTTGTTTTTTGTTGTGAGCAATACTTTGAACTTTTTTTTTCTAAATCACTTCTTACAATAAACACACTAAGATCCAGCTGCATAAACAAACCAAAACATTGTCTCATTAATTAGGAGTTATAATGTTGTTGCTTGTGCTTCATTTTTTTCGGCTATCCTGTTTAATTGCTGGTAGGTTCATTCTGTTTTGGCAATTTTATAAATAATTCATATTATTAGCATTATATTTTATTAACTTTTGTTATCAAATGCACATCTTTGACATGTTTAAAAAGACATTTATTTTCTCTCCATAGGTGATAGATATTTTTACCATGATATTGCTATACAAAGTTGCATTTCTTTTTAAAGAAAGTTTGGTAAGATTTTTCTTTTTACTAATGAATATGTTATAGTTGCATAATGAACAAGGTATTATTGCTCTGTTAATTCACTTCTCCCTTTCAACATTTAAAAAAATTTTATTTTAGTGTTTTTATTCTAGAACATTTTGATCTATATAGATTCTCAGTAAGCTTTGTTAATTTATTATTCTTTAAACATTTTTGTCTTTCTTTTTCTAGCTTGAGGAACAAAATACTGAAAAAGAAAATTACTCTCCAAAAGCTGAAAAACTTTTTTTAAGTCCTGACCAAGTATCTGCATTACCCACATTATTAATAACAGTGTATGTGCAACAAAATTTTTACATGTGCTAAACCTATATGATATGACATATTAGTTTTTTTGTATGTCTTGAGTGTGGTAGGTGGGGCATTGGCAGAATATTAAAACTCGTGTAAATTTATTTAAATTTCCATGATAAGAGAAAATAACTTATGCATCATTTTAGACATGCAGTAAATCCATTCAGCATCATGACTGTGCTTGCCATGTCGACTGCTGCTGTATCCAATTTAGTGACACTGGCAGCAATTTTCTTCTTTCTGAAAGGTAATTATATTCATTGTGATGAAAATCCCTTAGTGATGACTTTTTTTGTGATCATTAACATTTCTTGCACATTTATTAGCATTGTCTTTAATTAAAAAACATCCATTATAATTGTTTTTCTTTTTTCTTCAACAGGAAGCATTGTATCTTGTGCCTTATTCCTTGCTTTTTCAACATATCAGACATTTTACTCATTTGTGTTTATTGTTCCAGCTGCACTACAGTTTTATTTGGTAAGGCATTTTCTTTTGCATGTAGAGTATTTCCTAAAAAGTTCATATTGACTAAAGTATGTTTAAAATTAGGCTAATTTTTTTGTAGCATAATATCTGATTCAATTTAACTGTTATAATTATAAAAATATTAGTCTCAAGACCATTTGGTACAGCTATTTAACAATAATAATAACAATGATATTGCTGATCAAAATTCCACTACCTAATCTACTGCATATTGTAAATTCAGTGAAATACCAGGATAACTATATTGTAGGACCCTTAGAAATGTTATGTGCTATGGTGAAATTTTGTTATATTGGAATAAGTCAATTAAGGGCCAATGGCAAAAAAAATCAATTTATTTTTTCTGTTTTAAAAAAGGAGGGGGGGAGTCTGCCACAAAGAATTTAGGTACATTTTGATTTAATAACACATTTTCTCTTCCTATATTTCATTAGCATAAAAAGTGCAGTGGTATAGATTTAACAGATATACTAACAATCTATCGAAGTCAAATAATAAAATAAAATATGAACATTCATTAGTTAATTGAAAACCATGCTAATACAATGGCAATAGCTTGGCTCATGCCATTGGAGTTCACTTATGGAAATTTATTAAAACATTACAAATTTCTTTTGGGGTATATTGTAGAGTTAATATTTTGATAGTTTGCTATTTGTCATTTTAAATGTTTTCACACATTTACATTTATTAGTGAAAAAGGAAGAGGCCTTAAATATTTTTATGGTATTGAAGATTTCGTTATGCTCGTATTTCTTTTTCCCATTAGGGTTCTTTTGTTATAATTTTTTTCTTTTTCATTACAGTTAAGAAAAAAGAAAGCTCAGACTGCATATGCTTCCAAAAAAGTAAGCTAGTCGTGGAAAATTATGGAGTTGACTTAAGTATGAAAAAGTTTTTGAAGGATGATTGTTTTGTTCAAAACCCTAATTAACTCTTGGTTTGAGATATAATTTATGTAAAACAAAGACATTTCCTACACTATCTGCTGCTTTGACTGAATGATATGCTTAATCTACTAATCCTATTACTTGTTAATTTATAAATTCTAACTGCAATGATGCACAGAAAATCATTTTGAAACATAATAGTTTTCATTTATTTTATTCCTAATAGAAATATTCTTTGTGTTTCTGATTTTCTAATAGAAATATTCTTTGTGTTTCTGATTAATGAGGATATTAAAAATACAAATTTTAATTTTGTGTAAACAAGCAAGAAAACATTTTTGGTATTGAAATAAATTAAATATATCATTATATGATATTAAAACAAATAAACAAATGTTAATTTATGTTTGTTATTCAAGTTTAGTGGAATGTTATTCAATAGTTTAGTGGAATGTTATTCAATAGTTTAGTGGAATATTGTTCAAGTGTTTATTGAAATATAAAAAAATAATGTATAAAGCAAATGCAAATTGAAGAGAGCTGTATAGAAATAGTACTAAAATTACCTCTAATATAATTAGGAGTCCACTATAATATTAGGCTCATGTTGCCTTCATTTTTTAAATGTCAATGTATTAAGAATAATAGGTGTTCTCAAGTTATCTTTCAAGTCAGGGATGGCGTAATAACTATGAGGCTCAAAAGCTGAACCATTTAAATAGTTATTTGTTAGATTCTTATAAAACCGTGATAAAAGAAATCAATGAAATAGTGCATTGTTCAGGCTTTCTTCTGTGTTGAGGCCCTAATACTAGCCCCATGACCTCAACTCTTTATGGGTAAGAAATGTCTTGGAAATGCCCTTTTAATAATATATGATCATAATTTATTATTCATCTAATTGGATGTCATGTTTTATTGTTTATCTTAATGTATATCATTGTTTATTATCTATTCAATTGTATGTTAGAGCTAATAATTCATTTGATTACATTTAATTATAAAAAAAAATTTTACCTTATTTTTCTAAGCTTGATTCGTCAGATTCCTACTTTAGCAAAGATGCCATTGTAATCTATATTCAGACAGTTGGCCTGTTCTTTTTGTTCCTGGCTTTTCTCTTGGGATTTTCATACTTCTACTTAGAAGGATCTTTAGATTTTATTTATTCAACATATGGATTTATGTAAGTGGAATATATATGATAATTTTAACCTCTTTTAAAAATATTTTCTGGAAAAAATTGTTTCAAAATCTTTAAGTATTTAAAAGTTAGCTAACTAGCTGTTTCAAAGGTTCTCACACTTTTATTCTATTCCTTTTCAGATTAACAGTCCCAGATTTAACTCCAAATGTCGGTGTTTTTTGGTATTTTTTTACCGAAATGTTTGACCACTTCAGGACATTTTTTGTTTGTGTTTATCAACTGAATGCTGTCATATATACTGTTCCACTTACTGTCAAGTTTTCGTAAGTGTTGCTTTATAACATGCGCCGTTTTAAGGAAAACTCAGTTTGGCGACACAGTTTAACCTCTATATCTTGTGTGAAAGAATGTTTTATTACAATTGAATCATCATTTTCTGTTTATAACGTATTCTAAATAACTGATAACTAAAAAATATACATAATTAGATAAAAGTGTACTCTTATTGCTCATAATTTAATAGTCATTAATAAAATCATATTTTCTTTGAAACTACTTAATGGCGTATGAGATATCTTAGTTTTTTTTTCATAAACAATAGGTTTAATACATTTATTGGACATAAATTCCTATTTTTGTTTTTTTCTTTTTCAGAAAGAAACCATTTTTTCTGTTGTATGTTTTGCTTTTTCTTACCTCCATATTCAAATCATATCCGAGTTATTCTGATGCTGCACTGCACAGTAGCCTGTTGCCGTTGTGGAAGCACACGTTCATGTGTATGTATATTGTCACAGTAATATTGTCATCTTTTATGTAGTATAACAATATGAATGTTTATCATATATGTTTTTTAGTCACCTTGTATCACTAGTGATAACAAGAATATTTATTTTTAAATAGATCATATAAAAATATTTTGGTTTATGAATCTTAAAGTTAGTTTTTGTGCCATATGCTTTAATCAGCTTGCCAAATTGAGGCTGGAAACTGTGTCATCCATATAGTCCCATTTATCATTCCATGGCTATTAGAGGCTGTTCCAGGGAAAAGAACCAAAGTACTGAGGCAATATATAAGACAACACCCTGAAGAGAAAGACTGAAGGGGAGACCAATATGCAAGGATAGATGAGGTTGAGAAAGACCTTAAAGCCATGGGAGGGATTGAGTGGAGGAAGATGACCATGGATTGAAAAAAGTGGAGATTAGTATGGCAGGCCAGATCCTCATGTGATTTAGAGGCCATTGAAGAAAAAAAAAGAAGGCTACTAAAACCATGGGAATGACTGTCAGATCTTTCAAAGCATATTTCACAGTCGCACATTTATGAATTAAGAATGAGTTTCCACTAACTTTTTCCTACCCAAGTTCAATATAAAATTACTCCCCTTCCTCAAACCATGATGACTTTATTATCTACATGTATTAGTTATCTACTATTGGGTTGACCCTTTTTGTTATAGCTTGTCATTGAATTTGTAATATCAGTAGTCATAAACTCGTCATTCATATGATTGAAATATTTTTTTGTCTTTAGATTTTAGAAACTCACTATTTGTTGGAGGGATGTACTTGTGTTGCATGGTGCTAGCGCCAATACTTTATCATCTGTGGATATTTGCAGGGAGTGCCAATGCTAATTTTTATTTTGCTATCACATTGACATATTCTACAGCTCAGGTAAGCAAGAACTATTCATTTACCTTGCAAGCCTATTTGGTAAACAAAATTGTGGGTTAATTTTTTTATGTTTGCATTTAATAATCTACCTTTTTTTTTCTCAGATATTCTTAGTCACAGATTTATTGTTTGCTTTCTTACGGAGAGAATATGACCTAATCAATGGAACAGAGCATAAAAATGCAGATGGCACAAAAGCTGTGATTATTTTGGAATAGTCTGATTAACAACTTGTAATTTTTTACTCTCACAATTTTTTTTACATTTTATTGACAAAATTTATTTATTAAATTTTTTAAAATAAAAATTATCAGTTTTATGTGAAATTTGTTTCTTCTTTTGTATTTAATATTATAATACATATACTGTGACTTGGAAAAATAAATAAAAAATGGTATAATTAGTAAAGAAGATACTAGACATTGCATTGTCATGTCGCAGTGTGATTTATGGTTTAAAAATCTTTTTTTTCGTTTACAATATAATTTTTTAAAGGAATTACCAGTTTAATTATGTTGTATTGCTTGTTGTCGGAAAAAAATTATTAACCTAGCTAAAAAAAATGTGTGGTCCAAGGGGGGGGGGTTCTTAAGCTGAATCACATTTCTTCAAAATCAGTGCATTTCATTTTGATAAAAATACTATTAACTAAAGCAGAAATCAACTAAGTGTAATAAAAGCTCAAAATTTTCTCTTTCTAAAGTGTATATATATATATATATTAATTTCTCATCTACCATTGCCAGAAAAATCAGGGCATCCTCTAATTAAAAAATGTCATTTACTCTTGACAGTATTAATAAACAAACAAGAATGTAAAATGTAGGTTGAATTCTTAAAAAAGAATTATTAAACAATTATACTGTTAATTGTTACTGGTACAATAATTATTACATTCCTCATTTTAATGATTTTATTAAAGAAAGTGTTTTTTAACTTGGCCAGAATTCTGAAGTGTTAATTAGAATTAAAATTGTATTATAAGGGCATTATTCTGTCTATCCAGCTTTAATCGCTAAGAAATTGTAATAAAATTTCTTTTTTATAAGCTTCATAGAAAAAGAAACAATTCTACTTAAGTACAATTTACAGATAAACCAACATAAAGATATCTCATCTGCTCTTTTTAAGTTATGCCATGTAATCATTATTTCTTCTTTTTCTTAGCATAGACATAGATTTATATAATATGCCTATGGCTACACTTGCTATATCCCCCCTCTAGCCCCTTTTCAAAACTGGAGTCTAATATGTATCTGCATTTACTGCATTATAGTACATATTTATAATTTGCTTTAAAATGTTGAAATATGCTCCCTTTACTATTCAACATGAACATAATGCAAGTTCTATGTGATAAAGTAGTTAGACATCAGTTTGCTCCTCAAAAGAAAAAAAAAATGGTTTTACATTTGACTCATTTGTGGTTTTAACACACAGAAGGGCAATCATGATACAAAAGATATGTGTAGTAAACACAAGCTTTAAACGGAGGGGGGGTGACTTAATTTTTCAGCACTAAAAAGTATAACATAAAAAAATTCAATTATAGACTTTAATTAAAATGTTCTAAATCTTGTATTGATACGAATATTTATAGAAACTTTGATAGGTTAGTTACACACTTACTAGGTGCTCTTATATAGATAAGTGAATAGACCATTTTCACCTGATTTCTAAAAGAGCTTCTTTGTCATCTGGATGTCAATGGTGTTAGTTCCAGTATTATCTATGAGTCTATTAGAATATTTTTTATATTGTTTTACTGATTATTAGGTATGTAAGTAGTCGAAAAAAATGTTAATTTTATTTCTGGTGCTTCCAATCAACAATTCAATTTTAGTAAGAAAAAAATGATAAATCTGATTAATCACATGCAATCACAGCAGACTGGTTTAGACAACTCTAAAGTAAAGTAAATAGTCTATATGACTATACTAGTATTAAAATTAGTATACTCACTATAGACATAATATTATATTGTTAGTGTTATGACAATTATGTCATAATGAAGTGTAAACTACAATTATGTCAATTATACAGTAATTTACAGAATTAACTACAAAGTCAAACTCAAAGTAACAAACCAAAAACCTGCTAATCCACCACCAACTCAAGCAACTATCCAAAAGGTTTTTTTTTTTTTTTTTTAGAATATTTTGATTATTACATTCCTCATTTTAATGATTTTATTAACGAAAGTTTTTTTTAACTCTGCCAGAATTCTGAAGTGTTAATTAGAACTAAAATTATATTATAAGGGCATTATTCTGTCTATCCAGCTTTAATCGCTAAGAAATTGTAATAAAATTTCTTTTTTATAAGCTTCATAGAAAAAGAAACAATTCTACTTAAGTACAATTTACAGATAAACCAACATAAAGATATCTCATCTGCTCTTTTTAAGTTATGCCATGTAATCATTATTTCTTCTTTTTCTTAGCATAGACATAGATTTATATAATATGCCTATGGCTACACTTGCTATATCCCCCCCCTCTAGCCCCTTTTCAAAACTGGAGTCTAATATGTACTGCATTTACTGCATTATAGTACATATTTATAATTTGCTTTAAAATGTTGAAATATGCTCCCTTTACTATTCAACATGAACATAATGCAAGTTCTATGTGATAAAGTAGTTAGACATCAGTTTGCTCCTCAAAAGAAAAAAAAAATGGTTTTAAATTTTACATTTGACTCATTTGTGGTTTTAACACACAGAAAGGCAATCATGATAAAAAGATATGTGAAGTAGAGCTGCTGTTCGATTAAAAAAATTGATCGCAATTAACGCATGATTAAAAATTTTAATCGCAAATTAACGCACTTTTTAATCGACACAACATAACACATTTTGTTTCTATTCAAACATGTAAGTTAGAATATCATAGCATAAAATTGGTATAATAAGCAATTCAGATAGTTCCGAGATAATGACATATTTCAACCCCTCTCCCCTCTATCCCTGTCATATTTTGCTACACTTTGCCCCCCCCCCACGTATGTCTTGTTTACCCAACCCTCCACTACCGTGCCTACCCCTCCACTTCCCATCCCAAAAAAAAAATACACAGGTCATTTATATCTCATATGTGCCTTTTCCTTCATAAAATAATAGTATAGCCCCAGAAAGTACTTACTTGCTCACTTATTATTAACAGCGTTTTTTTATTCCCCCCCCCTTCCCACCCTGTTAGATTTTTTGACACTCTTAGCAGCTTCTCTCCCCAGAAGATGACATTACTATCAACCGCATGCCGTACCCCCTCTTTCCCATTTTCCAAACTCATGGCACCTGTCAATCAACCAGATGTTCACTAATGGTATCATTGAGTGTCATAATTATTATTAAGATTTAGACAATCCTATTGTTTCAAAAGGTCATGTAAGCTGCTATGATTTTATGTAAAAGCGTGACGAAGTTTCTGTATTCGGTGGATTTTATTCTTTTTTTTAAATCTTGTCTGATCTAGTTATGGTTATAGAATTGGATTATTTACTGATTACTGAAATGACAACATTTGACTAAAATTTAACGCATTTAGGTGTTTGCGTTAAAAATGTAATCGCATATGTTTAACGCATTAATTACACTTTAATTGCAGTTAAAAAACAGCCCGATATAAACTATTAAATTTAGCTCAGTGTCACAATAATTCTGAAAAATACAACCACTGTCTCGTGTACAGTCTAGACCTTGATTGACAGGTGTCATGTATATGAAACTATTAGTGCAGCTGTTGCAAACGTGACCGGCCTAATGCTGTATTATCAAAATGCTATAAAAAAATTTGCGCAAAAAATGATGATACAAAATGTCCAGCATCTCGTTATTTTGATCTAGTTTTAACATGGCTCATTATACACTTAATTTTTTTTTTACCTTCAAGTTGACTTCAATAATACACTACAGTATATAACGTAAACTAGTGAATGAAACTTTTCTCTTTTTACATCGACCGGGAATGGAGCAGGAGGTTTACTTGTCGAAGGGCTATATAACAAAAACATCTTCATCATATATTACAAGTGGGGATTTTGTCGACATTTCTGAGGTAGAGGGTGTATGCGGATTGCAACAGGGTGGGGTGATAGATCTACTTAATAAGTGAACAAACCTTAACTTCAAATTCGTTGAGTGAAATACTGTTATTTATCGATTTCTTGAACTTGCAATACTTTGGTCAAATTAACGCATTTAGGTGTTGCGTTAAAAATTTTAATCGCAATTTTTTTTTGACGCGTTAATCGCAAATTAACGCAGTTTAATCAGCAGCCCTAATGTGAAGTAAACACAAGCTGTAAACGGAGGGGGGTGACGTAATTTTTCAGCACTAAAAAGTATAACATGAAAAAATTCAATTATAGACATTTAATTAGAATGTTCTAAATCTTGTATTGATATGAATATTTATAGAAACTTTGATAGGTTAGTTACACACTTACTAGGTGCTCTTATATAGATAAGTGAATAGACCATTTTCACCTTATTTCTAAAAGAGCTTATTTATGTCATCTAGATGTCAATGGCGTTAGTTCCAGTGTTATCTATGAGTCTATTAGAATATATTTTTTTATATTGTTTTACTGATTATTAGGTATGTAAGTAGTCGAAAAGAATGTTATTTTTATTTCTGGTGCATCCAATCAACAATTCAATTTTAGTAAGAAAATAATGATAAATCTGATTAATCACATGCATTCACAGCAGACTGAGCAGTGTCAGATGATAGAATTTATAACGAATTAGAATTTAGACAACTCTAAAGTAAAGTAAATAGTCTATATGACTATACTAGTATTAAAATTAGTATACTCACTATAGACATAATATTATATTGTTAGTGTTATGACAATTATGTCATAATGAAATGTAAACTACAATTATGTCAATTATACAGTAATTTACAGAAGGCACTTGTTACTCGACCCTCTAGAGGGTCGACTACTAGCATATGTACGGTCGACCCGTTAATAATTTTCCGGGGATTTTCGCGCAAATTGATATCTATCTCTATCCCTAACCCTAATCCTGAAAAAAAAAATTCTGAAAAAAAAAAAAATTTATATATGTCATGTTCCTTATACCCTAATATAATGGTTTTGGGTGGTCTTCTAACAAGTGCGTTTACAGAATTAACTACAAAGTCAAACTCAAAGTAACAAACCAAAAACCTGCTAATCCACCACCAACTCAAGCAACTATCCAAAAGTTTTTTTTTTTTTAGAATATTTTTAATTTTTTTAAAGTGTTGCATATGTTTTTACATGGCTCATGGGTGGCCTTGATTGGGGTCCAAGGGGCTTGGACCTGACGTAGAGACTATTACTAATTAGTCTAATTTATATTTTAGTTATAATTATAACTAATTATCTAATAATATATCATAAATTATATCTAACATTGAAATTGTAGTAACATTAAAATCAGTAATTTGGTCATTTATTGTTAATAAAAACCAAATTTTGCTTACCCTACTGCTACTATATAGTACTATATAAATTATATAGTGTGACTATAACAACACTAACTGTGAGAGTGTACTGTATATTACTATAGACCTATACAATGTCAATGTATAATACATCTGAGATGTCATCTCTGCTAATAATAATTTAATTTGAGCTTTTTGTCTTTACTTATATTTAAGTGCAAGTGTTTATATTATAATAAAAATTAATATAAATGTTTTGATTACTTATTTTTATATTATTTTAAAACCAAAAAATTATTTGCATTATGTTTGAAATCTTAATGTACTAAATGATAAATGTGTTAATGAAACAAAATGCTAAGCCTAATGAGATCATGAATTCAGTTGGTTTAGTTTGTACTTAAAACAGTAATATGACAAAACTAATTTTACTTATAAATACAGTTAGTTGAGTATTTAGACTAATTCCATACAAATATGTGACACTTCTATAACTGTATGATACAATGAAAAGATTTAAAATACTGTAATCAATCTTTGAGTTCTGATTATTTCGATGCTGTTTCAGGAGGTTAAACAGATTAACAAAATTACGGAATTAGAAACTTCCATATATTTTTTTGGAAGACTTAACTAGCTTTTTATTTTGACAGTAGCATCAATCATGATGTCATGTATTCTCCAGTGTTGTCATCTGTAATTTAAATTACTGGGCACTCAAGTTCTAAAGTAATTTAGCGATGAATTCTGTCAATTCTATTAAACTGAAGTTGTTTTTAAAATACTAGCAATTTGCCAGATGTTGCCCAAGAAGACAGGGTGCCACATGACAATAGAAACATTTCTTATGCTTATATACTACACAGTTTGAGGGAATAGTCTTGTTATTGTAAAGAAATTAGTTCTTTTCATGACTTTTATATCTAGATTTTGTCCTGTTACATATTTCATTTTTCATGTCAAAACAACACTTTATTCAGGATGAATTGTTATAGCAGTAATTTTTTTCTCATGTTCAAAATCATAACTGTGGCTGGTAAAAGAAAATTTAGGAATATGTGAATGTTTGTGTCAGCTATTGAGTGTGATGTAACACGCTGTGTTATTTAGCATTATTGCTCGGTATTGTTAACAGTATTACTGTTTAGTCAACAGTCCATTTTATTTTTCATTTCGTATGCTTTTATACTGAGACAGAAATATTCCAGAATGAGATGTGGAGGTCTGACATTATTATATTACTTGTAAGTTGGCGCTATTTACAATTTTTGTTTGTGCTCCCAATCATGGAACCTTACATAAATATAAAATTGTTGCTAAAGTTTATTTGTACATAGATATGTACCATTCTATTCCAGAAAGAGGTTTCTTAGCTTTGATCACGTAATTGTATTTCTTTTTAAAATATGTATCAGCACTATTTCAAAAACACTGTAATCTGCACAAATTTCACTTATCTTGGATTTTTTTTTTTTCATCCCCAAAGTCTGTATTTCAGTATTTACAGAGTTCTTCACAAAAAAAAAATGACGTCCTTAAATTATTTATAGCACACACAGTTGGACATTTTTTCATATGCATTTGAATGAATACAAAGAATGATTGTCATTTATCTGCATCAATTTTATTTTATTTGAATTTCCTTTAAGTGATTGGATTTTGAGACAAAATATTTTAACTTTGGGAGATTAATGTTGCAAGTATAAACACATGTTTGGATTCATAATTGTCATAGTGTAGTTGCGTGTGTTACATGCTACGGTGTGTGTGTGTGTGTGTGTGTCAAGGTCAAGCTAGAGGTCATGAGGTCAGAGTCTGGTCATTTCTAGACTCAGTGAATTGTATTTATAGAAATTATGATCAGCTTTTTGTTCTAATGTAGCTGTTTGTAGAAGGTTTGAGTTGTTAAGTAAGCAAGATATATAAGAGGCAGTTTGTGGGTCAAAAAAAGATAGTCGTAAAAGAAGTCATAGAGATTATCTTAGCAGTATAGTGTTTGTTAAATGAGAAGTGATATTGTTTATACGATAAGAGAGATTAGTTTCAATGTATGTGATAATTCATTTCTATACAATTGGATTGTTGTTTGCATAGGATTTGTATTCTTGTAATTGGGATTAACTACTTGAATATTTACTTTATCACATTTCATATTTTGTTATTCTTTACATGTTATTTGATTAAACATGTTATGAACCATGAAGCACCACAGTTGTTCTTCTTTAATATAATATGTTCGTTACATGGTGGCAGAGTATTCGTTACAATAAGCAAACCTAAATGTAGGCATACATACATACAGTCAGTGCTTTTTTTGTAAAAAAAATATGTGCCGGTACTCAGTGATGGATTGCCTAAACTTTTAACTACCAGTTCGCACCTCGATGCAAGCTAAATCACAGCTGCAAAGATACTATTTTAAAATAACTAAATTTTAACTAAAAAGTAATATTTTTTTCCCACATTGAAAAAGGTGCAGGTACGCCGTACCAGTGTGTACCGGCACAAAAAAAGCACTGCATACAGTTCACATTTATATATAGATGGAAAGAATAATTTCAGTTAGATTATTTTGATTAATATTATTGAATATAAAAATTTTTTGTTAATTTTTCTCTTTACAGGTTTATGATCTAACAACAAAGGTCTATTTATTTTATGGAAATGTCTTCGCTTATCCGACTCCTGTTTCGGTCTCCTGGAAAGGCTAGTAATTTTCAGTCATCTTTACAACAGTTATGTAATGCACACAGGGTGCAGAACATGTCAACACTAGCATTGTTATCAACAAAGAAATTTTCCTCTTCTAGTACTTTTTATTATGTCAAAAGAGACTTTGTGAAAGCAAGCAGTTATTATGGTGTCTTGACACGTAATAAAATTGCCATCAGAAGAGACAATTTTAGTACGTCTGCTTCAGAGAGTGACTCTAAGCACATCGGACATTTAGTTTATCAAGGAAGAGTGGGGAACATGTTTAGAGCCCTAAAAATATTTTCTCTATCAACCAGTGCCATAGGACTATGTCTTCAGCCATATCTGTTGATGACTTGTCAGGATATGCCTTTAAAACTTGCAATTCCAATTTTTGCAGCAATGAATATTTTTGTAGTGGTAAATCCTATTTTAATTCATTATATTGCCAAGAAGTACATTCTGGAGTTGTATTTCAATCCTGACACTAAAGTTTTTACTGCTGTAATGTTAACATTTTTAGCTAAAAAAGAAACATTTTCATTCACTGCCAAAGATGTGCATTGTCCAGATGTGCCGAATATGTTTGCCATGTTTACCGCCAAAAATAGGCCACTTTTTGCCCATGAAGCAGATTTCACAGATTTAGATGTTTATAAACATCTGATGGGTTTTGATGTCCCGCTTGACCTAACTGTTGGAAATACGGACGCTGAGAATAAAACCTAATTATATTTTAATAGTCGATTTTTTCATTACTGTAAGAATGAATTAAAACTGAGGATTCTCTGAATTATTTTTTGTTTGTTTATCATTATAATTTTTTTGGCTAAATTTGTTAAAAACAATTATTCATTGTTACATCATAAAATTGAAATGGTGTGAAATTATTTCACACATTATATACCATTTATTGTAAGATGAAAAGAGATAGATCAGCAAAGTTTATTGTTTGTGAAAATAATAAGAGTTTTTTTTATTCTTTGTAAAAGAATTCTACATAAACAATTATTTTTCAATAAAAATATGTTGCATTAAACAATAACAACTTGTCATTTGATATATACAGTATATTAAATGTTAAACTTTACCTTCATGAAAAATTATGCATATCTTAGAACAGTCAATGTATACCTTATTCATTACAACGAAGTACTTAAATTTTAATTCTCTGTAGACAATTGCTCTTCATCAGTGCTTCTCAAAGTTGGGTCATGACCCACTGATGATTCAAGCTAATTTGAAGAGGGTCACCAAAAACTTCAATAATTAATTACCCACTGATGATTCAAGCTAATTTGAAGTGGGTCACCAAAAACTTCAATAATTAATTACCCACTGATGATTCAAGCTAATTTGAAGTGGGTCACCAAAAACTTCAATAATTAATTACCCACTGATGATTCAAGCTAATTTGAAGTGGGTCACCAAAAACTTCAATAATTAATTATTTAAGAATATTTACAATTAATTAATGATTTTGATTACTGTGTATTAATCCTGTGAAAATTGCACTTAAGAAACTAAAAGTTGGTGATATTAAAAAAAACATTTAAGGTTTACGACTTAAAGCCCTTGTATGCTGTCCATTTTATTTGCTTCTGTCCATGTCATATTTTAATTAATTTGCTCAAAACCACATGCTGTTAGCATACATATTAAAAAGGCATTTTTCTTTCAAGCAAGTTTATCATTCTTCACTTGCCTGAAAATCCTGCCAAACAAACAGCTGAATAAAACCTGTGTCAGTTAAATATTATTATTAAATTTAGCAAAGTTAATCATCATTTAAGAATACTTTATGAGAAAGTTGTAAATTCTACTAAATAGGACAGGAACATTTTAGGCCTATCTTGTGCATTTTTGGTTACATTTTATTTCTCCTTCAGCATCATGAAACAATGTCATTGAAAGTGACTTGCCTCAAATCAACTTTGATATTTAGTTTTAATTTTGATCCATGAAGAGGATGAATATAAAATTATTAATGTAGCTAATAAAAAAAAAGTTTAAATGTCACATGAAGCATGCAGATTAAATAGTAGCCATGCATGGCATGTGCTGTTATTAAGGTACCCTGTAAGTTTAACACTGAGGTGAGCTCTATAAGGCTTATATCGAAACTGAGTTCTAATTTTAGATTTATTGCCACTGTAATTTTTTCATTACGCTAGCCTCCCAAAAACACTGTCGATAAACTAAATCATATGATGTATCATGCACCAACTAAATAAGTGGTGGTAACGGGTTACACATTTATTATCAACGTTTTCAGTGTGGATAGCCAGCGACCTTTGACCCACAGTCTGACTACAATATAACCAACACAAGCTACGTCTCTTTCTCATCATTTTAATTTAAGAATTCATTATAAAATATTTATTGAAAATCAAAATGTTATCATTTAAGAGCAAACGGACAGGATACTATCATTACTAACTCTATAACCTTAATAAACTAAGTGACTAGTTAATCGAAAATTTTATTGAAAGTGTTCCAGACAAGTAACGCAATCAAGGCAGTCAAGGCTAACAAGGTGTCAATTACTTGAATTAGTAATTCAGTAGCTACTGCAAATTACAAGAAATAATCGATCATGGTAAGTCTTTTTTACATTTGAATATATTATAACCCAGTCTACACATTTATCCTAAAAAAACGAGAATTTAATCTGTATAATTCATCATGCTCTTTCTGCTCATTTAAATCCCCTACTGGCCACTGACTGATGAGCCTCAGTCAGGACCTGAGTCAAGTACAACAATTTAGTGTTTACACATTTGGTTCATAATCATAGTTCTTTCTTTTCATAAAAATAATTAAAAAATGTTCATTTTCAAATCAAATATCACCTTATCTCATATTTTTGTCCTTGTAGTGTACACTTTTTCTACTTCAAAGTCTTCATTTGGTGAATAGCAGTAGTAGCACAATTAATTTAACTTTCAAAAACAATCACTCATGATGTCAATCATGTGTTATAAAATAATGTTATAAATAAAAAATGTTAAATGCATTTACATGATGTCCCATTCTTCAAATTTTATATAAATAGTTATAACTTATAGTTATACTAAGTTGTGATGAAAGGGCATTCCACACATAAAAAGTTTTCACTAGTTCAAAAACTAAGGCTAAGCAAAATAGAGTTCTGTTGCCAATAGTATTGGTTATTTTACTATTTTGAACCAATATAGTCAATGATTAGATGAGTAAAAAGTCAATTGGAAACTCAAAAGCTCTATTTTAAAGTAATGACAAATGAAAGATTTGATCTCTCTTGCTAATTTTTCCTCTGACAGTTTAGTACAAATAATAACATAGCATGGAAGGTTAAAAGTCAAGTCAACAGCAGAGCAGTTAGAAGCTAAGAAAAAGGAAAGGGAGAAAAAATTACTTCTTTACAATGGAGCCATGTCCAAAATATTCCATAAGGTAAAGATTTATTTAACTAGATAGAAAAGCACACTAGTTTGCAGAAATTTATACACATGTAAGCTTAAAATAATTCAAATAATAAATACTTTTTCATCATCATGCATTTTCTGTTTGAACAGTTATTATTTAATTATTTTTGAAAGTTTGACTTTGATTTGTCTGATATAATCTTAAAAGCTTATTAACTATTTTTAAACATGCATGGCACTAGAAAAAAAATGGAGAACTGGATGAAGAGATGCTGTTACTAAGTGGTGAGGTTTTGGTTGTGAATCCTGATGTATATACATTATGGAACTGCAGAAAAGAAACCTTCCTTGAGTTTAAAAAATCATTGTAAGTATAAGAATTAAATTTAATACAGTTTCTGGGTAATTATTGAATTTTAATCCAGCTAAATTTTATTAGTTTTCTTAGGTATTTTACAGTATAATTGTTTCTGAAATTGTAATATTTAAACAGTGTAAATGTATAAACTTTAATGCAATCCGAATAATTTAACAAGTAAATAAGTTTAATAGTATAATTTTCTGTGATCCAAAACAGTTTAAATGTAACATATAATCAATGTACTATTATAAATGATACCAGTAGCTGATAAAGTATGTTTACAATGTAACATATAATTAATGTACTATTATAAATGATACCAGTAGCTGATAAAGTATGTTTACAATGTAACATATAATTAATGTACTATTATAAATGATACCAGTAGCTGATAAAGTAACCAACTTATACTGAACAAATTTCAGATTAGAGGCTCAGCTCCAGAAAATGTTCCAGTCAGAGTTGTATTTCTTAGAAATGTGCCTGAAGAAAAATCCCAAGTCATATGGATCATGGCACCATCGATGTTTTGTCATGGACAATATGCCTCATCCTGACTGGAATAGAGAGATAGAATTGTGCAATCAGTTCTTGCAGTATGATGAAAGAAACTGTAATATATTTGAAATTATCTGTTTTCTTCAATAGAACTGTATTAGATAATATGATCTTTATGTATGATATTATATAACATAATTAGCTATAATTGCTATGCTTTTATCCAATGTTTATTTTTAAAATTTAATTTTGAAAATGCAGTATATCTTTATTTCTTTCAGTTCATTGCTGGGACTATCGTAGGTTTGTTGTTCAGAGAGCCAATATTTCACCTGAAGCTGAGTTTGAGTTTTCCTTGAATAAAATAAATAACAACTTCTCCAATTATTCTTCATGGCACTACAGAAGCAAACTTTTACCTGTTCTTTTTCCTGATTCTACTCAACCTATGGGCATTAGTGAGGAAGCTTTGCTTAAAGGTTTAACTGATTATGTTTGATAAAAGTAGAATGTTTATTTTTGTTTGTATCAGCTTTTAAAAGATTTAGGATGGTATAAAGGATAAATGCTTGCTTTCACGTTGACCTTGATTGTAAATTTATTTTAATTTTCTTATTAACTGCTAAATTATTAGATAATTAGTGTTGTTCTGTATACTTCGCAGTTCATATTTACTTTTATATGTAAGTGTTATTTCTTTTTTTTTTTCTATTGGATATGACTGATAAGTCCTCATCCCTAATTCAAATTAAGGATACAAGAAAAAATGTTATCCAAAAATAAAAATTGGTGAACATCAGAAGCATATTTTTATATTATTGAATTGAGATTATTTTTTTAAGGGTAAGATGTTTATCTCTTAGATCCCATAAACTACTAATGGAACAGCTTAGTAGTGCCCTTCTTTCATCTCCACCTAAACCAAAAGTGCAATGGGCACTGAGGCATGACAGGTTTTTTTAGATCACTAGCTGCAAGCATTTTATTGTTCCTCTAATTTTTGTTTGTATTATTTCCAAATATTATATTTAACTTGACACACTTTAAAAAAAAAACCTTCCTCGATGAGTAAATTAAAAGATGAGTAAAAAAATTAAATTAAATTAAAATTGCTTTAGGAGCATTGTCTTGCTAGACTAGTAAAAAAGTTTGTTTTTTATATTTTAACTTGACATATGAGCGGGGTTGACAGTAAAAGTCAATAGCTGCTTTGCTTGATGAGGTTATCACAACTGAGCTGATGATTCCTCTATTTTTTGTCTGTCATAACGTGAGTCGTTTAGAAAGTTAACTTACTCATTAGCATTTACAGATAACTTTTGTGTTGTAACTACTGTTGTGGTTGTGTAAAACTGTGACAGCCCACATGAATCAGAGTAAGAAATCCCTCACTTTAAATGAGTTTCCAGAGTGTTAAAAATGTGGCAAACAGCGCCAGTAGAATTGAGAGTTATCCTAGTGTGCATTATAAGCTGTGTGAATTTAATTTTTTTGTTTTAACCCCTTTTTTAATTTTCCCATTGTGTTAGAAACTTTTCTGATTTTTACTTATATGCAGTATTGTGATCATTTTAAGAAACTTATATTTTCTAATTTTATTTTATTTAAAGAGTATGAGCTGGTTCAAAATGGATTCTTCACAGACCCAGATGACCAAAGTAATTGGTTCTATCATCGCTGGTTGATGGGCAGAGGTTAGTAGGTCATTAACATTGAGCACCATAACACTGAATTATCGGTTTATGATTATTTTTCTTTCCTTTATCTGGAGTATAAATCATGTTATAGTCTTGTCCTTTTGCTAATGGATAACTGTTGTAGTCATTTTCTTATTTCTATGGATGATTGTTGTAGCCATTGTAACTTAAGAAGAATGAATACCTTTTCTTAAAGTGGGTGTGATTTGTCCAAATATGAAAAATCATTTTAAACAAACACATGTACATGTTTTTAAATCTTTATCTGTTAACCTTTTTTTTTCTTTCCCAAATTAATGTGTTGCTCTAAACTTCAGTTAAACATTATGTATAAACCTTGTGGACTCTGGTTTTTTTTTTACCCAAAGATATACAACTTTTAGAAATTCTCTTACATAGCCACCACATTATCACTATATTTTTTGTGACGTACCCCCCCACCCCTTTTTTTTTTCGTTGCTGTTGTCCTATTGAGATGTTCTAAACCATGTGCAGTTTAATACAAATTAATGTTATTTTAAAATTTAATCCAGGAGAAAAAACCCAGACTATCAATTATTTTTTTGTGTCAAGGGTAGATAAATGTGCAGTTGTTTCACTTGCTCACCATATACAGGTCAGAATATTGTTATTATTTACAACAAAAATTTGGTACAATTCATTAGTTGTTTTTATATGAAACATGCATGTATCTTGTGATAACAGGTTGGAAAGACGTCAGATATTATCTTAGAGTGTAATGGTGAACTTGTTCAGGGTGCATTATGGCTAAACCAGGATGGAGACACTCAGCCTTCCATTTTGTGGATATCCTTTTTTATACATGTACATTTATGTGGTTCTATTAAAAACTGAGACAAAAGAACATCATCTGATATATTTTTATACGTCAAAACATCTTAACTATATTTTCAGGTTATAGGATAATTCTATTTCTTAGAATTTCAATTTCAATCTTTAGATTGCAATTGGTATATCTCTTATTCAGTTTTCACTAAAATTCTTTGAGTACCAGTTGTTAATAATATCATTTTTGAAAATATTTCCGTTTTTGTCTTATAAAAGCATCATTTGGTCACTTCAAGACTTTTCATTCTCAGTTTTATGTGTAGATTTTCTTAACTCAAATTAACAGAGTCAATAACTTAGAGATTCCTCAAAAAAGGGAGTGCAACTTCAAATTGACAGTGACAGAAGACAACAAAGATATTACCTCCTCATGTCTCAGTATCACAGGAAATGATGTTAGCATTGCATCATCTGACTGGAAATCTTTGGGAAATAGTAGATTCAGGTAAATTTCATTCTTTCTCATTTGAATAGCTTTTACTTATTATGCCTAAATGAATGTGAAAAATTTGTAGGAAAGTGGTGTCATTATTTTCTTTCTGTTCCTTTTTGATTTCTTCAGCCAAGAAATGAGCCCATTAAAGAAAGAGACATTGGTACAAGCACTGGAATCAGTCTTACAATTAATGGAGCTGGAAGCAGAAAACAAATGTGAGTCTTGAAACTTGCAATCAATTTGGTTGATGTAAATGCAACAGCATTAAATGGAGGACCATTTTTTTGTGTACATTTTCCCTAGGTCAACTCAGATTGAAATGGCTACCAGACTTTGTTGTGGAGAGTAAAGGTGACTGCGCCATGAAATCTTACAGCATGCTGTGGCTAACAGAAACTATTGAACTCTTTCATCATCTTCACTATGGTCCTCGCTGTCTCTTTACTTAACAACTTAATTGTTCTAATCTCTGTATATTTTATTTACAACACTATCAATTATTTCTTGATAAATCAGATTTTGATTTTTAATTGAACAATTGGTAAACTCTGCAATTTTGTTATTTAATTTTAAAAAAATTTTTTTTTTCTTAGAATACATGTAATAATATTTGTGTATATAGCCTGTCTGAACTGACTGAACTGTAATAATATTTGTGTATATAGCCTGTCTGAACTGTCTCTAGGGGCTGTACTGACTGTTGTTTTGTTAATGAAAGCCTTGGACCCACTCATCTATTTTGAAGATATTTTGAAACATCTGGATAAACTGGAAGAACTCGATTCTAAACGTACCAACTATTACAAAGATCTAAGTATATACAAAAATTTATTTTTTAACAAATATTATATGCCTGTTGATAAAGCTAAAAAAGACAAACAAACGACACAGCTAATACTGGTAGTTTGAAAATTGTTTTCAAATTCTCTTTTTCATTCAGATTATTTTGTTTCTGAATTAAAATTAATTAACTATTTTACTTATTACTTTCAGAAAGCAAATTCATTGTAGAAAATATCTTCAACATTTTGGATGTAAAATCAGTAACGTCAATCAATTTGAGTGGGAAAAACCTGACAAAGATGTACCACACTGAGTTATTGCCCTTGGTCACATCTCTTGATGTGTCTGGCAACTATCTGAAGGAAGCTCAAGGTTTTAATTTCTTTCAGAATTTAGCAACGTTGAATTTGAGCAACAATAGGATAGAACATTGCAGTGGATTGCAGTCTTTGCCAAAGCTTGAAAGACTTTTACTCAACAACAACAGTATCCTTGAAATAAACTAGTACAGTCAACCCTTGTTTATCAAGGTTAGTTAGTTGGGTCCAGACTCTTCTGCAATGAATGAAAATGTGCTTAGTAGGATTCTTTATTCATAGGTCAGCCGTAACACTTCTATTTTCGCATGTCTTAAATATATTAAGAGAATGATATTAGATGCTAAAAATACATTATAATTGTACATTTCATTATTGATATATTTTACCTAGATGTGGCCTTTGTAAACTTTGATCGCATAAATATGCGTAGTGGCAAGGTACAACTTTATTTATATATTTCTTTATCTTCAATTGTATTGAACATAATCTATTTCTTATAGGCCTATATTATTCTCAGCTTTTTGCAGCAATGTGTTTGATTTCTGTTAGGTAAAAGCTGCACAGGGCTAAAAAAGATTCATCTGTATTTTTCATTTGGTCTTATGCTTCAATCAACATTTCATCTGTATAGCATTAGTGTCTTTTAATACCCTGGTCCATGGGCCATTTGTTTAAGTTCTGAGTTTTTTTTAATATTTTTTTTTAATTTCCGCTCGGAAGCTACACTTAGCCATTTTTGGCAAAACATGCATACAACATACCAATTAATGAACTTCAAAGAAATAAAAAAATATATAAAAAATTTATTTAAAAATGTATTTTGTGACTTTTTGTTGGTAAAAAAGTGTAATTTTAAGACATATTTTTAAACTTTTTATTTTCGTTCATTTTTTTGTTTTAAGAACCAATTTTTAAAATCTATTGTAGATATCATAAAAATAACTTTGCACAATATGTTAATGCGTGTGTTTCAAACAAGACTGTTGCCCAAAACTTATATTTTTTTTTCTGAAATATTAAACAGAATTGTTTTTAATAATTTTTTTCCTCACCTACCCCCCCCCCCCCAAAATACATTTCTTTTCTAAAAAAATGGCTAGTGTAGCTTAAAAAATAGAAAAAACAACTAGCAGAAAACCTTAAATGGCCCATGGACCAACTTAATATCTTTTAATTTCCTGTTATAGAAAACAGTGATCTTCAAACTGTGATACCTTTACAGAGCAGTAGGGCTTAGAGCTCCACAGCTTTTCCAGGTTCATGAATTAAAAATGTTGGGGACTGCTCTTCTACGATTATGCTGTTGGGTATTAAATTTATGAAAAAATGTCATTCTACCTCTGTTTTTTTTTACATTTTTTATATTTTGCATAATTTCCAATTTTTAGTTTGTTTACAAGTCTCTTTTTATGATTGGTATCCTTAACTACAACTTAGATCTATTGACAGCGGATAATCTTTTGCAACTCCAGAGTTGTGTCCGACTTAAATATTTGGACATATCACAGAACCCATTATGTAGTAATGAATCTGAGACAGAAAAGGTCAAAAGACTTCTTCCAAATACGAAAATTATTTTCTGCTAAGCCGAGAAAGGAATCAATGTTTGGGATCTCAAGTAATTCTCTTAATTGTGAACAAAATATTGGGAGTTTTATTCTTTTAATAGTTTTTATTTCAAGCATCTGCAGTTAATAACAGCTTCATTCAGTTAATAACAGCTTCATTCAGTCTTATGTATCAACAGTAATTTATTACAACTGTGAGCACTATGTGTTGTATTATAGAAACTTTTCTTGTACCGTTATTGCATTCCTTTGGCATATGTCATGATTTTCATTTTATTTAACAATGAGCTCTTTATATGCCATATGATATTAAATAAAGCCTAATCTAAATTACAAGCATTTTCTTGTTCATTTTTTTTTACTGCCTAAGAAATGTGTGATGAAGTTCATGACCGGGCAATGTTTTTTTTTACACCCAAGTCATCTGAGACTATGTGCAAGAGACTATACTCACAATCTGGACACTTAAATAACAAAAAACAGTTTTTCAACTGGAAGGTTACCCAATCAAAATTAAGCTAGCGAAAACGCTCATTACATGTATATCCTAAAATATCTTACAAAAGATAACTTTAACACTTTGCTGTATTTCACCATGCAGCTTAATAATATCAGTTTGTGGCTAGACTTAGTTTCAAGTTGCTTTCACTGAATGGTACTGGGCTTTTTATACATAATGATTCAATATACAATGGTTTAGATAATTATATGCCACTGTAAATCATTGTAATTATCATATTTGATTAAAGTATAAATTGTCAAAATCTTCAAATTTAAGATGGGAGATATAAGAAAAAAAATTAAGCACAGATGCACATTTTGAAGATCTTTAATAGAGACATGCATAAATAATCAGTTATAAAAAAAATTGTGTAATTACATAAAGATTATAAAAGCATTAGATTGTTTAAAAATGTAGGAATTACTTAAAACTGTCTTTTTTTTTTATTAATTGCCTGAATGATTGGAGCAGTCATCAGCCTCATCATCATATTCATTAATTGCCTGAATGATTGGAGCAGTCATCAGCCTCATCATCATATTCATTAATTGCCTGAATGATTGGAGCAGTCATCAGCCTCATCATCATATTCATTAATTGCCTGAATGATTGGAGCAGTCATCAGTCTCATCATCATATTCATTTTCATCCTCATCTGACTTTCCATCTGAGGAAATTAAATAATTTTTTTTTTTAAATCTTGTTCAAGAATTTTATAAAAGATGTAACTTAAAGCTGTTTTATTACAAACAACATATTATTAATATTCATAAATTCTTAACTATTTTAAAATTGTGTGCTTCTCACTCATTTATAAAATGAAATAATGACAGCTTCAAACTATGCCATAGAATACAATCAAAGTCGACCTAAAGGAAAGTATTTCTATAACATGAAGGAATTAATTCTAAGGGAACTCATGACGATCAATTACCAATTCTGTGTACTTAAGGATGTACCATTATGTGCTACTGCACCAATTACCCATTCTGTGTACTTAAGGATGTACCATTATGTGCTACTGCCAGTCAGGTCAAGATGACCAATTACCCATTCTGTGTACTTAAGGATGTACCATTATGTGCTACCGCCAGTCAGGTCAAGATGACCAATGAAATAATGTCCACCACACTAAGTTTCTATATATGCCACTGATTTCAAGATGCATGGTTAATCATTTCTACTGGCATTTTATTTCTGTATATTTATTTTAAATCTCAAATTAACTCCCTTTTTTTTAATCACTGAATTAAACAAATTTTTTTTTATTGCAAGTGAGAATAAAAAGGATATTACACTTAAATTCAAGTAATTTTTCCTTATCATAAAAACGCTCACCAACATGACATCTGGTGCCCATCCAATATGCCAGCTGATCTTGCTCATCATCATGGTGGAGGAAGTTGGTGTCAACCATATCTGTTCAATGAATTTAGACTAGTCTGTGACAATGTAAAACATTAAATCTCCAAGGTAACAATATATAACCACAAAAACTGACAAGTAAGGTTATGAGGTTCAAAAGCTATGTTATCTGCACAAGTCTTTAGAGGGGTAGGAAAACTTTTTGAATCGTGGGCCACCAAAGGTTCTTAGATTTGACAGAAATACATATATAAAAAATAATGGCAGCAGCCATGTGAGCCGGATCTAGCAGCCAAATGAATTGCACTTGGCCAGCAGGCCATAGTTGGCCCATGTTAGTTTGAAACTAAAAAAAAATATTTTAATGGTAATACTAAATGTGGAACTATTTACTAAGAACCTATATAGAATTATTTTACTTACAGGGCTTTACTAAAATATCCTCATATAAATACATATCAAACGATTTAAAAATAAATAGTATTAACTATTTCTTTTACTAAATAATAGTGAGACAGTTTCGGATTTTTTAATCGATTAACGTCATTAATTTAATAATAAGTATACTATTTCTCATTAAAACATTAACAAACTATCAAATATCATTGAGTCTCCTAAGATTAATCATTTTCTGTAAAGCAAAATAATGTGACTTCTACATCTGAATTGGAAATACAAACTTAAAATATTATTAACTTATCATAATGAATTCAAGAATAAAACTAAAAAGTTTCAAGACACCTTCTGCATAATAATCATCAACATCTTCATTTTCAAAAAAGTGGGGGTCCTCATCTGGGTAATCATTTCTCCAGTTGTTTTCATCATTGCTGTCATCACTGTCATCTTGGCACCCATCTCTGTCTTGAAAGTTCTCAAAGTCCTCATTAATCAGATCATCACACAGGGCTTCCACTGTTAACACAGCTCCTAAGTCGAGATCATTTAGACTATCACGGGCATAGTAAAGGTCATACACAAATCCTTCTTCATTCTCAACCAAAGCTGGTTCTTTATGACTCACCATGGGTGTATTGTTAAGAGTGATTCCACTCAGGGATTGCTGCAATAAACAATAATAAAGTTCTAGTTCCTATAAAGTGAAATATTTTCATGAGAAACCTTTTATTCAATGCCAAATAAGTTTCACTTACTTTTGCGGTTTCCTTTAAAAATGCTTCATCATTCTCTACATCCAGAATGCAAAACATTTTATCTTCCTTTAAAGGTGATGTCTCAACTACTGCATTACAAGATATATTTTTTTCACATTTTTTATTAGTGATTAAAACAGTTTTTGAGTTTTTGTCGGATAAGCATTCTGGTTTCTCCTCATTTTCCTTTTTAGCACAACAACTGTGATTTGACTCTCGGCTATCTAAACATTTTCTATTTAACTTTAAAATGTCAACATCTTTATCTCCTTCTTTTTCACTGTTTTTACCAGCATCATCATTGTCCAACAGATCTAAATCTAGAGCTCGACGACTACATGTAACACGAAATCTGTTAGCCCTGGAGGCTTCTTCTTTCTTTCTGCGAAGCTCAAGTGTAATCTCTGGTCTTCTTGATGGATGTTTAAGGTTTCCAGAGTGCAGATGCTGAGTTTTTTTTATTGCTTCTTTAATATGCTGTGAAACTGGCTCATTCTGTAATAGAAATAAATTTCAGGCAAATATTAAAGATATCACATGATTTTTATAAAAGAAATTCATTTCAGAACCAATTTAATTTATGAGCTACTGTGCACTGGCACTACTACTACTTCAAGTTCACTTAAATTTTTTTATTCAAAATAAAATTTCCTTAGCCCTTTAGGGCCTTTGGGACAGGAAGAGTGCAGTTCATCTGCTTCTCTACCCACTGCATATTTCGGGATTGTTTGTGTACAAAGCACAGCCCCCTTTTCTCCCACAAATTAATCCAGGTTCCCATTTAAAGCTTGAAGGACTTGGGGACTTTCAACATGACCTGAATAAAATCACCAAGAAGGAAACTACTTTACTGTTACTTAAATTCTTTAATTAAACAAATAAAAAAACAATTTTTCTATTCAATCTTTCCCACTACTTACCTACTAAAGTGAGTATTTCATGAATAAATAGTCTAGCTTTTGTTAAAATTAAAGCATGCTTTTTTCTTTCTTTTTTTTTTGTTTACATAATTTAACCATATGGTTGTTTCAAATGACAACATGTATGCACACTTGCACAGCTTAGTCAATAGTTGCTATTTTGAGCAAGTAATTCAAAATGGTGATCTGTGCTGTGAATGGCTGCAGTGAAGAATGGTTATGCCAGTTTCTGGCTAATATTTACACTGAAGCAGTAATTATTAACATGCTAGATTGTGCTTAAGATTTTGTATCAGGTGAGAATATTATTTTAAAAAGAAATACTTAGCAAATATAATATATTATGCATAATGAAATCCTAAACAAAAATTTTGTATAAAATTAACAGTCTTTGGTATTTTTATCACACCATTATGTCAAAACAACTATGTACATAGTCTAACATAACTTTTACTTTTAAATTAGTAATCATACTGTTATTTAAAAGATTTTTACAAACAAATTTTTAAAATTCCAGTATAATTTTGTTTTCTCAATTTACAGAGATCTCTCTTTTTTTGCTGTGGTTTTTTTAGTTTTTGATAAGTAAAAGGCAAGCTACATGTTACTAATGTATAGCCTATAGGGTAGGCTAAATAGTCTTACTTTATTTCAGGAGTATCTTTTAACACTAATGAAGCTGCAGCATAGATTTTATATATCTATTTCCTCAGCAAGCCACATTTTTAATACAAGAGCTAAGATATTAGTAATAAATTCAAAACAATTAACTATCTGCCAGGCCCAGAGAGAGAAACTTTGAAGTAAAAAAACAGCGCCCCTATGTCCCTATGTTTTCACAGATCAATTGGTGTTAATACTGCAGTTCAATTTCCCATTGAAAGGTATCAAGTTTGACAGCAAGAGCCATAACATGATCACAATATTGTTTGAATAAAGCCAGCATGAACTATGTAATGTAGGGCCTATACTATAGCTTGTGTCATGTATGATTAAGAGAATCAGCCAGAATATTTTAATAACAGACATACTAAAATTAGGCCTAAATGATGAATATATTTACTCTCTACTATATTATCATAACATATGATGTAGATTATAATATTAGTCCGTCAACTGATTTCATTTAATTCGCATAAATTCCTCATTTGATATAGACAGTTAAGAAGTTAAGCCTTAACTTATGGAGTTTTTACTTGTTAGTCATTTATGATTTACCTTTGAAGCAATCGTACCAGCGAAAGAAAATATACTTTCAACATTTTCAGTTGCCTTTTTTCGTTTACAAGAAACGATCAACGCTTCTGCTGGATCTTCGTCTATTCTCCTTTTAACCCTTATTACTGAAGTCATCGTATTTTCGTAATTTTTGTCTCAATATATATTTCAATATAAATTCGATAGAAAGTGTTGTTTCCGGAAAAATTGTTTCGGATTATTCTGGGAGTGTTTTTTGATAACTCTTTGATTCGAGAGAAACGTAAGTTATCAAGGTAAATAAACATTTATTGAATGTCATGGTCATAAATTGGCTGTTCAATATAGCTGTGGCTTCGAGGCCGTCATGGGAGGATCAGAAAGTAAAACTACAGATTTGAAACACGAACTTTTGTTTACGGAAGAAGAAAAGGCCAAAGTTAATCATGTCTTCTGCAGCATATCCCATGGAAAGAAATTTTTCAACAAAGAAAATTTGCAGGTACTATTTCAGTATTCCTCATGAAATTGTTTACATTTATTTCAATTAAATTGCGACAATTCATTTATTAAATGATTCTAACGCGTTATAAAAAATATAGCTGCCAAATGAATAATATTAAAATAGCAGCGATACTCTTTAATTATAATAATTTAATGTTATCATAATTCATATTAATTCAATTGGTGAAAATATATTGCATAGCATATTAATATTTAATAATGAGATGAAAAATTTTATACCAGCAGGAAAATTATGTGTTGGGCAGCAAAATATCTCACTTATATTGTTTTCATAGTTATTTCCACAAGGAAAATAAAATAAAATTAATCAATTCTTCTAAGATTCTTCTTGATTTTAATAGAAAAATATAAACTGCATTACATTTTAAATGGAAACTTTTAGTCATTTCATTTTTTGCTAGACAAATGACCTTTTTTTTTTTTTCATATAAATAACTTATTAAATATAAACCATAGTTACTTACTTATTCTTAGATAGCTTTAAAAAATTTTGTAATAAAAATAAAACAAGATGTGTATATGATTGTAATTAATATATTTTTATAATATTTTCTAATATTAAGAGGCATGTATTTAGGTCAAATGTCCTAAAATGTGAGAATAATTTGGTATTATGAAAACTTTGATTAGCAACCAAATATTGCTGAACATTTAGCTTTGGTGCTTAAAAGCCCATAGAGTCCAGATGGTAAGCCTATTGATCTAAATCTAGGTTAGGTTCAGCTGTTGCTAATCTCATTGACTCATGCAAGGCATTAACCGAAACACAATTGTCATATTCATTGTCCTAATATTATATCCTTTCAATCAAATACTTAATGTTGTACTAAAATCACATCAGGAGAGAAATAGTTAATCACAGAAACACTTGAGATGAAAGAATTGTTTATCTGAATAGTATGCACATTGCAGAATTATTACTGATGTCTAATACTAAAATCACAAACAAATATGATAGAATTGATGTATTAATGACTTTTCATTGATAATCATTTTTATAAAATATATCACTAAGTTTCTGAAAATGTTATATCTGTTAATTGAGTATAATCTATTATATTTGTTGTATTTGTCAATGTATGTAAATTCCAAGAATATATGCAAGAAAATTTAGTATAACTACTATTTAATTTTAGTCTTCATTAGTAATTTAAGTCATACATCTTATTGAAATATAAATCTGCACTTTGAAAATTAATTCTTATTTAAAGAAAATTAACAACATTTCTTTATGATCAATATCCTTTTTTTTTTACTGTACATGTATATTTTTTAATTTAATAATGGTTTGACATGCTAAATGAGACTTTTAGGGATCAGTTAAATCAATAATATAATGTTTGTGATTCCTGCATATTTTAATACATTTGTAAGTGAAAGTATCTTCGAGACTTAATTGTGAATATTTTTATTTATTGATACATCTTATACAGATATAAATATGAAAATATGAGAAAATTAATTCTTATTTTAATAAAATTAACTTTTTCTTTTATCTCTCCTTACTGGTTATACTATAAATTGCTTTGTGATGTGCAGTTAAGATGAATGCAATTAACAGGCTGTTGAGTCAGTTTAAAAAAAAAAATAAAAAATTGCTTAATCCTGACAATTTAAAAGAAAACGTTCTCTTCAGGCCTCTCCTAACCTACTGTGATCATTTCATGGTTTTAGCCCCACCCCTTAATACAATTCAGCCTGACACTCTCTTCTCTCTCCAGTGGTTTAATCTGCCAACGTGACAAAGTTCATAATTTGTCTAGTCAATCTTGATGAATGAAAGTAGGTTGCCTTGTCAATCAAGAGAATTGTAACATTCTTAGGTGTGTATTGCCATCATATAACGTGTTGAGGCATATTTGCTCTATACCGCTGTTATGACTAATATGTGCTATTATGTTATTGTCATGTAACACAGTCCCTTCTCACACGCCCGCAACCAGTAAGTCATGACATAAGAAACTGAATGCGTGCTCCATGGTTCACAATTAGTTTATTCACATGACAGCAAAACAAAATAATAAAATAAATCTGAATGTAAAATGAATTGTCACTAATTACAATATCACTGAAAAGATTCTCTATCACTCTCTCCTTACATAACTCTTATTATATGAACTTCTCATATGAACTATACATGAATTCCTTATATGAACTTATACATGAACTCCTTCTGTGAACTGTACATGAACTCTTCACATGAACTCAATTGAACTGTAAAACTGTCTCTCAAACTCAGCTGAATAAACTTCTCTGATTGACTGACTTCTCTCCCCCGTATCTCACAAACTGCCTCATATATATTGCACACATCATAACTTGAACTTACTACATAAAGCTACAATAGAAAAACTAGACGTTTCCATAAATACAATTCACGGAGTCTAGAAACGACCAGACTCTTGACCTCGTCACGCAAACACACACACCTGTGTGCGTAACACACGCAACTACACTATGACAAGAATGTTACATTAAGATTTTAAATGCTAAAATATCATCTTAATCCTAATAATTTAAAAGAAAAATAATTAACAATATGCATTAACATGGTCAAAAGGAATTGCTATGCCAAGTTTGGTGTTTTTTAGTGACTGTAATCTCTGTTCATAAAAACCATAGAAAATCATGTTTTTTTTTTGAGATTATTAACCAAATCCACGCTGTAAAATCTTCTACACATACACTAAGCAGCACATATTCATATACATGTACTACTTTAATAGGTTCAGTACTTATACTTTTCATTTTATTAACTGAACCTTCAAACAGATTAAACTTAGATACATATATATTTACAAACATTCTTGTCATAATTAATATGTATAGAGTTTGATATTGTGGGTTCCTAAAATCTTAATAATTCCTGCAGTTTTTTTTTTATTCTACAAAAATTAGATTTTTATAAATCATGTCACAACTAGCTGCCTTTTTAAAAATAAAAAAGGTTTAAATGCATGTATGCCAGCTTGTAACATTTTTTAAATGATTTATTCCTTTCCTATTCTTAGAAGTATTTTGTTACTGGAGCAGTAGCTAATTTGTTTTTTCCTCATCTTAAGGCAAAATTATATCACTTTTAGCTATTCCAATAATTTAACTCACAACATTTCACAAAATGGTTAAGAATAATGATACTGGAAAAGCTCCATTTTTGTTATTTTTTAGAATGCATGCTTCATAATATCATTTTTTTATTTCTCAGCATTTCATGAATCCTGTACTAGACTATCAGATTAGTGGTCGACTGTTTGAATTGATTGACGGGCCCTTGCCACATCAGCCTCAGCATCATCACCATAGACAGCATACACATCAGAAGTATTCACAAGAAGTTCACCTGCAACACTTTGCTGCTCACCTAGGGCAGTTACTGAAAGGTGGTGTCCCAGATTTAGCCCGGGTTTGTGTTTTCTTAGCATCATCATCTTCCAAGTCTGTCTCAGCTCAAGATTTAGTTAAGGTAATATGCAGAGTGATAAAGAAAACCTTTTTTGCAGATTTCTAAATTGAAAACTTAAAAAAAATCAGGCTTGGTAATACTTGATTCAAAATTGTTTATTTTGTTTGATATAAAAATGTCCAATAGTAGGTCCTTTTCCACATCAGATAATGATGAATAAGGAAAAGGTATTATATTCCTCTGTTACTTTGCCTTTTGCCAAACTCAGTCCAGTGCTAAGTTGAGTGCTAATTTATACTAGCTATGAAATATTGCAAAAGCTAATTCTTAAATTACAAAATAAGTTATTCTTTGTGTTTCTACACAATTATCTCTCCTACATTGACATTTGAATATTTATGATTTATAAAAGAACATCAACAGTAATATGAAGACTGTAGTAATGAATAGACTGTACTTAGAAATGCATTACTCATCAAATAATAAAATATTATATGCATGTATGTTATTTTAATGAAAATTTTTACACAGACAACTAGTAATGTTAGAAATGTTTTATTCATTACATGTATATAGTAACACATTTTATGAAATTCTGGGAATGATTTGCTGTCCTTTATTAGTTTATTTTGAGTTACTTCTGATTAATTATTGGAAGTCTGCATATATCATATTTGAACTGGAATAATAGATCTTGAGAAATAGATTGTTTATGATAAATATTTGGTAATAAAGTGACTTAGTGGATTATAAATGGCTATAATTCTTGCTATAATTTTTTAAATTTAAAATAAAAACTTTTCCATAACTATGTTATTGTTGTTTTTTTTTTTACTTTGAATTTTGTTTTAAGCAAATCACAAAATTCAATTCAATCAAAAAATTTTTTATTTTTTTTTTCAGCTTGTGACCAACATTCTACACAGCTATGAAAAGTTGCTCTCTGCTCATTGTACTGCCTACCAGAGCTGGATATTTGCAGATGCGTGTAATTCTCATGACCAGTTAGCAGTTTCATTATTAAATGATCTTTTAAAATCAGGTTTGCTTTGAAATATTTTTGTTACTTGTTTCTATGTATGCATTCAGTCATTCAAAAAGCTTTAAGCAAAAAAAAATAAAAAAATAACATGCATTAATAGACAAAGTAAATATTTTTGTCATTTAGTATAACCAAGTTATCTTCATAATACATGTACTTTAAATTAGTAATGTATTTTTTAGGGCTGTACCGGAATCCGATTCCGGTTCCTGTTAAGCCGGATTCCGGCAGTTTTAACAAATCCGGTTCCGGTTAAAATGTGCCGGATTTAAGCCGGATTTCTTTGTTGTTTGAAATTTGTAGGAAATTTTTTTAGCGCAACATAATTTTGAAATATTTAGCGTTATACAATTAAATTAAAACAATAACTTCCTTTGATTTTAAAACTACAATAACGTCGATCGCTTTCAGTTCTATATGTAAGTACAAATATATTAAAAAGGAAGATTTGAATCGTATTTAGTCTAGTACAGGGGTCGGCAACCTGCGGCTCTTTCAATGTCAAGTTGTGGCTCTTTCGATGTCAAATTGCGGCCTGATCAAATACCATAATAATGAAACAACAAATGTAGTGGCTCTTTAAAAATTGAGAAAATTGTAAATTATAACTTTAGGCACTTCCGTCACAAAAGGTTGCCGACCCTGGTCTAGTAATACGACACCTTATCTTCCGCTACTTTTGATTCCGTGTTTTCTATAAACTATATTTAGCTATCAAAGTTTAACTTTTTTTAAAGAGCAGACAACGATCTATTTTTGAGTGTTTACAGTTTGAAAAAAGTTCAATAATTTATTTTTCTGCACATTTTTTAATTTAGTGGTTTTTGTCACGATTCGGATAAAATTCCTCTCAAATTTAGATAAATAACTTGAAATACATTTTTAATTGAACATTAAAGTGATATTGATTTAGATTTGAAATGCATTTTAATTTGCGTTTTTATGTGAGACAGTCAGATAATGGTTTAAATGAAAGTATGAATAAAATAACACGGTTCGGTGACGTCACTATGGAAAACTAAAGAAAAATAAGCTATCGGGTGGTGCCACAGTGTATATATATTGGAATTCATTTATTAATAAACATGTTTATTACACTTTCTTAGATATGTTACCCATTTCTTTGTTTAAGTGTAATAAAAATCAAGGTAAATTAGGTACAGCTTTATTAAAATATTTTTTTTAAAAAGAAGAACCTGTTATTTTGACAGACTTATCTTTCTTAACTCAAGATTGGGGGAGGGGTTTTAGTCACAGTCTTCAAGATCTAAATGGTTAATACTGTTTTTTGTTATCTAGAACTTAAAAACTAAATTTTCATTCTATTTTTCATTCTTATATCTTTTTTATGTTAGGCGAGAAATTACTGTTTCGTTCGGAAGAGTTACTATTTAATTCGGTAAAATCCGGTTCCTGTTCCGATTCCGGCAGGATTCAAATATTAAATCCGATTCCGGTTCCGTTCCTGCAGGATCTAAAAATTTGAATCCGGTACAGCCCTAGTATTTTTGTATCAAGAGAAATGCATATATTTTTTTTTTAATTTGTACTGTTATCACCAAAGTTTCTTAAAATTTCTGACATATTGAAATTCTTTTTTTTTTTCCCAATTGGCTTTTTTTATTTATTTATTCCATATTAAGTTTAAAAAAAATGAACAAAATAAAGTAAAATTTGTAGAATAGAAACAAAAATACTAGACAATATATCTACATAATTTATAAATTGCCATGTGCATTTCTATCACTATTCTGTTAACTGCTTATTGTTTTTTGCTTTCTTATCATAAACCCTATTTTTTTAATCTTAAAGGTGCCAGTGAATTTAAGGCAGACAACTCCCATCTCTCTGAAGAAGATGTTGAAGAGTGGTTAAACAAATGCTCATTTTTCACTCAAATTTTAAAACAAGTCTTTCATGGTGCATTCCAGTTTTATGTAGGTCTAAGTTTAAGCTTTAATAGTAACTAGTCTTTTCTTATAAATCCAGAAATGTTTAATGTTCTATGTATAGAATGTGTACATTACAGCAACAAGAGCCTCATCAGATAACATTTCTACCTCGCGTGCCACAAGTCAGAGACACCAACTGGTCAAGATTTAAATCAATGCTGGATTTCCCCACCGTCCTTTTTCTGAACTTTGCCCTCAACACAGAGCTACAGACTCAGTGGAAATTGGTGTTCAGCAATAATCTTCATGGGAACAGCTTTTCTCAACTACTTCAGCACATAAGAAATAAAGGTCCCTCATATATGATAATTAGAGACAAGGATGGACATGTATTTGGAGGCTTCGCTTCTGTCTCTTGGGACATCAATCCTAAATTTACTGGTAATCATGCACACATTTAATTATATTTTTATATTACGCCTTTTTTAAAAGAAAAAAAATATTTTTTTTGTTTAGTTTCATCTGTGATATTTTAGTGAACTAAAATGCTATCAGTTTTTCATTTTTTTAAAAATTTAATTCATGAATTTGATTTTTAGAGCATTTTCGAAAAAAAATGCTCTATTGTCCCCGTTTTGTCTGTCTGTCTGTCTGTCATCACCCTAGATCTCAACAACCATAAGTCCTAGACCCATGATGTATATATCATTTTGTAGGTCTTGGCCTGCCAAGAAATGACTTTTTTCCATTTCGCGATCTGACCTCTCAGGGCCGTAAAAGGGGCCTTATAAAGTACCGTTTTTTACTATATAAGCTATATTAATAATGGACCGCCCTATATCTCAGCAACCATAAGTCCTAGACCCATGATGTATATATCATTGTGTAGGTCTTGGCCTGCCAAGTGTACATCAAAGTGTACATTTCGCGATTTGACCTCTCAGGGCCAAAATATAAGAGTTTGTTATGTACCATTTTGCTTATATTTTAAATATAAATAATAAAAGCTAATCAAAGGGGTGTAATCATTATTTATTTTTGTAACAGTTATTCAACATGACTTACTTGTCCTTTTAATATCTTTTTTCAGATATATGCATTACACAATTGAATTTATAAACATTTCCAAATATTTACAACATGAAAATGCGCTAACACGTCCTGTGTCCAGAATGGAACAGGCTTAATTGCTAGTTTAGTCTATTTCATCATTTTGTTATTTCTTTGTTTTATTTATCATCAGTTTTTTTTAGTTACATATTGCTGTTTGTTAAACTTGCATTATAAAAACATCTGAAATTTTTTTTTCAGGCAATTCATCTTGTTTCTTGTTTAAAGTAAAACCTTTCTTCCAAATCTTCAACTCCACCGGTTATAATGGGAATTTTATGTATTTGAATTATCAAGTACAGACGTTACCAAATGGTCTGGTAAGGCGATATTATTTGCATTATTTATTTTTAAGTAACAAAGGATTCAAACTGACTATTGCATCTTTCAGTTTTACAGAATTCAAATACTAAAAGTTTTTTTTAATTGTTTTTACTTGTCTCTTAGATTTGTCAACTTTTTCACTGTTTTTTTTTTAAATATTTTTTTGATGCCTTATTTATTTCCACAGGGAATGGGTGGCCAGTTTGAATACTTTGGTTTCTGGATTGATCAGTCATTTGACAAAGGACACAGCAAGGCTGGCTCCCGTGGTAACACAACATTTGGTAGCCCACAGCTTTCTGCTCAGACTGAGTTTGAGGTTGACTGTATTGAGGTGTGGGCAGTTGGAAGGGTGGAGCGTAAAGATGAGGAAGATGAGGATGATGATGACACTGCTGATGGGGCAGCAAAAGTTTGTTAACTTTTTTCTTCATTTCTCTTCTCTCACAATCTTTTTTATGATAATTTTCTTCTTTTTTTTTTTAGAATAATGTGATGAACACTCTACAATGTTTCATTGTATACTCAGTATATGTTTGTTTAATATTTTATAAAATGTCATTTATAAAGAAATAAGTTAAAAGTACTGAGGCATTTAGCTCATATCAAAACATTTCAATGTTTATATTTAGACTGTTGACAACTTTGAACCTTTCATTTTCAGGCAGGACCAAAAAGTATTTTGGATAAGCTTGCTTCAGAAGACAAGGCCATCTTGGATTTTGTCGACAGGGGGACAAAGCATGATGCACTGAGAGATGAACCCATAGTGGAGGAAACAAAAGCACACAGCACTATAATTTCTCCGTTTTGATATTTGAAGGTGTCTTTAGCTAATTATAAAGAAATCAACATTAATTAATTAAGTAAAAAATTTGTCAGAAACTGATTATAAATTCAGAGTATATAAATTCATTTTTTTCAATAGATTTTTTAAAATATATTTTAAGAATAAGTTGAAGCTAAATAAAGTATATTGGCTTAACAAGACAATTCTAGTATATAGTTCAACACGTAGTCATTTCTAGATTAACTTAATTTTTTGAATGTGATATAGCATGAAAAGTATCATCATTTGGGCAGTATAACAAAATGTGTGTGCATCTTTAGATTTTTTTTATATAAAGATTTCATTCATCTTGGCTGATTTTATTATAAAATTTTACATTCTAAATTACTGAATAACAAAATGTCACCATTAGATCATCTCTATTGCCATTATTTTACCTTTTGAACATTTAAAAAAGCGATGTTCTCATATATATTTTTTTGCATTATAATATTTTTTTAACCCGAGTTCCATTGTGTAATTCCCAGATTTATTATTTATCAGTCTATATAATAATTATTCTATAAAAGTTTTGATGAAATTTTTATTTTATTTAAAAAGATCTATGAGGTAAATCTAGGGGATAATGGTTGTGCAATGTAGACAGATTGACCTTTGACCTGGGGGTCCTGGGTTCAAGCTCCAACTACTTAAAATTCTATATTCTAAATTCTTTATTCTAAATTCTATATTCTAAATCCTTTATTCTAAATTCTATATTCTACCCTAATTAAACTGGGTATCCGACGTTAGCCAGGGAAGTTAAAGGTGGTTTGGCATTGAGCCAAATGTTGTGTTTAAGATGAAATCTTCACCCCCATCTCCCCCTTATTGTCCTTTGTTGGCTGTCAAGGGAATCCTTAACTTTTTATCTTTATGGTAAAGCTCAGGTAATAGTGTTATGAGACTTCTTTTAAGTAATTCTGTAATGATATCCCTTACATAGAATTGCAAAAAATTAAAAATAGCTTGATAATATTCCACATGACTTGATATATTTTGATATATTGCTGAGGTTATGTCATTAAACTTAAGGTGCTAATTGACGTTCGCTTCAAAAGTAAAAGACGCATTTGTATGTGACAATAAATAAAATTTTTATGGTGTAGCTTCCCTGAAAGAACTTTTTTTTCCACTGCAATCTGTTCTGTTTTTAGTTTTTGTTTGGCACATACATTTTCTTGACTGAATTATGTTTTTTTTTTCACTTAAGAAATGTGCTGTGTTGAATAGTTCACTAAAATGTTTTTATAAGAATTAAAATGAAGAAATTGCACAGTGCATAGTATATGTGTTTAATTTTTGTTTATAAACAATTTCAGCTAATGGCGCATAATATGTTGATGCTTTTTTAAAAAGTTTGGTTGTGGTTTAATTTAATTAAAAAAAAATGTTTCCTTGACGTAAAGATAAGTAATTAAAGAATTCATCACTTTTAAAAGGTCAGCAACTATTGCTTTATTTCTGTGAAATTTATATGAGCACTTATATATTACTAAATGGATGGTTCCTTATATACATTGTCATTGTTTACTTTTTATATTGAGGATAAATACATTTAATTTGTAAAGATATTAACTTATTCACAAAGGTTAATTGGCAGTGAAAAAGAAAATTTAACTGGTTACTAGTCAGTTCATTTTAGGATGATTATTTACCTTTTTCACAGAAAACATTTTTAGCATATTTCTTCTTATCTATTTAAAAAAATATAAATATATATATTTCATTTGAAATGAAATGTAGTTTGTTATAAATTTCATTGAATAATTTGATTTTTGCTAGGGTCTACTCAAATAAATAATTTATATAAATGGTGGAGAAAGAAATGGCTGAAGTTTTTTTTATTATCTAGATATAATATTGTATTTGAATGTGAAGAACAGATTGTTAAATAAAATATGAATGTACTTTGTAATTAAACCATGTTGTACAAGAAATGGTTCATTATTTGAAATGCACTCTTGTTTTACCATTGTTGTGCAACTCCTTTTGATCTGTTTACGGGTGACCACAGCATGCTTAACACTTCCAAATTGTTCATTGGGCTTCTGAGTCATTTGTTTTTATTGTTTCAGTTATTCATAATCATAAAAGCTTAATGAATGTATATTTACACAATTAATCAGCAATTTGTGGGCAAGTGAGCTTTTTATCAGTTTAAAATTTAATGAATATTAAAATCACCTTAGGTAGTTTCTTTAGCTGTGTTCTCCACATTTTAATCATATCACTAATATTTTTAAGCAAATAACACATGTATAGTACTTGTTATATGAATACTAATCTTATTTGTAAATCATGATAAAAAGGCAATATAGTCTTTTCTAAATGACCATTCTTTATTTTTTTTTTAGTTGATAATTTCTTCAAAACACGAGTCTTTGTAACTTGCATGTGTAGACTAGTTTTGTATTACAAACTCAATGAATTGATTATCTTAAATAGTAATTTCCTAACATAAAGTCATTTGAAGCGTATTTGTTATATAAATAAAATAACTAATTTTGTGAGAAGTTCAGTTGATCTTGAAAGGTTAAAAATTTATCTTAAAAAAAAAGACTAAAATTTTGACGATTGTTTTATTCTTTGTGATTGATTGACCAAGATTTTTTTTCAGTGGTTTATGAGTATTCAGCATATTCTGTTTTTGTATGCTTCATAATATCTACAATATTTTAACTTTCCGTTGATGAAATTTTTAACTTTCCGTTGATTAAAGATTCTAGTGTACAGTTGAGGCAGATTTTTTTTATTTTAGTAAATGTCTTGACTGTGTTTTATGCAGTGCAATTCAGTAAGTTAATTTTTTGATATTTTACAAACATTTTTTGTGTGTGATATGAATTTCATTTTGCAGATTTCATTTTAGCAAGTGGATTTTGAATCAGAATTCATTTTCATAGAGATGTGACCATTAGTCTTTTTTCTTATTTTTATTAGGTATTCATATTGATACTGTAATAGTATTGCTACTAAATACATATTCAAAATTATTAATGCCAGTACTTTATAACTTAATTGGATATTCTGTAATTTTACCAACTTATCTATGAAACAAAGTTCCAACCTTCACCAATATTACAGTCCCATTTAATAAAGTTTAGAAGAGCTTTAGCCCAGATTTTGTTACAAAGAATTTAATATAACTAGTCCATTATTTTCTTCATTGTTGTTTTGATTTTTATTTCTTTATAGTATAGATAATACATTGCTGAAATATTGTGGTCTATTTATTTATTTAGTATGTTGTGAAAGTAAAGTTCTGGGCAGATAAAGTGTAGAATTCATCTATTTCTTTAACCTCTGCATATGAAGGGATTTTGTGGTTAGCACACAGCCCAGCTGCCTTTACCTTCCCAACTTAAGTCAGATACCCTTTTAAAGCTGGGTGGACTTGTGGGATGACTTTGAAAAATTCCCATGGTTCTCACCAAGGATCAAACCCTGGACTCTCAGGTCAACAGTCGTGTACCTACACCACTCAGCCATCCATCCCACTAGTCTGTTGTGAACTAGTGACAAATATTTTACAGTATATCAGAAATCACAGTGTTGAATAGTCAAGCAGCTTAGAGCTGTCAATTTGTAGGTTCTGAATTTGAGCCAGAGTTTAAATGTTCATGATAATTTTAATGAAGTCTTAGTGTGGGATTCTTTAAGTCTAGCTAAAATGGGTACCTGACCGTAGTTGGGGATAGTAGAGGCGTCAGGCATTGTGATAGCCACACAGTCCCCTGGTATCGGAACACTTTAACTAAGAAATATATCAATAGTACACTTCATGACCCAATAGGCTTTCATGAATTGTAAAGAGAATTCCTTTTTTCTTTATGCATAAAAAAAAAATTCATTTCTGTTTTCATTATGTAACATAATTTGTTACTTTTGTGAGGTAAATCATAACATGATCAAATTATTTAGTTTCTAGATTTAGAAACTACAACACATAGTTGAATTTCCATAGTGTTAAATCATTTTATTTTTTAACATTAAAAGCACATATACATGTATTTTGTTAGGCATAGAGCAATGTGTGTTTCTTTCTGTATATTTAATGTTTGTTTTAAAAAAAAATCAAGCCAGCTGTACATTTCTAAATATCTTGACTATTTGCTCAATAGTTAAAGAGGCTGATATTTGTTTGCAGCTTGTTAATGCTATCTTGACTGAAAAAAAAACAAGTGTGATACTTAAATTTTGTTTATTTTACAAAGCTTGTGTGAAATAATTTTATCATATTACACAAACATAAGGACTGATAAGCTGAAAGCAAGTTATTCAACTAAACTGTGTTGATTTGACACATAATTTTAACTTTTAAAAAAAAAATATTAAGCATATGTAAATAAAATGACCATCTATCTGATAGTGGGAAAATGTATAAGCAGCTATTTACAGTAAATGGGATATGTGCGATTGGTGCTACTTTGTGATACAGTGACAACTGACAGTGACTAAATATTGGGAAAAGATGAACTTTTTAACTCAGGAGCATGTAGTCAGTCATTTCATTAATGAATAATAAAATATGAGCATTTTTGTATTATATGCAAGTGGATGGAGAATAAAGACAACCCTACCTACTCTGTCCACAATATGAGGTTCTTTTTGTGGGGTTTCATCATATTCTTTTGATATTTATAAATAGCTAATTCTTTGTAATTACCATTTAATATTACTTATTGGTCAGAATTTAAGATACTGTTTGAATGATAACATTGTTCATTAAATAATAAAAAAAAATTAAGCAAGTAAGATACATTAATGTTTATTAAACAGTTCTTAGTATCTGTGTTGCAAATTTGCTAATTTTTCTGGGCATACATATGCTTGCAGATTTTTGGGGCTTTATGCTGTGCTACTTTATATTTATAGTGCATATCTGAAAGCATGTCATCAGTATTTGTAATACATAATAATTTTTTATTGAACATATACATCTCATATGTTATACGGTGCGCTATACACCTGTATAGGTAGCTAAGTCATCTTATTGATAACTTGGCTGGAAAAAAGGGCTTTTACTGTAATCCACATATGACGTATAACTAAAGATTATCTCTTCCTGGCCATGTCTAATCTTGAGTTGATGTGTCTGAATTTTCACATTTGTCATAGAGTCAGATAAAAATAATTAAACCATAAATACTGAACTTAAATATTCAGACTAATTGTTCATTTTATTACTTTTAGAAATTAATGTTATTTTTTTTCTCAAAACATTCTGAGTATTGGTTATTGACATTGGTAAGTAAGTATCCCAGTTTACAGAGAACATTCTCAGCAGATCTTATGAACTCTGAAACATATATTGAAATTTAATTTACTTGATAGTTTTTTTTATGACATTTTGGCACTGTAAATGTTTTGTGTTTATTTATAAAATAACATTTATTTTGCTGTAAAACATTTTTACAAATTAATTTAGATGTCTAGCTTATTGCAAGAACAGTTTTTTTACTTGTATAATGCATTTTCAGTGACTTATTTAAAATTTTTTTTTCGTAATTTACCACTGTAAAGACATAGGAAATAGTGAAGCTGAATACTGGGTACTTCACTAAAATATCATTTCAAATCCCCATTAGGAGAGGTAAGACACATTTTTATTAAGTCATTTAGTAGAGACTGCCTTCGGAGTTTTCCTGATCTAACCAACCTAGATTTCATCAGTTGATGGCAGTTTTACAGCATTCCCTACACCAAAAAATGTATTGTCAAAATTTAATTTGAACTCAAATCTTGTCTTAGCTTTTCATCAGGGAAACAGTGGCAGTGTGGTAGAGAGCTTGACTTCTAAGGGAAAGGTCTCACGCTTGAGCCCCAGTGAGTGCAGGGTCTGATTGATGTCCCTAAGTACAAATGGGTTGGGGAAAGTAAAGGTGGATGGGCTTTGAACAAGTCACACAATCCCATAGAATAGCCATGGCTCCAGAAACGGATGAACTCTACTTCATCTGACCCTGATGGTCTGTTTTTATACACGTTAATGTATTTTTGTTATATTTCTTAAAATATTTTTTAGTGGGAAGAAATCATTTATACCTTTGTTGTATTACATTTTAAAGCTATTTGTTATTTTTTTACCAAATAAAGTTCTTGCATATTTTTTTTTGTTTTAAAACCTTTGTAGATAGAAATGAAAATAATAACAATGCGCAATAATTATTAACAGATGATTTTAATATTATGAATAAAAACTTATGTAATAGTTGAAAAAGTGGTCTTATTTTGATTTATCTGTTAACTGCCTCTAATGGTTGATCTGCTGTTTTGTTCATTTCATACAGTCATAAATATGATCTATAGGTAATTTTCAGGTTAATTTTAATTTGTCTTGCTAGTGGTAAATATCAATAAATATTCAACAAGAGATTGAGACAATGCAGGAGAAAAGAACAGTTTGGCATCAGCTAGTACAATAAAAAATCATGTTTTTAGATTGCACACAAAAAAATCCTACATAATTTATTACCTTTCACTTAGATTACATGGATAAGTTGTCAATTCTAGATTTCTTTAGTCTACAAGCTTAAAAATATCAGATAAGTATCTCATTTTTTTTTACTCAAAATCATGTCACATTCATAATTTATCACAAAACAAAAAAAACGAAGGTACAGAGTAAAAAAAATAAATAATGTAGGTCATATCTTCTTTTCAGATCAACTATCTATACATCATCAGCAAAGATTCCAAAATTATTTCATACATTATAAAGAATCTTGATGGCCAATGCTATTTAAAAAATGGCACAAATGCTAGCAGTGAATGCTGTTGGATAAAAATCTACACTTAGTATGTAAGAAAACTTTAATCTTGGTTTTCAACTAGGTAGTACCCTAAATTTTAACAAAAATATCTTCATAGAAAAATCACTCAGTTAAAATTGTAATGATCATCACAATGTATATAACCTTTTATCACCTGCTTACTACTACCGTACTCACTATCAATATCATGCCTGTTAAATGCTAAGATAAAGCTTAAGTTCTTTTGAATGTATATCAGTCTGAAGCATCCATTTAATTCTCTTTATGAGAGTATTTATATTTATCTGGAAACAGTGCTGTTTGATGTTATCACATTGCTTTTCTCACTTTTCCTGCATGTTGTTCCACAAACAGAGTGGCTTTTTTAGATTAAAGAAATGTATATCACTTATATCAAAATAATTTAAATTTCCATACTTTTAAGGTATTTATGTTGTTTTACTGGCATCAGTGTTAAATTCAGCTGGCATCACATAGCCTGGGACATTGCTGAGGTTACAGTAAAGTGATAACTGCTTATTTTTGTGAATGACTATTCTGTTATGATTTGGGTATAAAGTTTGAAGTTCTTGTAGACTTTCCATTAGGATGATTGGACTGAAGCTGGATTCACCTGTATGGTCTAAATCACTGGGATACATATCATCCCCTGTAAATAAAAATACACATTTAAATTTTTCACAATATATAGTATAAATCAGTTGCTAATCCTGTTACAGCACCATATTAAATGTCTTTTCAGAAAAGTCAACTATGGAGAAAAATGTCATTTGATGTGTCTATTCGTTCCCTTAACAACCACATCAGTGAAGGGTATGATGATGATGATTATGAAAGTTCAACTTAAGCGAAGATGGAACTACTAACTTAATCATGGTCATAGAAAAAAAAACAATACAAAAGTTGAAAAAATTAATTTAAATAAGAAACTTAAAAAAAAAATGTGACACAACCAATGATGATACATCTAAAGTGGTATCATGAAAGTATTAACATAAAAAAAATGGATTATAAAACAATATTAAATTTAATTAAATAATGCATTAAATTTTACAAATGAAAGTCTAGTTAGAAATGCTTTTGCCTATCAACAAGAGACATGTGAAATATTCTAGAAAAAAATGTTTTATTTAATAAGTGAACAATCCTTTTATAATGCACTAAAATTGTATGCCCACTACTATTACTTTACTATTAGAACCTGGTACTCATGTTTAAATGGCTTGCTTCAATATGCATGAACCGTCTAATTTCTTAACTTTGCACATTTTTCTCTAAATGCTATAATTAAAAAAAAAAAGTTCTCTTAGGCAGATGAAGTGAAGAATTCACCTGTTTCTATAAGCTCAGTATATGAAGGGATTGTGTGGTTAGCACAACACCCAGCCACCTTTACTTCCCCAACTTAGTCAGGTACCCATTTAAAGCTGGGTGGATTTGTGGGATGACTTTAAAACAAATTTCATATGCAAAAATTCCTATGGTTCTCACCATGGATCAAACCCGGGACTTTAAGGTCAAAAGTCGAGTATCTACATCACTCAGCCATACCTCCCACAAATGTTATAATAAAGTAACTATTTAATTGTGTAATGTAAACATGAAAAATTAGACCCCTTACCTAATCGCTCTTCTCATAGACTTATTTAATCCTTCTGACCACTTCTACACCATTCGGCCATCAGTCCCACAAATGTTATAATTAAGTAATTATTAAATGGTGTAATGTAAACAAGAAAAATTAGACCCCGTCTCTAATTGCTCCTCATAGACTTATTTAACCCTTCTAACACAATCATAGGGGACGGGTGGTCGTGCGGTGTAGAGCGCTCGACTGTCGACCGGAGGGTCCCGGGTTCGAATCTCAATGAGAACCTTGGGATTTTTTCAGGTCCTGGTGAAAGTCCCCAAGTCCACCCAGCTTTAAATGGGTACCTGACTTTAAGTTGGGGGAGTAAAGGCGGCTGGGCGTTGTGCTAACCACACAATCCCTTCATATGCCGAGGTTATAGAAACAGTTGAATTCTACACTTCATCTGCCCCGATGGCCCGTTAGGGTTAAGGGAACTTTACTCTTACTACTACTCTAACACAATCATGCCCCTTTTTCACATCGATAAATTGCCGAATTGGACACATGATTTGGTTGCACACGTCAGAATAGAAATATGCATTTCAATATTTTAGTAAGCTAACCAGACCCAAACCTATGACAAATGTTCAAATTCCAAAATATTTTTAATAGGGTTTACCATAGCCTAGAATTTTGATTTTTTAATTTTTCCAGGTGCCCATAGGGCTTACAAACTCTGACTGTTGTAGTTATACCATTGGGATCTTAAACTGTATCTTAGACTATAAGGACACACCCACATTTGGTTTTTACAATTATTACCTGGTAAAACAAAAAGCAAGCTGTCTTGACACTGAAAGATGACTGGCATCCATTGCTCAGAGCGATAACTTGAATGTTTCCATGATAATGAAAGTAAATCATAGATATTAGTAAAATGTATCAGTCTAGATAGTTCATAAAGCTGAGGAGGTGCCAGTGACACGATTTGTTCCACACAGGCTTTTAGGACACCAGATGGACTTAACCACTAAAAAAAAATAGAGATAATATCAAAGATATTGAAGATAAAACTCATCTTCAAACTTAAAAAGAAAAAAAAACAAGTAAAAAAACCTAGAGATTTCAATGTCAGTAACTCAGTTATTGCTTATTTGAGTTTTTGAATAATTTATAGATTAGATGAAAATAAAAAAAAATTCATCACTTACAACTCCTTCTTCTGTTTCATTTGAATCATAAACTAGAGGAGCTTCTTCTACACAACAAATAAAGAAGGCTGTGTCAAAGCGTGAACCTTTCATTACTGGAGTCAACCAGTTTGACCATTCATATAATGACCAAATATCAGGCACAATCTCTAATTCTTTACACATAGGTAAAAACTGTGATGGATCTGCAATAACTCTATTTCTCCATACAATGTTTCTTTCTGGGGAAATATTACACGAAGTGCTGCATATTGGATGGTTTACTGGTGAGCATATATCTGCCATATGTCTTATATCAGACACAGGTCTTGCCAGTAAAACTCCTGATTCTTCAAATGTTTCTCTTATAGCTGTTATTCTCAAGCCTATCTCACTAGGTAAATTGGTGTTTCTTGCTCTGCTAAATATTGGTGGTCCCTTACCACCATTTGAAAAATGGTTGATGACTTGTTGAGTACATCCTATAACATCTAACCATTCATCTGAAAAATCATTTGCATCAATCATACCCCCAGGAAAGACAAAGGATTCTGGCATAAATTTATTACTGGCACGCCTTTTTAAAAGCAGGACCCTGAAAAAGTCTTCATTAGTATTATTTAATAGTTCTGGTTTTTTGGACATAAGTTTATTAAAGAACGTTGGTTTTGGAAACGGCATAGACAATTTTTTTGAAGCAATAATAAGGCTAGCAGATTCCCTCCAATGTTTCAAAATTCCGGCCATATCAATTTGAAAAAAAAAATGCGTTATATTATAAAGAATATATCAGGTTTTTTTAAAGTATGTAGACTGTAGTGCAAAAACAATGTCAATAAGGTAAAAGCGAAAGTACTTGGGACTTTTGTTTACTTTGTTTTTTACTAGAATCATTGCCAGGTTTGGGTCAGTGGCCAGATAGGCGAGTTTTTTACCAATTTGGGCGGCTTTTTCTTTTGAGCATCGGCGGATTTCAACACTTATACTAATTAGGCGGTTTTCTTATTCAACTTATTGAGATTTTCTTTTTAACATTTCATTTTAAAATCCTTAACATAATATGATTTTAATATTATGCATTATAATACTACTATTACTAGTATTTACTGTATACGTAAAAAAAAGAATCGCCTGTGATTGTTTAAGAATTTTTTTTTTATTTCACTCAAATTTGAAAAGGATTGTGAGATATCTGTATTGGGCTGGAGAAATAGTTATAAAGCATATTTTCAATCAATGTTGTCTGAAATATTTATGTCAGGATGGCCGAGTGGTCTAAGGCGCCAGACTCAAGGATTCAGTTCGTCCCATGGTTCATGGGTTCGTGAGGAGTATTCTGGTCCACGAAAGTGGGCGTGGGTTCAAATCCCACTTCTGACAATTTTTTTGAAAGAGTGTTTTGACTATTAGTAGCTACATTAGTAGCTTTCTGTGTGAAAAAGTTATAATTGTCGCTAAAATATGATATTACCAAAGTTAGGAACTTAGTAGTTTATTAGTCATCTAATATTATGCCTGATGGTGACATTGAGTAGGTAAGTCAACTACGGATTTTCCCAGGTTATTAATAGAATCGGAACTCTTCTCGGTAAAGGAAATAATGTAACACACCTCTAGGATTTTCATTTTGTGATAGCTTTACTTTTAAGAAATCTTTCAATTTTTAATTAATTTTTATGTATTTTTTTTTTACATACCGTAAAATTCGAAACTACCATAGCCGATATTAACTTATAATCATCTAAAGTTTTAACAAGTACCGTGTAGGTTCATTAATTTCTTTGTGTGTTGAGAGTGTGTGTCTGTGAGTGTGCTTATTGCCTTAATTTTTTTCCGGGGATTTTCGCGCAAATTGATATCTATCCCTAACCCTATCCCTAACCCTAATCCTGAAAAAAAAATTCTGAAAAAAAAAATTTATATATGTCATGTTCCTTATACCCTAATATAATGGTCACTAGTGGGTCGAGTAACAAGTGCGTTTTATTAATTTAAAGTCAATTACTACGACCTTACGTTAAAGAGATTTTTTCCCCTTATGGCTTATTTAATTATTATGTTAACTTAGTATATCACTCCAATCTATTAGCTGTTTTTTTTTTAAAATGATAACCAACTGTCAAATTACATACAATGGCATGCTATGGACCTTGACCCTTGCTTAACACCAGAGTATGACTATGACAATTCTATGACTGATCTTTTTTTCATTTTACATCCTTCAACTTATAATATAGGCTATAGCCTAGGCCTAAAATAACCAGCCTAGGACTCTTAGGTTGTCATAACACATTTTATATTATTGAATGAACCAGTGGAGTTATCCCAAGTTCTCTAACTTTTACACTTTGTGGCCCACTAAGAAACTTTTGTTTTTCACCACTCACAAGAAAAATAATGATGAAAGAAAGAGAAAAAAAAATGTGCCTTCAATTCAATAGAAATTTTCATCTTTTCCTTTTTACAGATTAATATAATCAGTTTTGTAACATATAGAGGAATAGAGTGGTATTTATGTATATATAGATTTTATTAATTAATGGTCCCTTGTGATCTTATGCTTACCAGTATCATCATGACTTAACTCATAAGCATAGAAAGTACTCTTGAATTGTCAATACTCAATTGGACTAATTTAGATTTTGTTTTCAATGGATGTTATAGTTAAGGTTGTTTGTACAAAGGGATTTAGTGTGATAATACTGACACAATATGTAATTTAATAATTGTTTTTGTGACCCACTAGACAGTTTACAATAAAAGAAAGAGAAAAGTGCATCATCAATTTAATAAAAGGATTTTCTCCCTTTTCCTTCACGGATAACAAACTTTTAGTTTTGTAACATATAGAGACCAGGAGTTATTTTTATGTTTTCATGGTTTTTGATCAATTAATGATAAATTCTCCTGCGACACACCATTTTGTCACAACCCCTCATTCTGAATTGCCCGTGGCATGACCTTTGAGATTTTACTTTTACAAGTATCTGCATTAGCGTGGACAATATTCTTGAATAGTCAATAGGAATATTTTGATTTTTTTCAATAGATGTTACATTATTATTAATTAAGCTAGATTATAAAAAAGTATTTAGTGTGATAATACTGAAATTATCAAATATTAGTTTAATTTAAGTAAAATAACTATAAAAAAACAAGCTCTCCCTGCAGGCATCCCATATTGTGCATTTCATGTTTGTTCTTCACTTCTTGAAAAAGATTCATAATTGAAACCAAATCATAAATTTTTAGCTAATTTAAGAAATCAAAACTATCATAATTATTACTTTGACTCGTTTCATGTACCTTTAACCAATGCCTCCAAATTTTACTAATGTAGTTGAGTCTTTAATTCTATTTTCAGATAGTGTTGTATTAATTCATTCTACTGCAAATTCAGTTCAAAATGCAAATGGCCTGATATTTTATGTTACAAGGGAAAGGTAATATATTTTGTGTAATTTAGTTTCTTAATTAAGGTGACAATTCCTAAACAATTCAAAGTAAAACTATGTGATGTTCAAAACCTATTAAATTATAATACTTTGACATTGCATTTAAACATTTTTAAAGATAAAATTTAATGTATTGAATTTTTTTTTAATGACAGGTTTGTCCAGGTATAATGGTGCTACAAGAAATTAGATGATGCTGAAAATGTTGCCAAAAGAAAATTCTGCACTTTCTAGCCCTGTTAAGGAGTCCAGTATAAATGAACAGGCCAATCAGTTGGCCAATAGATTATCTGCTGCTATACAGGCTGGTGAAACTGAGTTAGCTAAAGAGATAGTTGGTCAGTTGGCCAACCTGAAATTAAAGCTGGACATATCAGTTCCGCAAGAAGACTTTGAGCAACGATGCAAAGAGAAAGAATTCAGGTAGTGCATTTAAATTTGATGAATTAATCTTGTTTCTAAATCTGTATATTAAGAAGCGCCTTAACTAGTTGATAGAGTGTGAAAGGTCTTGCAGTGTTATATTTCTCTTAAGTCTTTAGTCCGTATATAACTTGATCTTTGATAACATATCAATACTTGATATCAACTATTGTTTCTATAAAGATCTGACAATTCTAGGCATTTGAGAAACATTAAAGCTCAACAGTTCTGAGATGGGAATATTTAGGACATAGAAAGCATGAGTGAAATTATAAATTTCATGAAATAACAATATCTTGAAGGTGAGCACCCCACAGCAACAAAAAGAGGCAGTTAAAAAAAATGGAGAAGAAATATAAAATATAAAATATGTTTAATCTTTCTTAACGTTTAGGTGTGTTAGGAAAGGTAAACAATGCTGACCTGTAGATCAAAGTGTTTTGATGATCTGTGCCAGACTTCTACTGTCAGGCTACATTTCTTAAAATAGTAATAGGTCACCAGCTGTTGTTTACTTGCAATAGTAATAGTTCACCAGCTGTTGTTTACTAGCAATAGCAATAGGTCACCAGCTGTTGTTTACTTGCAATATTAATAGGTCACCAGCTATTGTTTACTTGCAATAGTAATGGGTCACAAGTTGTTGTCTTTTTTAACATAACATGTTTAATTTCATATCATTTGATATGCAGTAATACTATAACTGTAAAGTGTGATGGATAAGTGCTTAAATTATATTAACATATGTACTAGCTTTAAGCCTACTTTAACGACATGGAATTACATGTATTAGAATTTTTTATCCTGTCTTGGAAATATGTAGCTTTTTTTTTTTTAAAATTGTAAAGCCTGACAACAGGATAATATTAATTAATTATGGTTTTGAAAAAATTATCACAAGAAATAATAATAATTAGTATGATATGAGAATACTGATGATGAGACTGGAGATTACATCCAAAACTAAATAATAAAAAAAAAAAAGATTGGGTTGATTGAAAATAAAAATTTTGAAAACAAATCTGAAACCTTTTGTTTGCAGTTAATAATTTAGTTCCTGAAATTGCATAGGTGATTTAACTATTAGCTTGTGATGAAAAATTTGTTGGTAGATTTCCTGTTGAGCATTAGCTGATTTTTTATAAAAGTAATTCGGTACTGGTATTTCAATTTTTGTAAAATATGGGTGAAGCTATTTATTTATTAATATTTTCTGTCTCTTAAGTGTCAGAGTTCATGTGGAAGATCGAATATCTGATGGATGTTACTTTACACTCATGGTTAAAGCTTGTGATACTATTGAGGATCTGAAAAAAAAGGTATTGTGATGTTTCAGTAGGAAACGAATATTATACAATTATTGAATTTTTTTTAATGAGCTGTTTTAAATACTGTTATAATTGTTTTGTAATCTTTATTAATATATTTTTTAATTCCATTACTTTAAATTTGCTTGTCTTGTGTAAAAAAAAAAGCCAATGAATCACTCTACAGCCCCTGTGGCAGATGAAGAGAATTCATCTGGTTCATAGTTACACCCTGAGTGATAATTGGGGCAGATGAAGAGAATTCATCTGGTACATAGTCACACCCTGAGTGATAATTGGGGCAGATGAAGAGAAGAATTCATCTGGTACATAGTCACAGCCTGAGTGATAATTGGGGCAGATGAAGAGAAGAATTCATCTGGTACATAGTCACAGCCTGAGTGATAATTGGGGCAGATGAAGAGAAGAATTCATCTGGTACATAGTCACAGCATGCTGGGAACCCCTTTTGAAGCTGGGTAGACTTTCAACAGGACCTGATATCTCCAGGGGTTTTTACCGATGATTGAGCCAGGGACCCTGAAGCTGAGCACTGTACCTCCTATGATCATTTATCCCTGCTTGTGCTTAACAAATAGTTTTGTATTTACATCTGAGTAATTAAACAAAATTTTTTTATAGGTCATGTTGAAGCATAACTTTCCATTAGAAGTTCAGAGATGGATCATTGGTAAGAAAATTTTTGGAGACAAAAATAAACTCGGTCAGTGTGGAATCAAAGGTCCGAACCATACCATTTACCTTTACCTTGTCACAGCGCGATCTGTTGGGCTAACACAACCAGAGTATGAGCAGCATCGTCAAGCAATAAGTAAGGGCATTTTTCAATGTTTAATTTACAGGCCGTATTGCCAAATAAAAAGGCTTCCTTTTAATTCTGTCTCCCTAACATTTCATAGTTCCTGAAAAAAGTATCTTTTACTTTCAGTTGATAATATTAAGAGTTTTTAAAATGTTTTTTTGGCCAGTGTTAGTTAAGTGGCTTTAAAACTTCTCATTTATGTTGATAAGGATGTTTTCTTGTGTTAACTAAAACTGTTACTCAATCTTTCTAACCTGTCATTATTTTAAACACTCCAGTAAGAACTTTGTTAACAAATTTTATGATGCACATTTACCTTGTATTGTTTATTTCTTTTTTATGTTGTGGGAAACTCCATTTTTAAAAGAAAGTTGATATTTTTTTTCCTCAGTTGAAGGGAGGCCTTACCAGCCGTCCTCATTTTCACAGAATGAAAGTAGAGGTAAATGTGTAAAATATACAGCGGTATCTCGTGTTACAAACTAAATTCCTTACAGAAATCAGTTATTTGTCTAATCAATGAAATAAAGACAATCCATTTCAAAATGAAAGAAACGTTCTTTTTATTAACATCCAGTTGTTTACCTGACATATTGGAAATTGGTCATTTCTATTCTACATCAGGAGTTTGTTGTCGCTGGTTCCCAACTGGGAGTATTTCTGCATCAGGAAACTATTAAGGGCATTATGACCCTTCCTTTGCTGTAGAATATTTCTGAAGTAGCCCATCGCATTTACTGCCTTGTAAGCAACATGTTTGTGTGGATGATGGTTCACAATGAAGTCTACCAACTTACATCAAATTTCTTAAAATCATGGCTCATCATCATCAGATGATTGTTCCTCTTTTAATGTCTTTAGCTGCTCATTCTGAAGATCCACAAGTTCATCTTTAGTAAGCTCTCCACTGTGGTCCTCAATTAGATCTTCTAAGTCATTACCATTGACTTCCAGGCCCATATATCTGTTAGTACTTCCAGGCCCATATATCTGTTAGTACTTCCAGGCCCATATATCTGTTAGTACTTCCAGGCCCATATATCTGTTAGTACTTCCAGGCCCATATATCTGTTAGTAAGTACTTCCTGGCCTTCATTTGTTCTCTATGCAATCATTTGTCTCCAACGTTAAACCTTGCTCTCTCTCACCTTCATTCTTAACCAGAGGCACTGGTCGTTACTCGAGACTATATTCGTTACCCTAATCGTTCGTGACCTGGGGCATTTGTAACCGAGGTACCGCTGTACTATCATTTAAAGATTATTTTAAAAATGCTTTGCTCTGGAAGCTTAAGTTCTGAAAATATTTTAGATGACACCTCAACATGGACTCTAACTCAGTATCCAAAGATGTCATCGAGCCATTCTCCCATCAACTACGCTATGCAGGGCCTTGATGAGATTGAGAGTAATATAATTAACAGTGGCATGCACAGCAGGCAGGCCTCAAAAGCTTCTTTAAGCAGCACAAGTTCATTTTTACAGGTCAGATAACTTGTTGCATCTCATTGTTTAGATTTTCTTTTTCAAACAATTAATTGGTTGAAACATCCAAAAAATGTTTTTCTATATTGAAAAAAAAAGTCGTTTCAATTTTAAATTATGTTCATTTTGAAACAGGGCCAGTTTGTTTTGTTTTAATCCATTTAGAAAAATAGAAACAGTTTAAAAAAAACATTTTATTTCAACAGGACTTCATAGCTGCCCCGGGCAATGTGTCGCAAAATTCCACAATTCAAAACTCTTCATCTGAAAGGCCAAAATCTGTCAGTTCTGAGCAAGGAATAGTTATAGAGTCTGCATCAATATCATCTGGTTATAGGTCTAGAACACCACCCAGATCTCCTTCTAACAAGAAAAATGAGGTATTGTTCTCATTTATACATATCAGTTGATGAAGTACAAATGTCAATGGTGGCTTTAATATGCTTGATTTCTTTTTTTTTTGTTTGAAGCTTCACAGGAAAATGAAATCGCCTTTATATGATAGAATAAACTACATCTCACTTGGACCATACTCATCACAAGCAATGAAATGTTTGTGCACAAACAGCTTGTTTCAAAATTATCACATCGAATTTAGTTTTAAGATTTTATCACACCTATTTAAAATCTTGTTAAAATTCAACAAAATGAAATTTGGTTTTTTAAAAATTAACTTTTTTTTATAAATCATACACTTTTTTTTATGTTTTGCTTTAGCTCCCAGTTGCTGGCTGGCAGTGTAGCGTGTGCACTCTGATCAATTTACCTACTAGACCAGGATGTGAGGTGTGTGCCGCAGACAGGCCAAAGTCCTACTGCATCCCAGCTGGTTATCAGTTAACCCCAGAAGAATTAGCCCTGTACGAGAATGATCAGCGTTTTGAACGAATGACACGAGAAGTAAGCTCATCTTAAATATTATTCAGTGTGCATGTGAGTCTACTCTTGTCCTTTGCTGGTAATCGACTCAATTGACTGAATGATTTCTTTAAAGTAAATGTTAGCCATTTATTTGTGCTAATAATTTCACAAAAAGAGATCCTTTATTTAATGATTTTTCCGCTGACTTTTTAAAAATCATATGCAGATAAACGTAAGGTTAGGTAGATTCTGGAATATTTCCGGATTTTATATGTGTCGCTCTAAAATAACCATTTGTAGATGAAATTTATTTTAGTAGCCCACTATTATGATTTGTAATTAAATTTATTTCATGTTAGTCCATTGATTTACCACTGGCTGTATGTTTAGATAATATGTACTAAAGCATATGTACATTACAATTTTCAAGAAAATAAAAAATATGGTGAACATTTTATGGATGACTGCAGTTGTAATACATGTATTAGGTTGTAAACCAGGATCATGTATTAGATTGTAAACCTGGATCAGTATGTGGTCAAAATATACAAAAAAATGTTTGTTTTTTTATGGTTGGTTGGCTGGCTATTTATTGTTATATTTTGACTGTACAGCAGTAATTAGTTATAATGAACTTTAAAAACTGTTTTAAAAATGTGCACCTCTTAAGGATAGTTGAGATTCTTTTGTAATGGGACAACCGTTACACTTTGTTTGGCCTTAAATATGTTCAGTTGAAAGAACTGTTACACTGTTGTTTGGCCTTAAATATGTTCAGTTGAAAGAACCGACTTTGTTTTTGTCATTAAATATGTTCAGTTGAAAGCAGCATTTCTGGACTGTAGTTGCACAGACCACCTGATTGCAGATGTATGTGTGCTTTGTTCTTGTAGTGACCAGTGAAAGGTTACATTGATTCATTCGCATAACAGTACACTTACCCCATTTAATATCTGACCACTAATTGTCAACATTTTGTTCCTGTACCATTTTCCAATTTAATCCTTAAGTTTTGATGTGTCTTGTGTAATATTTTTTTTGCTGCCCTTCTACAATTTGTATCCTCATACAGTAGAGTGGCCAGATAATCTTGCACACACACATAGTTATTTTTAATCAGGAAAATGGTTTCTTTGTCTCTATCCAGAAAGAAAGAACTCTATGTATTTATTCCTGTACTAACCAGAAAAAAAGAATTGTATTTATTTGATCTTGTACTACCACAATGTAAAAAAAAATGAAAAATATCATTTGGAGATATCTAGCAAGTGTGTTCCTTGTAATCTGTGTGTGTGTGCATGCACACAACTCTCATAGCATGCGCACACACAGAAATGTTTCGTTTAGTTCTGGCCTATATCCTGTTATGTTGCATACAGCCAATATTAGATGCTGCATATAGCCAATATTAGATGCTGCATATAGCCAATATTATATGCTGCATACAGCCAATATTAGATGCTGCGTATAGCCAATATTAGATGCTGCATATAGCCAATATTAGATGCTGCACATAGCCAATATTAAATGCTGCATACTGGATACTGGAGAAAAAGATAGAGGAACCCATTTTGTTCTCCTTTTTTTCTTTTGTTTTTGTAAAATTGTGTGAGACTTTTTCAAAATAAAATGAGAGTAATTCTTTGTCAGATTTAAAGTAATATGAAGATGATTGCAAGCGATATATTGAGGTTGTCAGTCTCTGACACTTGCCATTTGTTTAAATAAAAGCTTTGATCAGTGTCTGCATGACATTAATTATGAGATAATCCAGTAGACAGCACCAGTTAAGCCAGGCACTAAATTTAAGAAAAAAATGCCCATTGTGGGATATTTACATTGACACATGATTGTTTTCCCCTGGCCATGTAGTTGAGCTGGAAATAAATAACCTGCCTCTTTGTCAGCATTAATACCAAAAGACAACTTGACAGTTTTATTAATGCTTTCTAGTGAGTACTACCAATACTAATATTACTTTCAGGGCTGGCTGGGTGGTGTTTTTGGTTGTGAGCTGGATCTACATGCTGTGGGTTGAGGGTTCCATTCCTGATGAGTCCATTCACCTACCTATGTCTCTTGTGATGCGTCCATGTCCACTGCACTGTTGGCTATGATGGTGATGAAAGAAGGGCAAAACAAAAACTGTCCCATTGGTGGTTTATGGGATGTAAGAGACAAACTTCTCACTCTTACAGGGACTTAAAAAAAATTATTTCCTCCATAATGACACTTATTTTAATTATTTCGAATACGGTTGTTTATATTCCAGTACTACTGGTACTTGTAATCTATTTAATGATGTTATTATTGTAAATATTGTAAACTTAGTTGTGTTATCTACCCAGTTAAAAATTTGTTCATGGGATGTATTTCATAGTAGACCTTATGTAATCAGGTAAAAAAAATTTGTTTGGTTTCCATTTCATCTTTAATTTTGAAAAGTAAACATTTAAATTGCTATTGTGACTTAAGATAAAAAGTCATGAGAGAATCGAAATTTGAAACTGTTAAAATTCATTTTACCATTTGCTGTGTCTGTCTGCACCCTATTTAAAGACACATATTTTAGAATCGTATTTATTATACATGAAGCGCTGCTGTTAATATTCAATTTATTTATCAAAACGCAGTGGCTACGGATACAGCCAATGTGCTAGCGCTCTAGACGGACTTTTTTTTGTGTGCGCATGCGCGATTGCTGGATTCCGAATTTTTTTTTTCAGGGTCCAGCTATAGATATTGCTCCTATTCCTAACCCTAATCCTATTCCTAGGCCTATTCCTAACTCTAACCCTAGCCCCGAAAACAAAAATTAAAAAAAATATGGAGTACGTTTGCTGTATCCCGAAAAAAAAAATACGGAGTACAGCTGGCTGTATCCGTAGCCACTGCATTATCAAAATTAGAAATAAAGACATAAGAATGAAATGCTTTGGGAAGTTTCTTGGTGTCTATAAGAGATAACAGGCTTGTAAGGGGGAGGAGGGGTAGTTGAGGTCTATTTTTTATTTTTGCTGGAATATTATGGGCTATTGTTTTATTTTTCTAAAACTGATGTTTACCAATATGATCTTTTTCTCATGAGTTTGTTCTTTTTTTGATTAATAAATAAATAATGTAAGGACAAAAAGGAGATTGAGCCATTGAATTCTCTCGCAGTCCATAAGAAAATGTTCACTTACACATATATAAACATATATATATATTAGAGATGATCCGCTAATACAGCAGGTTAAAATAATGGAATAACATTAATAGCTTTAGCTGCAGTTATATGGAAGAAATGTGTAGATATGTAGCACATTTTTTTTTGCTTATATTTTTGGGTTGAATTTTCACATACAGTTTCCTCACAATCTGAGGAGGAAAAAAAACCTATTTCACTGTAAATGGGAGAAATCATCCATATCTTCTTCTAAATCTGGCATAACAATATTCATCTGTGTGGGACAATTGATCGTCTTTATGTTCTTCCATGGAATCTTTACACTATTCTGTCTGTGTGTTACAGGCTGAACCTCCTACTGGATCACCTTTAAGAACCAGATCACCATCCTTGTCAAGAGCGAACCAGAGGTCAAGCCGACATTCAGACCTTATCAACGAGCAGCATTTGGAACTGACCAGAGCTCTTAACTATGAGGCTAGTGTTCAGAATCAGCTACTGAGTGAAAACCCCAACTGGCCTGACATGTTGGCATCATCTTTTGAGGAACTGGATGAAGATCCAACCCCAAGAGCTGACCAGCCTAACATTCTTCAAGCAAGATCTTCATCACCCTCACCAAAATATGATGTTAAAAATCATAATGTCAGAGCAGAAATATCTAAAGATTCTCCATTTCTGAGGTATTCTAAGTTTGCCAGCGTCATGAACAGAAATCCAGAAGAGCAGCTCATATCAGATGAAGAGAATGCACACACCTAAATGTTATTGTGTTCGTGACCTTTCTGTTAGGTCAAGGCCTGTTTTGTTTCTATTCACTGTGATGATCAGATAAAAGTCTTTAATGTACAACGTATTGTATATACTTCAATTTTCATACTAAATTCTGAAATTTTTATCTGTGTATGTAAATTCTATAAGTATTATTAACATTAACGTCAACAGACCATATCCATTACATTTGTCTCCCATATTTTAAAAAATATTATGTAATTGTAATGCTGTTTTTTTTCACATTTGGTCTGAACTACTGCTCATATTTTCTTATTTATGTATTAGTTCATAATTACTTGGGAAGTGAAGGAACTTGCCGAATGGCGGAGGAATGTTAAATAATTTGATAATTTAACAACTTCTTTTTTTCAAGAGTTTTTGTACTTTCAGTGATACAAACCTTTTTATTAAAACTTTCACTGATACAAACCTT
>JAGDYQ010000014.1:547708-646229 GCA_021962125.1 Bulinus truncatus
TGTGTATTATAGGTTTTGGTTATTCACAGCAGCCATATGCGCTTCAAATTCTGCCGGCTCTTACCCGGAAATTTTTTTCATCCCCAGCACTGATTTTTCTTAAGTCGATTGACATGGTAAATATTTCCGTTTAACTTCAAAAACTGCGTGCTGCGCTAGCTGTCTACTGGATAAATAAAAATAAACGTACAGTAAGAGTTCGAAGTATTTTTTTTATAATCTTTGGTTCTAATTTTATGTTCACTTTTAATTCGTCGCTCGTAAATCATAAGGCACAAGTTATCAATCAAAAAAATATTTTTATATAAAATCCAGACAGATTTAAAGTAATATTTTTATTTTATAATTTTAAATTAAGTTGCTAGAATGAGCCGTTTTGCAAAAACGTTAACTTAAACAAAGTTGTCTTGTACAAACAAAACAACTTTATTTCAAGAAAGTGAAATCTCAAAAAGATGATCTTCATACTACGTCTAATGCGTGTAAGTCATGTGTTACAGTATATCCGTAGCAATAATTTTGTTCTTACAAGTTTAGATTATCCGACTTTAACTAAGTTGTAATTTGAAGTTGAAATCAAAATGCATAAGTAGCTGGATGTATTGATAAAATAATGTTTTATTCTGCACGCACTAGATTTATGTTTAATAGTAACACTGGAGTAAAACCATTTACTCGTAAATTGTGTAATATAAGTTTTGAGATTTATTCACAGCAATAAGATACTTCAAATTCTGCCTGCTCTGCAGAATTTTTTTTCATCCCTGGCACTGATTTTTTCTTAGAGTCGGATAGAGTACTTTGGTAAATATTTCCCGTTTAACTTCAAAACTGCGTACTGCGCTTCTATCTACTGAATCAATGAGAAATAAACGTACAGTAAGAGTTCGAAGTATTTTTTTTGTAATCTTTGGTTCTAATTTTATGTTCTTCACTTTTAATTCGTCGCTCGTAAATCTCATAAGGCGCAAGTTATCAATCAAAAAAATATTTTTACATATAAAAATCCAGACAAAGATTTAAAGTAATATTTTATTTTATAATTTTAAATTAAAGTTGCTAGAGAGCCGTTTTGCAAAAACGTTAACCCAAACAAAGTTGTCTTGTACAAACAAAACAACTTTATTTCAAGGAGTGAAATCTCAAAAAGATGATCTTCATACTACGTCTAATGCGTGTAAGTCATGTGTTACAGTATATCCGTAGCAATAATTTGTTCTTACAAGTTTAGATTATCCGACTTTAATAAGTTTAATTTGAAGTTGAAATCAAAATGCATAAGTAGCTGGATGTATTGATAAAATAATGTTTTATTCTGCACGCACTAGATTTATGTTTAATAGTAACACTGGAGTAAAACCATTTACTCGTAAATTGTGTAATATAAGTTTTAAGATTTATTCACAGCAATAAGATACTTCAAATTCTGCCAGGTATGTATCTTCAGGCAAACCAACAAAAGAATTAGTTATGTAAAAACCTCATAATTTGTTTTAATAATTGAAATAATTATGAGTTATAGAATATTTGCTTTCAACAAACAGAGAATAACTGAAAATTTTGCATTTTTTGTTAAAAATAAATTCATTGCTTGTCCAATTAATGTGCATCTTCAAATTTGTTTGAACCAACGTGAACTATGTTCATTAAGACACATGTTTTCCCCATTTTTTAAAAATATTTTTGTTGGTTTTGTCTTTGAAAATAAATTAGTTACTTGTTGGCCCGTGGTTTGTAAATTGAAGATCCTCAAAAAAAATTGTTGGCATCTCGCCGCCGCTGGGGATGCCAGGGATATCCCCGGCACTGAGAATTGACATCCCCGGCTCTGGTTTAGTTTTTTTCATCCCCGCCGGGGATGACATTTACCTCCCGCTCTGCAGAAAATTTTGCTCATCCCCGGCACTGGTTTTTTCTTAAATTGAGCACTGCTATGTACACGTATATCAAGAATACTATATACACGTATATCAAGAGTACTATATACACGTATATCAAGAGTACTATATACACGTATATCAAGAGTACTATATACACGTATATCAAGAGTACTATATACATTTATTTTTCTACTGTATTTAAGCGTTGAAATTAATGAACATTTGTTGTAACTCTAGTTTGACCACTGGTCAAGTCTCACGGCTCTGTCTGCACGGTCAGTCCAATTAAGTCCTTCCTCCAAATCATTCTGTCTGCCAATATGGTCTTCTTAATTCGTTCGCTCAATTAATGACTCTGTCTATGCCAGGTTGACCACTGCTGTAATACGCCAAACAGAGTTATTTAAAGTTCTACTTCTTGTTGGTCTTTTTGTTTATCCCCCGCCCAGCAGACGTTTCAATTATCTTGTATCATTTTAAATGTTGGCAGATTTCTCATTACAAATTATATCATTTTTTTTTATTTGAATTCTATTATTCAAACGGATATGCCTTAAATTATACAAGTGGCATAATTATATCAGCGCCAGCTATTAAATTTAATCGTACGGAGACTATGACAAAAATTCTGGGTTATTAACCAGTGTGACACATTTCTGGCTGCTACAAACTGTGTACGTCTCTATTGTCTATAGCATATTTACAATTATGGCAAAATATAGGTCTGTGTTATGCAGGTAACTTGTGATGTTCAATTACATTTATAGTTACTTTAATAGTTATTTTATGTAATGTTGTTATTTCACTTGGTTCATTGTGTTGGTGACGTATTGTTTTTTTTAAAGCATTTTCGAAAAAAAATGCTCTATTGTCCCCGTTTTGTCTATCTGTCTGTCTGTCTGTCTGTCCGTCATCACCCTAGATATCAACAACCATAAGTCCTAGACCCATGATGTATATATCATTTTGTAGGTCTTGGCCTGCCAAGAAATGACTTTTTTCCATTTCGCGATCTGACCTCTGAGGGCCGTAAAAGGGGTCTTATAAAGTACCGTTTTTACTATATAAGCTATATTAATAATGGAGCGCCCTATATCTCAGCAACCATAAGTCCTAGACCCATGAGGTATATATCATTTTGTAGGTCTTGGCCTGCCATGTGTACATCAAAAGTTTATTTTGCGATAGGACATCTCAGGGCCGGGCTTCAGGGCTCCTAAGGGTCTTATATATTATATATATGGCCCCATTCTACACCTTGTACGTTCAATAACCCATTCATTTGGTGCGAAATACTGCAGCACGTAGTTTCACCAAGATTTATTAAGAAACTCATCAAATGAAATAGTAAGCTTGTGTTCTGAGTTTAATTGAAAGTACCAGAGCTATGCAACAATTTCGGACGATTAAATGACTACAATTTCGAATGTTTTCAATTATGAGTCCTATTTCAGTAACCACAAACCAATTGTAGTTAGATTTAAGAGAAAATAATTTTTTTTCAAATATAAAGAAACGTCTTTATAATATTTTTTTACAGATATATGCATTACACAATTGAATTTATAAACATTTCCAAAATTTACAAATATTTACTGAAAGCTAACAAACGTACTGATACATAACAAGAAAATGCGCTAACACGTCCTGTGTCCAGAATGGAACAGGCTTAATTGCTTGTGTTTATTATTATTATTGTTTTATTCATTAATCAAACTGATTCAAAATTTGACTTATTTCACATTGTATTTTTAATGCAATACGTAGACAGGTAAGCATTTGTGTGAGCTTATATACTATATATACCACTGGGCTAGGCGTTTAAATAGGTAGGTCGGGATACTCACAGACAGACAGGCAAGTAGGCAAATAGATCGATTTGTTTATTGATTCGTAGATTGATTGGGCGACAGACAGAAAGACCGACAAACAGATAGACATTTTGACTGATTGACAGACAGACAGACGCACGAATGGACGGACAGAATTTATAGATAGATAGATAGATAGATAGATAGATAGATAGATAGATAGATAGATAGATAGATAGATAGATAGATAGATAGATAGATAGATAGATAGATAGATAGATAGATAGATAGATAGATAGATAGATAGATAGATAGATAGATAGATAGATAGATCACACAGACATGTTATTGTACCAAGTGGTATACCCCCCGTCCCCCATGATGACCTACATTCAGTTACCTATCAATCCACTCATCAACATTGTACCTACAGCCAACGGTTTCCCTTCTCTTTTGTTGGCTGACGTATCTTTTTGGATGGATAAATTCACGATGTTTATATTTTATTATTTAATATATACAAAAAAAAATACTGAGATTGACTGAGACCATTTCTTACTGTAAGGAGATTTCATTTCCCAATTACAAATACACTAATATACATGAACAATGTTACCAGTACTATCAACCTAACTATATCTTATGTTAAGACATGCCTTATCTATAATATTCGTTACATAACCGTAAACACATACACACACATCATATCTCAACTCTTGAACTTCTTACATAACATTAACTGCCGATGCACTGCTATGTTATATATGGTCATGGAACTGCACTATTGTGGAGATATTTTATAGCCTCGTTCTGATTGTTTGTGTTGGTGTCTCTATATCACACCATGGGGGATTAAACAGGTCATAAAGCTAAGACTGGGATACTAGAACATTACGTCATGTGGCCAGTCGTCTAGTAAACAGACTTCAGATGCAGTGTTAGTTCTATGGATTTATTAATGGATTTGGACACTCTGTTTTGCCTGCACTTTCATTTATTTTGTCTATGCCTCACGTCATTAGTAGACTTTGTGAGAGGGGGGGGGGGAAGTCTAGTTGCTACTCCATGGCTGTATTGTGTCTTCACATAGAAGGGCCACAACATCTTTCTTGCTCAAGGCCTAATTCGGAGTCATCGGTGCGAGGCTTATTGAAAGCCAGGGCCGGATTTAGACTTGACAAGGCCCTAAGCTATGTGAGATATGGGGCCCTTTATAAGTCCAGATATTATATGACAGTGACAAATATGTTAGTATATATGACAATCACTCACTGGGACAAGTATTGGGGGCGCCCCGAGATGTGGAGGCCCTAAGCTGATATTTATATCCGGCACTGTACGGAGCCATAGGTGAGATGGCTAATTATGAGCCATCGAAGCGAGGCCTAGTTTTGTGTCATCGGCGTGAATCCTAATTCGAAGCCATCGGGCCCTATGTGTGTGTGTGTGTGTGTGTGAAGTAGTGGTAGTTTGTGTTTTACAGTTAAATAACCATGACTGAGTCCAAGAGTGGGTCAGACAACATTCTCTGTGGAGTAAATTTAGGGGCTGACTTTTTAATCAATAAAAACAAAAAAAAAAAAAACTTCCTTTGTATTGGAAAGTCAAGGTCGGGGTGAAGGTCAGGGTTAGGGTCTGACATCAAAACATTCAGTTTTACTGCTCTAGGTGGTTTATTTTTTTAATTACTCGGTTACGTGTGACGTCAGTAAGGCCGGCCAGATCTCAAATTTGTGTAACGAACTACCACACACTCTCACACACACACACACACACACACATACACACACAGAGAGACACACGTGGACACAGATAGGCAGAAACAGAAAGGAAGGGGGGGGGGGGAGGAAGTAATCTTTCAATTTTGTCGACCGCCGCAGAGAATTACATCGAGAGGAGGAGGATGTTTCAATTGTATTAATTGTTACAGTTCTCCCTCCCTCCCTCCCCCCCCCTCCTCCGAGCCACAAATGTTCAACTTCATTCAGGATATCAGATAACAGGTGAGATATGTAATACTACAAGCCGAGGTATGTAATACTACAAGCCGAGGTATGTAATACTAAAAGCTGCCAGTGACATTGGGGTAGTTGTCTTGATACAGTAATGCTGTATGTCTGATGGCTGTGTGGCTGATGGCTGTGTGGCTGATGGCTGTGTGGTTGATGGCTGTGTGTGTTGATGGTTTTTACTTCCGAGGTCACGACCAAAAAACTCTATAACCTACTGACAGTACACAGCTGCGGGTGGGGTGGGGGGGGGGCAATATATGTGACACATAGCACACCCCCACACCCATTGCTAGAATGCGTCGAGCTTGTGCGCGCCTGACCCCAATCTTAGATATAGTGGCCTACTAATCTGTGTCGTCTACACTCGTTGGTCCAGTCGCGCTGACCAGTGGCGGTCTTAGCAGTACACGGTGGCCTAAGGCTAGTGTCATATACAGGGGCCTAGGGTGAGTGTCATATGCAGGGGCCTAGGGTGAGTGTCATATGCAGGGGCCTAGGGTGAGTGTCATATGCAGGGGTCTAGGGTGAGTGTCATTTGCAGGGGCCTAGGGTGAGTGTCATATGCAGGGACCTGGGGTGAGTGTCATATGCAGGGGCCTAGGGTGAGTGTCATATGCAGGGGCCTGGGGTGAGTGTCATATGCAGGGGCCTAGGGTGAGTGTCATATGCAGGGGCCTGGGGTGAGTGTCATATGCAGGGGGCTGGGGTGAGTGTCATATGCAGGGGCCTAGGGTGAGTGTCATATGCAGGGGTCTCCGGTGAGTGTCATATGCAGGGGCCTAGGGTGAGTGTCATATGTATAGTAAGTTGCCGTAGTGAATGGGCGTAGTGAATAGGTAACGGCCGTGTTTACCTGCTCACTTTAGGGTCAAAACATTAAACATCTCGCCCTAACATTTGGCCGCCACAACATTCATTTTAAAAAAAGAAGTTTTATTTTATTTCCTACATTAAGGGATAGAATCTTGAAAGTTTCCATTTTCAGAAAAAAAGAGCGTTGGGGGTGGGTTAATTTAAAATGAATGTAGGCCATGTCAAATTTAAGTAGAGCAACATCAAACATGGTCCATTAAAGTAGAACGAGTTCTGCTCTCACAAAATCTTCTCCGGCTGGTCTTATTGAACATTCCATTAAAGAGGTCGTTGGGACAGACATATTTCCTCTTCTTACATTTTTAAACTTCTTTCCATTTACATTTAGAGAACCGAGTCAAATTGTAAGACTAACGACCCTTACAAAAAGACGTCGATTCAAAAATAATTCTCTTATAAGATTTTCATGTAAGCATAATGCTAATTAAAAAATATTGTCCATGAGTACAACTTATGCCTATTCACGAATAATTTCAGTATAAGAATAATGCCTATGTGAGAATATTGAAAATTTAGGAATAATGTCCATAAAAGAGTCTTGTTCGTTAACATGAATGCCATTGTTCGAATAATGGACAAGTAGTATAGATGCAAATACAAAGGAAAAAAATCCCAAAATTATAGAAACTAAAAAGAGCCATGTATGTTAAATGAGAGTATGTTTGGTGCGCATTTTGTTCATCAAAGGAATCTTTCTTGAATAAAAATGAAATGCTGCAGAATTCTAAACACAACAAGGATTTCTTATTAATGAATTAAGATTTTAAAATGATATTGAGTAGTGTGCACAAATTATGTTTAATAGTCGGGGTTGTTTTTGTTAAGCTTCTGTACCCATAATGAGGATTATTTTCTTTGGTATGAATTATATAAAAAGCTATTTTTTTGTACATAGACTGATTGTTAACGCGCTCAAATATATATTACCGAGTTGGTTGGGATAGGTGTGGGAATAAACCAAATGGTTGCAGAAAGGGGGGGGGGGTCAAGCAGACGATTCAAGTTGCAACACCGCTAATTTTTTAACCTCACCTCTCTCTTTTTTTTAAAATACGTCATGTTAAACATGATAAATTATAAAATTTTAAAAAAAAGAACTGTTGGAATTGGTGCAGGGTTGGGAAAGGAGTGTTTAACGAGGGGGGGGGGGGGAGAGGTAGGGAGAGGTTCACCTGGTATTGTGAACAGGGTGAACATGCAGTTATACTAAATGCCCCTTTTTGTAATTTTGTACATTGAGACCCACTGCGATTCGGGCATGTCTTGAGTGGAAGGGGGTGGCGGGCGGGGGAGGGATGGAGGGAAGGATGGGTGTGGGGCTAAGTGAAAGAGAATTGATACATTATTTAAAAAAATAACTATTGAGAAAGAGTCCTTTAAAATATTATGAATGAATTAAGATTAGTCAATGATATGGTGTTGTGAGCGCATCACCATTTTCAACTCCAACTGCGTGCCAAATAGCCGGTCCGGGTACCGGGCCTGTTCAGCTAGTTATATAATAAATCCCTTAAAAGAATTAAAAAGTAAAGTTCCTTCAACCCTAAGAGCCATAGGGGCAGATGTTTCTGTAACTACGTCATTTAAAGGGATTGTGTGGTCAGCTACATCGACCAGCCGCCTTTACTCCCCCAAATTAAGTCGTGTATCCATTTAAAGATGGATGAACTTGAGGGACTTTAACCGACTTCCACTAGAACCTGGAAAATGTATCTTGGTGTTCACTGAGGATCGATCCCAGAGCTCTAACCACTCGACCATCTGTCCCACTTCAAAGAATTATGTCCATGTAAAAATAATTTACATACAAATATATTTCCCTGGTAAAACAGCTCACTTGTAAGTTTGATGGAATGCATGACAATGGATCAAAATGTATGAATAATATCAATTCCATTTTTACTACTATATGTATACATGTTTACATTGTATTTTACTACTGTATGTATACATGATTCCATTATATTTTACTACTGTATGTATACATGTTTACATTGTATTTTACTACTGTATGTATACATGTTTACATTGTATTTTACTACTGTATGTATACATGTTTACATTGTATTTTACTACTATATGTATACATGATTCCATTGTATTTTACTACTGTAGGTATACATGTTTACATTGTATTTTACTACTGTATGTATACGTGTTTACATTGTATTTTACTACTGTATGTATACATGATTCCATTGTATTTTACTACTGTATACATGTTTACATTGTATTTTACTACTGTATGTATACATGTTTACATTGTATTTTACTACTGTATGTATACATGCTTCCATTGTATTTTACTACTATATGAATACTAGGTATATGACTTGAAAAACAAATTTTGTAATTTTACAAGTGGCGTGCCAGATTCTGATGAGCTTTTATATAAAAATAATAAATACAACAAAAAATCATCAATTTTGTTGAAAAAGTTCACCCACCAAAACATTTTTTAGTTTAAAAATAATCCATTTGGCTCTTTTTACTGAAGTTCACTTTTACTCCTATTGTTTACCATTAAGATTCTATTTCCTGTTCTCCATGTTAGATTTTTCAATTATACTTGAGTTTGAATAATTATTTTAATTTTGCTTAATTTTATTCTTAAAAATGTCTTACAAAAAATCATCACTTTGTGTTGCTAAAAATAAGGACAAATGGGCGAGTAATTTGAAAAAATTTCAAAACACTCTTAAGAAAAGAAACAAAATTGGAATCGAGATCGAGCCATTGCATTCACATTCTAGAATGCCAAAAGAGTGGATGATAATTGGTCGCTACATGGAAAAATCCAGATTGAAAAGAGTTGCAGCACTCGGGAAAGAAGTAGAGCTATTATGGAGCTTTTTAAATTTCCCGATACTGTCTTTGCGATCAGTGAGCAGAAAAATTGAAACTTTAATTAAAAGGTATGATGTTCATTTGAAAAAACCTGAGGGTGACATACGGGAGCAGTTTGATAAGTTATTTGATGTCACAAACAAAACTGGTCAATGGTTATGTGCTGAGGACGAAAAACTTTACGAAATACAAATTCAAAGTGGAGGTAAGACGGGATATACTACAACTAAAATTGCTAGTCAAAGTACAATTCATCCATCAAAACAGAAAATTGTTTGCAAAATTAATGAGGCACAACAACAACAAAGCAGTTTTGAAAGTTCCAGTGATTCAAGTGATAACGAGAATTCTCAAAGTAGCTCTGATGGTGCTGATGCAATGCAGTCATCCACAGAGAGCTTGGATCAAAGCACACATAAGAAACAATCACAGCAATCTACTTCTAGTGCAGTTTCATTAGTTCAATCTGGGAAACTACCAGTTCGAAGAGCAGCATTAGTAAGCAAAATTTTGCATAAGTCCGGCGTAAAAATAGCAACTCCTTCTCAGTCAGGTGTCTATCGAGCTGTATTCAGAGAAGCAAGTAAACTAAAAGAAACATTAATAAATACTTTGCGTAATAGCTTATGGAGTTTACATTTTGATGGTAAAATTATGAAGAAAAAAGAACACCAAGTAGTTGTATTAAAAAATGAAGCAAAAGAAGTGAGGCTAGCCGTCTTAGTTTTACCTGATGGCAAAGCTGCTACGATCGGATCTGCCATTCAAAAAGTTTTAGATGAATATAACTTATGGTCAGCTATAAAGATGACAGTGACAGACACTACAAATGTTAATACAGGGTCGAAGTCTGGTGTTGTGGTGAAACTTCAGAAACTGTTTGTTCAACATGGTGAGTCTGCACCAGTCTTTATAGGTTGTCAGCACCACATACTTGATCGTTTTCTTAGACACGTGTGTGATGCATCGCTCGGTGATTCAACTGAGTCTCCTAACATAAATTATCCATTTGTAAATAAGATACTTAAAGATTATGAAATGTTAAAAAAAGATTTTGAAAGTAAAACAAAGAAATGTGCTCCAATTTTAGAAAAACAGGAAATAGATTGGAGAGATGATATGAAATTTTTGCACCATCTAATTTGCGTTTTTAAGCATTTTAAGAGTTCTCAACAAATGCCAAAAGTTAATTTTAGCGCACTGCCTGGCCTCAGCAATGCCCGATGGAACTCTCGAGCAATTTTTGCATTGTTGGCTTTCATACTATTGCCTGATGAACGAAAGAACCTTCAGAAATTGTATGAATTTATATGTGGACATTGGAGTGATGCCTGGTTTAGTGATCATCATTACAAAGCTGAACAATATGAACTTCTTTTCCATGCTGTTAATGATTATCCAAAAGGGTTGCGCTGTCTTCGAAATCATTGGTCTCAAAGTCCATCTCCAATACTCACTCCACGTAGCAATGTTTGTACAGAAAGAGCAATAAAAGTTCTGCAAGATATTATTCCCCTTTGCCACTCACCAGAGAAACTGAATTCACATTTTATTTTTACAAATAAACGTTTATGAAACAATACTTGAAATTATTAACAAATGACAATTTTTCTAAAACTTCAAAATGTTTGGTGGGTGACATTTTTCAATTTTTTTAATAAATTTGTTATGGTTTTGTGTTTCTACAATAAAAACTCATCTGTTGATGGTATGCCATACAAGTGTTGTTCTGAAGTCAAATACCTAATGTATACATGTTTACATTGTATTTAACTACTGTATACATGTTTACATTGTATTTTACTACTATATGTATAAATGATTCCATTGTATTTTACTACTGTATGTATACATGTTTACATTGTATTTTACTACTGTATGTATACATGATTCCATTGTATTTTACTACTGTATGTATACATGTTTACATTGTATTTTACTACTGTATGTATACATGTTTACATTGTATTTTACTACTGTATGTATACATGATTCCATTGTATTTTACTACTATATGTATACATGTTTACATTGTATTTTACTACTATATGTATACATGCTTCCATTGTATTTTACTACTGTATGTATACATGTTTACATTGTATTTTACTACTGTATGTATACATGATTCCATTGTATTTTACTACTGTATGTATACATGATTCAATTGTATTTTACTACTGTATGTATACATGTTTACATTGTATTTTACTACTGTATGTATACATGATTCCATTGTATTTTACTACTGTATACATGTTTACATTGTATTTTACTACTGTATGTATACATGTTTACATTGTATTTTACTACTGTATGTATACATGATTCCATTGTATTTTACTACTGTATGTATACATGTTTACATTGTATTTTACTACTGTATGTATACATGATTCCATTGTATTTTACTACTGTATGTATACATGATTCCATTGTATTTTACTACTGTATGTATACATGATTCCATTGTATTTTACTACTATATGTATACATGATTCCATTGTATTTTACTACTGTATGTATACATGATTCCATTGTATTTTACTACTGTATGTATACATGTTTACATTGTATTTTACTACTGTATGTATACATGATTCCATTGTATTTTACTACTGTATACATGTTTACATTGTATTTTACTACTGTATGTATACATGTTTACATTGTATTTTACTACTGTATGTATACATGATTCCATTGTATTTTACTACTGTATGTATACATGTTTACATTGTATTTTACTACTGTATGTATACATGATTCCATTGTATTTTACTACTGTATGTATACATGATTCCATTGTATTTTACTACTGTATGTATACATGATTCCATTGTATTTTACTACTGTATGTATACATGATTCCATTGTATTTTACTACTGTATACATGTTTACATTGTATTTTACTACTGTATGTATACATGTTTACATTGTATTTTACTACTGTATGTATACATGATTCCATTGTATTTTACTACTGTATGTATACATGTTTACATTGTATTTTACTACTATATGTATACATGATTCCATTGTATTTGACTACTGTATGTATACATGATTCCATTGTATTTTACTACTGTATGTATACATGTTTACATTGTATTTTACTATTGTATGTATACATGTTTACATTGTATTTTACTACTATATGTATACATGATTCCATTGTATTTTACTACTGTATGTATACATGTTTACATTGTATTTTACTACTGTATGTATACATGATTCCATTGTATTTTACTACTATATGTATACATGTTTACATTGTATTTTACTACTGTATACATGTTTACATTGTATTTTACTACTGTATGTATACATGATTCCATTGTATTTTACTACTGTATGTATACATGATTCCATTGTATTTTACTACTGTATGTATACATGATTCCATTGTATTTTACTACTGTATGTATACATGATTCCATTGTATTTTACTACTGTATACATGTTTACATTGTATTTTACTACTGTATGTATACATGTTTACATTGTATTTTACTACTGTATGTATACATGATTCCATTGTATTTTACTACTGTATGTATACATGTTTACATTGTATTTTACTACTATATGTATACATGATTCCATTGTATTTTACTACTGTATGTATACATGATTCCATTGTATTTTACTACTGTATGTATACATGTTTACATTGTATTTTACTATTGTATGTATACATGTTTACATTGTATTTTACTACTATATGTATACATGATTCCATTGTATTTTACTACTGTATGTATACATGTTTACATTGTATTTTACTACTGTATGTATACATGATTCCATTGTATTTTACTACTATATGTATATATGTTTACATTGTATTTTACTACTTTATGTATACATGTTTACATTGTATTTTACTACTGTATACATGTTTACATTGTATTTTACTACTGTATACATGTTTACATTGTATTTTACTACTGTATGTATACATGATTCCATTGTATTTTACTACTGTATGTATATGACAGCTAATAATTGTTGTTTTTTTTGTTTCATTATTTTTCTTCATTTCATTACACAATCCAAAAAAAAAATAGAAAGAGATTAAGATAACATTACGGTATGGCAACTTGGTGTTCGTTGATGTATCTAAAATAGCTCATCATGTTTCAGGTGAAACTCTCTAAATTAAATCAACAACGCCTGCTGCCATGGCGACGGAGAGTATGTTCCAGTGGCCAGATTACCTGGTGTTTGGCGTCATGTTGGCCATTTCCTCGGTCATTGGATTATATTTTGGCATCATGTCCAGGAAGAAGCACACGGCCAGCGCGGATGAAATGTTGACAGGTAAATCTGACATTTGTGTATCTCTGTATTACATATAATATGTTGACAGGTAAATCTGACATTTGTGTATCTCTGTATGACATATAATATGTTGACAGGTAAATCTGACATTTGTGTATCTCTGTATCATATATAATAATATATCCACTCTACCAAATGGCCCACACTACCAAATGGCCCACTCTACCAAATGGCCCACACTACCAAATGGCCCACTTCCGGCGTTCATTTCTATTTAACTTGATGCTTATATGGCCCTGACAGATATTTTTGCCTATGGCCTACACAAATTACTGAACGTAGGACTTGGTTAAAGGCCACTAAAGACTAAGGACCAGTTCTGAATATAAGATATTAATGATGTGATCTACCGTCCTCTTTGTTTAAGTTCTGTCCTCCTTCAAAAAGTGTCCTCTTACACGCCCTCCTTCAAAAAGTGTCATCTTACATGTCTTCCTTCAAAAAGTGTCCTCTTACACGCCCTCCTTCATAAGTGTCCTCTTACATATCCTCCTTCAAAAATTGTCCTCTTACACGCCCTCCTTCATAAGTGTCCTCATACTTATCCTCTTTCAAAAAGTGTCCTCGTATATGTCCTGCTTCAAAAAGTGTCCTCTTACATGTCCTGCTTCAAAAAGTGTCCTCTTACATATCCTCTTTCAAAAATTATCCTCTTACATGTCCTCCTTTTCGACATTTTAATTGTTCAATTGCAAATGACTTTTTGGACAAGCGAATAATCCAGATGGAATTTGTATATTATAGTTGCAAATATTATAACTGCACTTATTATAGCTGCAAAATATTATAACTGCAAATAATATAACTGCAAATATTATGATTGCAGCTATTTTCTAGTTCAGATATGTCAAATGAACTGTTAAACATTCTTCTGGAAAGTGCACGTTGGACGGCTTAAATAATTATAATTAATGGGCATGTACAAATAATTCAGTCTGCAATTTAAAATGCTGAATCATTGTTATTATGCATTTATCAAGTAATACCAGCTATTGTACACTGTGTTTTAATTATCTTGTTCTCCTGTATTACAATGTTCAATGTATGTATATACGGTCTTCGGTACATAAAAATACGTTATGTAATAAATTAATGAAGAGTCTAAGTATATATGTGTATGTATTAATGGAAGTATATTTCATTAGTTGCTAAATAAAATTATATGGGTAATTGTAATTATTGCGTGATTGGTCGGATAAGGGAAGCTAATCAGGTAAAACAATTTAGCACAGTGGCAAGAGTGGCTTCCCTTATATTTTTTGTTTTGTTTATTTCCGCAATGTGATACCAGAAAACAATCAAACTGTGATAGATATGTGAGGGCATAAATGTGTGAGACAGGCCCGTAGCGTGCAGGGGGCCAACGGGCTGGCCCCCTCTGCGTTTTGTCTGGCCCCCTCTGCTTATTTGTTCTACTTATTAAAATGTATTACCTGCCCTCCTGCTATTGCCTGGCCCCTGCTGTAGAATGCATGGCCCCTGCTGTAGAATTTTCACGCTACGGGGCTGGTGTGAGACTGTTTGTGTGTGGATGAGTGTTTCAGTGTATGGTTGTAAATGATTGTGTGTGTGTGTGTGTGTTTGTTTGTTTGTTTGTGAATGTGTGTTTGTGAAAAGTGTATGTTAAAGTGTTATTGAATGCGTGAGATTGTGTGTATCTGTGTGTGTATGTGTGTGTGTGTGTCTGGTTGTGTGGGTGTCTGGTTGTGTGGGTGTCTGATTGTGTGGGTGTCTGGCTGTGTGTGTGTCTGGTTGTGTGGGTGTCTGGTTGTGTGGGTGTCTGGTTGTGTGGGTGTGGGTTTCGGAGAAGTTAACGAGTGTGTAAATACAGGACATTGTATTTATTTCAATCCTGTGAGAGAATCAAGGAATTGGCCTCGTCCTGTTAAATGTTGGTTTTGAAAGCTTAAAATGGACACGTGATGTAAGTTTGGGAAGTAAAGGTGGCTAACCACACAATTCCCCCTGTATATGCAATGGTAACAGAAACAGGTGAACAGATATCTGCACCAATATCTGCCCCTTCAAGGGCATCAATTTTACTTTAACAATGTTCGTAGTCATACAAAATTCATGATAAATTCCACGCATCCGATTTGACCTCTTGATGACCCAGTTTTTCTATCAACAGGTAACCGGAAGCTCCCAGTCATCCCCGTGGCCATGTCTCTGGGCGCTAGTTTCACCAGCGCCACCACGATACTAGGGATACCCGCCGAGGTGTACGCCAGGGGTGGAGAGCAGTGGATCTGGGCCCTGGGGCTCATCCCGTGTTTCCTGATCGCCGCCTTCTTCATTGTCCCCATTTTCTACAACCTCCACCTGACCAACGCCTATGAGGTAAATCAGGAGTTAGATTATCCAAAACTTTATATTAGTTCTCACTTTCTGTAGTTCCGCAGGTTGCAAATCAGGAGTTAGATTATCCAAAACTTTATATTAGTTCTCACTTTCTGTAGTTCCGCAGGTTGTAAATCATGAGTTATTTTATCCAAATCTGTATATTAGTTCTCACTTTCTGTAGTTCCGCAGGTTGTAAATGAGGAGTTATTTTATCCAAAACTTTATAGTAGTTCTCACTTTCTGTAGTTTCGCAGGCTGTATATTTATATTAAGGTTAATTTCTATAAATATTTGTATTTGTCACTGTCAGTTATGTCAATATGTAAATAATTCAGTTTTAATTTTTCAAGTCAGAAAATATTTTTGTTTCATTTTATCTCGCCAAGATGGCGGGGCCTAACTTTAAACTTGGCACCAAACAGACTTCTCTGTCTGTCTGGCACCAATCAGACTTCTCTGTCTGTCTGGCACCAATCAGACTTCTCTGTCTGTCTGGCACCAATCAGACTTCTCTGTCTGTCTGGCACCAATCAGACTTCTCTGTCTGTCTGGCACCAATCAGACTTCTCTGTCTGTCTGGGACCAATCAGACTTCTCTGTCTGTCTGGCACCAATCAGACTTCTCTGTCTGTCTGGGACCAATCAGACTTCTCTGTCTGTCTGGCACCAATCAGACTTCTCTGTCTGTCTGGCACCAATCAGACTTCTCTGTCTGTCTGGCACCAGTCAGACTTCTCTGTCTCTCTGGCACCAATCAGACTTCTCTGTCTGTCTGGCACCAATCAGACTTCTCTGTCTGTCTGGCACCAGTCAGACTTCTCTGTCTGTCTGGCACCAATCAGACTTCTCTGTCTGTCTGGCACCAATCAGACTTCTCCGTCTGTCCTATTGAATTAGCAATAAATAAGGTGTAAACGAGAATAGTTTACAGTAAAACAAATGTTCCCAATCAAGAAAATCGGGTGGATGACCAACTCAGACCAAATAGCATGATGATCTCATATGATTTGTACTTATTTCTATTTCCTTGTTTGTTCTAGTATCTAGAGCTTCGGTTCAATTATTTTATCAGATGTCTGGGATCGTTTCTCTTCTCTGTCATCATTGTAAGTAAAAAACAAAATATGTTCATTATTAAAGAAAGGCTGTAGTGTTGAATGTTGTGTACATGATATTAGAGAAAGGCTGTAGTGTTGGATGTTGTGTACATGATATTAGTGAAAGGCTGTAGTGTTGGATGTTGTGTACATGATATTATAGAAAGGCTGTAGTGTTGGATGTTGTGTACATGATATTATAGAAAGGCTGTAGTGTTGGATGTTGTGTACATGATATTTATAAAGTGGTTATATCGGTTGTTGTTGTTGCTTTTGTTGTTTTCTCTTATTTTATCAAAGCGGCGAGGCCCCTTCAAAGTTCTAAGATAGCCCCCTTCACCTCGGCCCCCTTCACCTCGGCCCCCTTCATCTTGGCCCCCTTCATCTCGGCCCCCGTCACATCGGCTCCCTTCATCTCGGCCCCCTTCACCTCGGCCCTCTTCACCTCGGCCCCCTATACCTCGGCCCCTTTGATAAGATATGCCTTGTCCCGAAGATCTGTCCACTTCATTTCTATGCCATGTCTATGCCATGTTTACGCTACGTTTACGTCATGTTTACGTCATGTCTACGCCATGTTTACGTCATGTCTACGCTATGATTACGCCATGTTTACGCTATGTTTACGCCATGTTTACGCTATGTTTACGTCATGTTTACGTCATTTACGCCAAGTTTACGTCATGTTCACGCCATGTTTACGCTATGTTTACGCCATGTTTACGTCATTTACGCCATGTTTACGCTATGTTTACGCCATGTTTACGTCATTTACACCATGTTTACGTCATGTTAACGCTATATTTACGCTATGTTTACTCCATGTTTAGGACCACTGTTTAAAAAAATCATTATAAAATAGAATGTTCATCTTTAATCCTAAAAATCAAACTACCGTAAAGGAAACGAGTCAATGTTTTTAAAATAACTTTTTTTTTTTTTACTAAAATGTGGTATTTTTATTTAAATCTGAACCATCCCTCGCTTTGTTCTTATAAACTATTAACTAATTTTCTTTAACTGTCGGGCTGTCAAAGTATGCTTTCTGTCCATAACAGACAGTTTAGTGTGTACACTTGTGTAAACGGGGGGGGGGGGTGAAGACAGTCCACCCTCTCCCCCGGGAGTCCCACCCGATTCCTAACCCTTTTTGTTACAGGTTTTGTTACAGGTTTTGTTACAGGTTTTGTTACACTGGAAAAGATCTAGACACTGATTTTCAGACACACAACAGGGACATAACTCAGTAAACAAGTAAACGATCCATGCATCATATTGACCTAATAACACACAAGTATACACACACACACGCACACACACATACACAAATACATATATATATATATACTTCGTTTTGCTTACATTATAGTGAAATTACTGTGGTAGACTTTGATCAATTTGATGTATATTCTGGAGAAATGTTCAAAAATTGTCAATGATCATGTCCACAGCTGGTGTACATGGCGGCTGTCCTGTATGCCCCAGCTGTCGCTCTCAGCCAAGGTGAGTAGAGAAAGAGTTGCAGCCTTTTGAACCGCTATATTAGTGGTCCCCAACCCCCGGGCCTCAGACCGATGTATCAGTCCTTGGAACGAATGTTACTGGGCCGCTCAAGAAACATTAAATTATTTCCTATTTATTTATTCATCTTGTGATTGTGGCGACTTTCCATGGACGAGGAATAATTAACGCCCCCCCTCCCTCCCTTTCCTGTGGGTCGCGGTGAAATTATCAAACGCTGACCGGTCCGTGCAGAGAAAAAGGTTGGGGACCACTGCGTTATATCATTATTTTGGTTACTTTGGCCCAGGCGGCCCCAGTTTTTTGCACTCCCCCCCCCACCTGCGACACCAAAATAGGCGGGAATGTTCAATAAACATTAATAAATTGACAACATCGTTTGGTCCTTTTCTACCCTCACTTGCGACTCCACATTTACACAAACTAAGTTTTCAGCACGTCATAACATACAGTAGAACAGTTTAAAATATTATTTAAGGGGCCAGTGTTGGAGAAACGGCTCTGATATTAAATTTAATTAACTTTATCGTTGAAGTAAAGTTCCCTTAGCCGTTTCGGGCCATCGGGCCACATGAAATGTAGAATTGACCTGTTTCTGTAACCAAATATATAAATGGATTATGTGGCTAGCACAACGCCTGGACGCCTTTACTTCCCCAAATAATTTCAGGTAGCCATATTAAACTTGGTGGACTTGAGGGACTTTGAACCAACTTTCACAAAGTTCTCTCAACCGCCTGGTCACCTGTCCACTCAACTTAATAGTACAATGTTCTCTCAACCGTCTGGTCATCTGTGCACTCAACTTAAAAGTACAATGTTCTCTCAACCGCCTGGTCATCTGTCCACTCAACTTAATAGTACAATGTTCTCTCAACCGCCTGGTCATCTATCCACTCAACTTAATAGTACAATGTTCTCTCAACCGCCTGGTCATCTGTCCACTCAACTTAATAGTACAATGTTCTCTCAACCGCCTGGTCATCTGTCCATTCAACTTAATAGTACAATGTTCTCTCAATCGCCTGGTCATCTGTCCACTCAACTTAATAGTACAATGTACTCTCAACCGCCTGGTCATCTGTCCACTCAACCGCCTGGTCATCTGTGCACTCAACTTAATAGTACAATGTTCTCTCAACCACCTGGTCATCTGTCTGCTCAATTGTTAGGTTACTTTGTATTTTTTCTCATATCTTGTTTACGTTTTTGTTCTAATAAGTCAACCTTTAGAATTGTCAGTAGCGTATGAAGAGTACCGCGTGTTGTGGAACCTCATAGGGCGCCGAGTTAGGGAGGGGTGCGCACCTAAAAGAGCGCTGTTATAAGTTTTTGCAGAAAAAACGTAACGTGCACAGGGCGCCACAATAGCTGGCTACGGTTCTGGGGAGTGTTCAACAATCGTGTTTCTATCTTGTTTACAAAATGTCTTTCTTAAACATTTTTTTTATTATGAGCGTTTAAGTTTTATGTCAATGTTTATTTTTTTTACTTTCTATTTAATTGTTTAGTTTCATTTAAGAATTTTGTGACGTCATCTGACTATTTTTTTTTCTTCAGTGACGGGGCTATCCAGAGAAATTTCAATTCTAGCGATGGGCGCCATTTGTACTTTTTACACTTCCATAGTAAGTCAGAGTGTATGTGTTTGTGTTTGAGTCAGTGTGGTTTTGTTAGTGTCAATTTGTGTGTGTTTTGACCGCTGGAGGGTTTGTCCGCTGGGTGTTTTGTCCGGATACCCCTTTCAACACCCCCCCACACACACCCCACCCCCAAAGGACCCAGCTATTTTGCAGCAAAATAAAAAAAAAGGTATTTCAAAACCAACGGGGTCCCCAAGGCTCATATCCCCTTGACTAGTTCTCTGATAACCCTGCCCCTTACGACGGCCTTGGCTCAACAGAAATAAATCAAATAATTTATATGAAAAGAAGTGACGTAATTAGCACTTAAGTTGAAGTTTAGGTCAGTTCGATTGTATTTAATTACATGATTGGTTCAAAGGAAAGGGGGGATATATCTATCTGAAAATTTGTTGTTTTTCTTGACGATCCAAATCTAAGTTCGTGTTGTTAATTAATATTGACGGTAATATCACGACATAGCGGCAATTATTATTTTGATAAATATTATTGATTGAAACTTGACCAGTAGAGTAGTAGATAGCACCTGACTCGGGTTCTGAGGTAGATTTTTTGAGTAGTAGGTACTTTGATATTATTACTATTAGTAGATATAACTTCTATGACTGTCACATGTCATTCTTATTTTGTGGTTGCACTAAAACGTGAATCTAAAATATAAAACAAAACACCTTAGTGGATTTAAAATTGTTCATTCATATAAAGACTTAGAAGAAAAATATAATTTTTAGATATTCTTTTGATTCCATGTTATAGATTATAGACGCTTAGTATATCTTGGTTGATAACTACTGTATACAACTTTAAGATTAGCAAATTAGACCAACTCAGCAACTGCCTAAAGGGCCCCTTCCAATATATATTCCTGTAAAAATTTGACACTATCAGTCAAAAGTTACTTTCGCTGAGGGTTCACAAATATCTTTTAATCCCTACCTTGGGCCCCAAAAATCTAAAGGAAGACTGTTTTCTAAAAAAATATGTCTTATATGTTCTGTATTTTTTTTTATTTCTGAATTCATCATACACAGAAATAAATCACAGAAATGTATATTAATATTTCAACTACATACAATTTTAACATTTAACTGTGCTATGGACTTTCTTATACCAGCACCCTCACTAATATGTATTATCTGGTTTTATACGCACATGAAATGGTTTGTCTGTGTTTCTAGGGCGGAATCCGAGCTGTGGTATGGACTGATGCTTTTCAACTGATCGTTGTTTGGGTGGGTCTGATGACTGTCATGTTTAAGGGTGCAGAGGATGCTGGAGGATGGACGAGAGTTTGGGAGGTTTCCAAAGAAGGCTCACGACTACCGAAATTTGAGTAAGCTTTCTATGTCAAACTTGTAATCGTTATTGATTTTAATATTGCAGAATAATTTTAATATTTAATTTGTTGTTCATATTTTTTTTTCAATTAAGTATGAACCCTGATCCATTTGTTCGTCACACATTTTGGACATTGTTCATTGGAGGTGGCTTCAATATGTTAACAGTTTATGGAGCCAACCAGGCAAATCTTCAGAGATATGCCAGTGTCAGAACATTGAGCGGTGCAAGACTGTAAGTTTTAGAAAGAAACGTGGTATTAAAATTTGCAATTTTTTTTTTATAGCTTAGTAGTTAATTTTTTTTTTTAAACTTGAAAAAAAAAAACAAGTAATTTTATCTGTCTTTGTAATTATTAATAATACAGATTAGTTTCTAATGTGTACAGATAATGATTAAATATTTACACAACCTCATAAAATATTGTCTAAAAAATAACCTAACGAGTGAACTGTATATTATATCTTCATTATTCAGACATAATGCTGCTATTTATTTCAACACTATATAATTTATTCTGGATAGAGCTCTTCTCTTGAATCTGCCCATGTGGATATTTTACCTGACAATTTTATGCCTCATGGGTTTGGTTATGTATGTCTATTTTCTCACATGTGACCCACTGAAAAATCAGAAAATTAAACCTGACCAGGTGAGAGCCATTTCAAACTATTAATTTAGTTCAGTGAAAACAAAATATGGATTATTGCATGAAAATCCATTCTACATGCAAATATTTATATAGAATTCTTTTTTGCCTGCAATGATAATGAAGTTAAGTAAAAAGAAAAATTACTTGAAATATTTAAATGTAATCCTATTTTAAAAATTAATAAAAAAAATATAATTTATTTTTGTCAATGATTAGTTCTTTTACATAATTCTTTTACATAGTTCTTTTACATTGTTCTTTTACATTGTTCTTTTACATTGTTCTTTTACATTGAACTGATATTGACCCAAAGGATTTTTTTCTTAAAATATATCATTTTTTTTTCTAGCTGGTTCCTCTGTTTGTGCTAAGAACAATGGGAGATTTTCCTGGTCTGCCGGGATTATTTTTAGCTGCAATTTTCAGTGCGTCAATAAGGTTTGCATTGTTATTACCTGTGCTGTTGTTGTGATTTTTTTTAAATATTATAATTAACTGAATGGAACATTATATCTGTAATGATTTAATTAGCTTGAAACTGTTTGAAATATATTATTGCTGATGTCAAAGCTCTTTTCTGTTTTAATTATAAAGTGTTTCAAGCAAAAGAATTTAATTTTTACTGTGGAGAAAATTTTTTAAAATGATTTCTAATGGCAATTATAATTATGTTTATTAAAATTTCAAAGAAATATATGCATCTGTTTTACCTTACCACATCTCATACATTTTTTTATTAATAATGAAATAAGCAAAAAACCAAGAAGACATCTAAGTTTACATATTAGGCTGCTTAAAATTAATTGATTCTGAGCGTAAAGATATAATATTTATTCTTAATAGCCATTCAGAAATATATTTCACTAATCACATATCAATGGTAATATAATGTATGCCTCTCATTTTACAGTACAGTTTCATCTGGCATTAATTCCTTAGCTGCTGTGTCATTTGAAGATCTATTCAAGCCCTGTTTTAGCTGTATATTTAATGAGAAGCCGTCTAAAAGAGCATCCACTTTGGCAACAATAATTATGTGTAAGCTAAATAGCAACATTTTTTTTTGTTTCAGTGCATAGTTATCAGATATTTTGTTATATACCAATACAATTGTTAAAAAATAAAAAAAAAAAATTTGGTATAGATTTCATTGATCTTTTTAGATTTGAGTGTTGAATAAAAAAATTGTATTACTTTTTTCCATATCCAGCAATTATCTTTGGTTGTGTAACAATAGCATTAACCTATGGAGCGGACTTCATAGGAAATACAGCTGTGCAGATTTCTTTTGGCATTTTCGGAATGGTTGGTGGACCATTGTTAGGACTTATAATGAGTGGGATTTTCTTCCCTTTCATTAATTGTTGGGTAAGTGATCCAATAACACAAAAATAGTAGAAAGTATAATAATGTATATTTGATGAACTTGGCAGAAGGCATTAGCTTATAAAAAGGACAAATTTATCCCTGTAAACTTTGTGATACTGGAGTAGTTCAGTCCAATATTCTTTATATTATCATATCAGGGCTTAAATGTTATCCAACCATAACCAGCTGTGTGGCTGATTTAGTGACACATTATCAGACCATTGTCACCCAAGTATCTTTTATTGATCAGCATTATTTCTAGTTGTCAACATTATTATTGTAGAAGCAGTTGAATGATATGGATCAATATTATGTATAGTCACAAGCAATATTATTGTAAAGGAATTAATTAATATTGATTAATGTTATGCCTATTTGTCAACATTATTATTTACAGGCAGAGCTCTCACTTTATTTTGACTTAGTCAATGTTTTCATCCCTTACTGTTGTGCTTCCATCAGTTGACACATGAATTCTTGTTACTGTACTCCCATCAGAATGACATGTTGATTCTAATTACTGTTGTACTCCCATCAGAGTGACATGTTGATTCTAGTTACTGTTGTACTCCCATCAGAGTGACATGTTGATTCTAGTTACTGTTGTACTCCCATCAGAGTGACATGTTGATTCTAGTTACTGTTGTACTCCCATCAGAGTGACATGTTGATTCTAGTTACTGTTGCACTCCCATCAGAGTGACATGTTGATTCTAGTTACTGTTGTAACCCATCAGAATGACATGTTAATCCTTGCTGCCTTTTTTCCTCTTTTATTTCGGTTAAACCATTCATTGTAATAAATATTCGGTTTTTTTCATTTTCTCTAAATATCCAAAATATTAAAAATCTGCATTTCTGTACAATTAACAAAATTTTCTGTTCCTTTTATTTTATTCTCATGTCAAAATTGCATCTTTTAGATTTATCCTTTGTAAGAAGATATATTTTTCAGTCTTTATTTCCTAGTCTTATTTTAAAATTTTATTTTTGAATTTACTTGTCAAATGGTTTACAGTCTCTGCATCTAATAATTTCTGTCAGAGAATGAAATTAACTTTTGTCTTATATTTTTTCTCACAGGGTGCAGCCTCCGGTCTACTGGTCAGCCTTGTGTCCAGTCTGTATGTTGGCATTGATCCTGTCATCCACCCAGGACCTAAATTCAGCCTCCCTCTGCGAACTGACGGCTGCCACCTCATTAACTCTAGTCACTGGAATATTTCTACTTCAGCCAACAATTCTTCATTTCAAAACCACATGTAAGCTCAACCGTTAAAATCCAAATATTTTATTTACTACCAATGGCCGTAATTAAATTGGTATTTGTTTTTTTTGTTTTTTTTTAAATAATTTATTGGTCTTAATCTGATGTTATAACAATAATTGAATAAATATCACTTTATTCACAGATCCACTAGAAGTGACAGACTCTACCTGTCGTACATTCATTATGCCACCTGGGCCCTTTTAGTTTCTTTCACTGTCGGCATCATAGTGTCAGCCATCACATGTAAGAGATAGTGTTAATATTTGTTAAATACTCTCGTTTAATTTCACAGCTGGCGGAGGTGACGGATGTGGTCGGCACACAACACCCTTCCTCTCCGTCCCACTCCAGCACACCTGCGCAGCCTGCCATTTCGGGCTGAGGGTACAGGCACACTACACCCTCCCCTCTGTCCGAGTGGCAGGAAAAACCCCGTTCCTTGCCATTCTGGCCGATCGGCAGTACACACACCCTGCTGGTCTGGCAAGTTTGGGCAAGGATTAAAACCCATCTTTCTGCCGTCCCTGCAGATGATAGCGGGTACACTCACCCCGCCGCTCTGTAGGCATGGCAGACGTGCATCAGCGCCGCCAACAGTGCTGGTGTGGTAGGCACACTACACCCTACCATGCTGGCAATGGCGGCGTTAAAAAAAAAAATTTTTGAAAAAAATTAAAAAAATAAAAAAAAAAAAAGTTTAATTTTTTTTTTCATTTATTGTATATTGTATAGTAAAATAGAAAGTGCTACAATAATTTTTAAAAAAATATTTTGTTATGAACCAAAGAGTTAATTAGATATTATTTAACTGATCTTCATTGATAATATGTGCTGCAGTGGTCATAGTATTGATGGTCATAGTATTGATGGTCATTGTATTGATGGTCATAGTATTGATGGTCATAGTATTGATGGTCATAGGGATCCACAAAGTCCCTGTAAGGATGAGATGTCTATCCTTCACATCCTATAAACCACTAATGGGATGGTTTTAGCAGTGCCCTACTTGAATTCCTATCATAGCCAATAGTGCAATGACCATGGATGCACCACAGGAGACAATGAGGGAACTTAAACCATGACCTAAAAAATCACCTTGGTTTTCACTGAAGATTGAACCCTATACCTTCAGGTCAACAGTCGAGCACTTTATCCCACTGCTGTCCATCATCTCCTTTGATCACAGGGAAAAAAATTGTTCATTTTAACAACAGAGTTGCTCCCCTTGTTTCATTTTAACATTCATTATTTTATAGTTTCTGTTTTGTTTTTTTTTTTAAACTGCAGGTTGTAACAGGGGAAAACATATCGATGAAAGAACATATTATCACTATGAATGGCTGTGCTCTAAGAAAGTGAGTGATTCATTCTCTCTTCACTTTGATTCTTTATATATTTAATAATTAGTCCATCCAAGGTTATTTAACAAATGTGTTAACTGTATGATTCATAATAGGTTTCTGGTTTAATGTTTCTAGCTAGTGGTCATTTTATTTTGGGAACTTGTCAACTGAGCACTTGTTGTAGTGTAGTCATTTTATTTTGGGAACTTGTCCACTTGTTGTAGTGCAGTGGTTATCAGACTTTTGGTGCCATACCCCACCTAAGCCTTTCTAAATTTCCTATGCCCTAGAAAATAATTTTTAAATTATTGTTTAGTAGGTTTATTGGAAATATCGAACACTGTTTAGTAGGTTTATGGGAAATATTGAACGCTGTTTAGTAGGTTTATTTTGGGAAATGCTGGTTATTACAGTTTTTATTATTGATACAATAAGAACAATTCATTACAACTATTGTAACTACAAGTTCTCTGTTTCCCCCCAGAGCACCAGCTATGACCTCAACCATGGCGGTGGTGAGAAGCCAGACAATGAAGAAATAAAAGAAAATCTTAACGAAGTCCATGACCTCCACAGTAAAAATAGTTTATTTCATACAGGACCACCAGATTCTCCCCCATTTAGTACAACTTTCAAAACAACAGAGAATTTATAGTCTCTTGTACAGTCTATCTTCCTTATGTTTATAAAAACAATTTCCACCTAAAAAGAAAAAGAACTTTTTCCTGCAGATGGGACAAACCTCATCAGAATGTGGTGTATTATACTTCAATTTAATGAGGTTATTTTACCTCAAAATTTCAAGAATTTGTGTGAAAAAAAGTGAAAAGTATTACTTTTAAGATTGTTATTCTACACAGTTATATTGTTTTCAAGTGTTTTTGCAATTATCAAGCTTTATTTCATTCGCATTAGGTCATATAAGCTTTTTAAGTAATGTGTCATAGCTATGTACTCTCAATCCATCACTGTGGTGCCTTCAACACCAGCACACTCTCTGCCAGGGTGAAGGTGTAAATAGGTCACTGTAAAACAAAAATTTCCCATTGGTGGTTGAAAGAACAAAGATATAAACATTTCATCCTTACATCGAGTTCAATAATAGTTGTCTGTGGTGATGGTTTGAACTAATAGTTGTCTGTGGTGATGGTCTGAACTAGTAGTTGTCTGTGGTGATGGTCTGAACTAATAGTTGTCTGTGGTGATGGTCTGAACTAGTAGTTGTCTGTGGTGATGGTCTCAACTAATAGTTGTATGTGGTGATGGTCTGAACTAGTAGTTGTCTGTGGTGATGGTCTCAACTAATAGTTGTCTGTGGTGATGGTCTGAACTAATAGTTGTCTTTGGTGATGGTCTGAACTAATAGTTATCTGTGATGATGGTCTGAACTAATAGTTGTCTGTGGTGATGGTCTGAACTAATAGTTGCCTGTGGTGATGGTCTGAACTAGTAGTTGCCTTTGGTGATGGTCTCAACTAATAGTTGTCTGTGGTGATGGTCTGAACTAATAGTTGTCTGTGGTGATGGTCTGAACTAATAGTTGTCTGTGGTGATGGTCTGAACTAATAGTTGTCTGTGGTGATGGTCTGAACTAATAGTTGCCTGTGGTGATGGTCTGAACTAGTAGTTGTCTTTGGTGATGGTCTTAGCTTCTTTCTTATTATTCATAAACCAACTGAATGTTTAGCACTTTCATATGAACTGTGTTTTTATCATTGCCCAATGAGCTCTGTTGTCCCACCATTGGACTTGTACCTGTGTCTTGTTTCAGTCCGGTAGATAAAATGAAGTATAGTTGCTCATCTGTTTTTCTATTCCCTGTTAATCCACCACAAAAGTTATGGCTGTCAATCTTAACCAACTGTTAACAATTATTTTTTAAATTCTCACGGCCTATCCCTTTCCAGGCCTATCCCTTTCCAGACGGGTTCCACATTTACAATATCCAGTAGCATAAGTTTGTCTCATCCTGCTGACTTGAACCATTATTCCTGCCATAAGTTTGTCTCATCCTGTTGACTTGAACCATTATTCCTGCCAATTTGATCACCATTGCCTCCACCCATTGATGATATAATTTACGATGATGAAGTGTTGAAAACATATTTTTAATGCACTTTTTTTTATTTTAAGACTATTAACTGCAGCACTGTTTGACTTTCAATAACATTTTAAAGAACATTAAAATTGTATTCATGTTTTTTATTCTTAAGATTATAAATCATTCTGTTTGTGATGTCAATTTTGAAATAATGCAATTATTATCACAAATCGACTGTTTAAAATTAATATACATGTATCATTCCATAATTAATGCAAAAATGGATTTAATTCTTTGATATGTAAATTCGAAAAACTATTTATGTATAAAAAGACATGATTGAGTATTTTAAGAAACCTGGCCAATACATGTACAACTAGCACTATCACACAACAGTGGAGGATATTAGTTTGATTATAATTTTTGTCAAAACATTTATCAAGAAGTTTAGGCTCAACAACAAAGAAATCCGAATGTCAATTTTCATGTAAATACTCCAAAAATAATGTAGACTTCATTTTGAATGTGTGTAAAATGACTCTAACAACTGTAATTAATGACATATTTGTATAAAAAGTAGCAAAATCCCCGAGCTAAGTCAGTTCAACATTTTTTTAATCCAGTTAAAAAACTATAAAACAGGGTGATTACAAAACTATAAAACGAGGGAGCGTAAATAAATCTTAAGTTTTATGATTGATTTATTTGACACATGTGCACGAAATTTAATATAGCATGAGACAAAAATGTTTGCTGTAACACTTGAAATTTAAGTTCCTTGAGCCTAAACTTGCCTACCCCGACATGTCAAGCAATTGACTGGCAAGAGAAGCGTCTGTTGGCATGATTACACAAGTTGACCCTTAAGAGAAGCCTCTATTGTCATGATTACACAAGTTGAGCCTCAAGAGAAGCCTCTATTGTCATGATTACACAAGTGGAGCCTCGAGAGAAGTCTCTATTGTCATGATTACACAAGTTGACCCTCAAGAGAAGCCTCTATTGTCATGATTACACAAGTTGAGCCTCAAGAGAAGCCTCTATTGAACACTACTGGATCCTCTACAAAGCCTCTATTGAACACTACTGGATCCTCTACAAAGCCTCTATTTGACACTACTGGATCCTCTACAAAGCCTCTATTTGACACTACTGGATCCTCTACAAAGCCTCTATTTGACACTACTGGATCCTCTACAAAGCCTCTATTTGACACTACTGGATCCTCTACAAAGCCTCTATTGACACTACTGGATCCTCTGCAAAGCCTCTATTTGACACTACTGGATCCTCTACAAAGCCTCTATTTGACACTACTGGATCCTCTACAAAGCCTCTATTTGACACTACTGGATCCTCTACAAAGCCTCTATTTGACACTACTGGATCCTCTACAAAGCCTCTATTTGACACTACTTCTAGACATGAACATCTTTGTTAAACAAATGTATGTACAGTTATGCTGAACTAGGAGGCAGTAACTAACATCAGTGGTGGTACTCTGGCAAACTCTGAAAATGCTCCCACACTACCATGCTACAAAAAGAACCCAAGTATGGCAGATGCTGCAGACAGAGCATAAGTTCTGCCAGAGGGCAGACACGCCCCCTCCCCTTCCCTAGTTATGCCACTGTAATCAACATGCTGGTATTTTTTTTTGTAGTCATAACAAATCTGATATTATTAGCAATCTGTCGGTTTGCTAACTAATTGTGGACATTCCTGCATATGTCTGAGGTGTGCCCTCCTCAAAAGAATGCATGATATTTTCCTTGCTTGCCCCTATGTCCTCTGGTCTCATACACAATACAGTGATATTGTCATAATTATATTTTAGTTTCAAAATATTGTATTGATGTTACTGTAGTTTATTAATTTTGCTGTTTTCATGCACAACTGTTTGTTATGAATTTTTCTGCTCTGTGGATCTAAGTCATGTTTAGCTATTACTGTATTTATATACTATGTTTAACATATTCTGTACCATGAACTCATTGTATTATAAAGTCATGAATTTGCATGTATCCACATTTAGGTTATATTGATTTTGTATCAACTAATCAGAAATTGTTTTACACTAAAAAAAACAAATAATGTCAAATATCACTTGTACATAAAATCTTTGAATCTAGATACGTTAGGTTTTTCTCTTGTCGTTTTCTAATTAAATTTCAACTAATAATTAAATCTCAAAAAAGCTGTTGCTCACACACTTTTGTTATATATAAATAAAAAATAAAGTTCCCTACTTAGCCCTAACGGGCCTTCGGGACAAATGAAGTGTAGAATTCATATGTTTCTATAAACTCGGCATATGAAGGGATTGTGTCTGGTTAGCACAACGCCCAGCCGCCTTTACTTCCTCAACTTAAGTCTGGTACCCATTTAAAGCTGGGTGGACCTGTGGGACGACTTTGCACCAAAATAACACCTGGAAAAATTCCATGGGCCTCACCGAGGATCAAACCCAGGACTCTCAGGTCGACAGTCGAGTATCTACACCACTCGGCCACCCGTCCCACTATATATATATATAAGTAATGATATAATTAGAATGGAGAGAGAGAGGGGCGAGACATGTAATAAATGTTATTGTATTTACAAATAAATGTCGACAGTGGAGTATCTACACAACTCGGCCATCCATCCCACTATATATATATATATATATATATATATATATATATATATATATATATATATATATGTCAGTTTGTAAAACCTAACAAAAAGCTCCATTTGAAACATTTTTTTGTTTATTTTAAATAACTGCTTGAATTACACTGATCATGTTTAGGATATTATTTCATGTTTTGTTGGGAAACAGATTTCAATTAAAACTTTTATCTTGAAATTATTTTCTTTCAGGTCTCTACTTTTTTCTAATCCAGTGTTGGGGGTCATCCTTAAAAGACGTCCACCAATTTTTTTCTATTTTTTACCCCCCCTCCCCCCTTGTCCACATTTGTCCACTTTTGACTGGACCCCCCCTCCCCCCTCAGTTGTGGACGTCCAAAACATAAAATTTACCGAACATGAATTAATGAATATTTCGAATTTTTAAATTGGGAGAATGTAAACAATATAAAGAGTACATATTTACAAACATTTTTTTCAGAAATTCAAAATTCTAAATATGAAAAAATTACTGGTTAAAAGTATTTTATTGAATTGTAATTAAAAAATGCAAAGCATTAAACCACAATTATTCAGTCAACTGAAAATTCCGATTGCAGCCATTCAAACATATTTCGTATGATGACTACATCTGTTGGTGAATTTTCAATGGCCGGTTCAATCTCCTTGTCTGATACTTCTGCCTCATCATGTTCACAAACAGGAATATTGTAATGGACAACCTTATGTTTTTTCATTGCCACCTGTGATGGGAAGTATTTGCAGCAGAAACACATTCGCTTGGGAATTTTTCCAGCCACTGATGGACAATAGAGATCAAAAGGCATGCTATTGTAACTGTGATCGGGCTCCAGACCAATCAGTGCAAGCCTCTGAAACAGTGATCCATAAGTACCACTACTACTCCCGATAGCTGCAGCCATGACGCCTGCTTCATGACTAACAAAAGGTACAGAAGCTGGAATGAACCTTTTGGGAAATAGTTCATTATAATTAGTTCGTCTTGCACCACAGCACATTACATCATTACATTTGATGATCTGTAGAAAATATTGAGACTTTTGGACATGATTCCAACACCAATTCACAGAGGGAGATGGAAGAAATGTGCTTGTGCTGCTTGGTTCAACATACTGTGCATGCACACCATAGCCATCAATGACAGCCTGACTCCAAACTTCAGAGAGTATTTCTCCAGCCTTTTTAAAGTTTGCTTTTTCCATGTTTTGGTCTATAGTTTTACCATTTACATCCAAATGGGACCCAAAATGATCACGAGGAAGAATGAGGCCTGACAGGTCATGAGACAATGGGGGCATTCGTCGTTCTACCGCGTTGTAGGCACTGTGACCCGGGGCATGACAAGCTATAAAAAAAACATCAAGATTGTGCTTGGTAAACAATTTAAATGCAGCGTTCAATGTTTTTGGATAACGTGGGTTCTTGTCTGGGCCTCCGTCAACAGTAATAAATTACTATAGGCTTTACTAATCCACCATTTTGTGCATGCCACATTCTTGAAAATATCCTGAGAGACAAGTACATCAAAATCCGCAACATGTGAGGCAGCAGTACTGGAGTCATGTTTACCATACCTTATTGATATAGATGTTGGTCCAGAATAGGTCACACGGCCATCCTTGATAATACATGCGGTATAAACTGAAGGTATTAGTTTATGCCTATCTGCCACAACCCAATCATGGTCAACACCGTCTTTTTTCTACATTTTACATACCATAAAATCATTATAAAAAAGTTGTCCAAAGTAATCTAACAGATGATAAAAGATTCTGCATTTTTGCTCTCATTAATATATAACATGTGGCCTTTTTATCATTTTAAATTAATTTTTTTTTGTTTGTTTTGGTTATCTGGTAATTTTGGCTCATAAAATGTGTGTGTGTTTTACATAAAAAGTCATAACTATTTTATTTATTGATAGATTTCATTGAATTTGGTGTTGTAATATGTAATTTTGACTGAGGTTTAATATAAGAATAAAATTAACAGTATATCTCAAAAAGATTTTTTTTCCTTCTTGGTGTATGATGTTTGTTTGTAAATTGTAAAAAAAAAAATTTTTATGCAAAATGTTTGTTGCAATTATTTAATATTTCGTTTTTTAGATTAAGATTGTTTTTTTTTTAATATAAATATATTTCTTTATTTTTTTGTCCTGTATCTAATTATTCAAGACAAAATAGACGAATTCAAATATTTCAGTCATTTTTTTTTATTTTCAACACTATAAAAATCATTAAAGATTTTCTAGAACGTAACCCTTATTTGAGACTGTATTATATTTGACAAAATAAAACTAACAATACATTTTTTAAGTAAGATTGAAGTGTATGGAAAAATTTAACCACTCAGATTGTGAAAGATTGTCCCGATTTCTATCATAACTCTTTTGTCATTAAACTGGAATTTTTTGCAGTAAATTTATGCAAAAACACTACATTGTGGACATCCACTCTGTCCTCAACCCCCTCCCCCCATGTCCACTTTAGTCCACTTTTTGCTGAACCCCCCTCTCCCCCTTTGTGTGGATGTCTTTTATGGATGGCCCCTTGGGGATTTTTTGTTTTGTTACAAACAGATTCAAACACAGGAGTTATGTCAGATTGCCGCCAACAGACTGGACCAATCCAGCCACCAACAGACTGGACTAATCCAGTTACCAACAGACTGGACCAATCCAGCCACCATCAGACTGGACCAATCCAGCCACCAACAGACTGATCTAATCCAGCCTCCAACAGACTCAACTAATCCAGCTACCAACAGACTGAACCAATCCAGCCACCAAAATCTCAATGATGTCCACTTGTAACAAGATAATAAAACTGTCAGATGACCAGCAGTGAAAAGTTCTTCACAGGGGAGGGGTGGGGGTCCTGTACGGAGGAGATAATAACAGGTGACCGCAATAACACGCAAGTCACGTGGTAGAATCCCAGCGACTCCATTAAACGCTACATGGCCGGTTAACTTTGCTGTTGGCCAATGACCGATTTTTTAAGGGTTTGTTCCGCTAGAGGACGGCACTGCATGTACACTAACTTGTTTTATTTCCTGTTTCAAGTTGTAGTCATTTCTTGTGTTTAGTTGTGACAAGGACGTGAGACTTTCTTTCCCTTTTTTATTTTCCGATTAAAGTTTTCAGTGGTGGCTGACTAAGACAACAGTCATCAGACAGGAAGTTGGGAGATGACGTCGTAACGAGACAACAGTCACCAGACAGGAAGTTTGTTGATGACGTCATAAAGACACTTTGACAAACCTCAAATAATAGATCATACTGACTGTTTTGACACAGTTTTTTTGGGGGGGAGGGGAGGACGTGAAAATTTTCTAGAAGCACACACACCGGCGGTGTTTGATCGGTTGGGGTTCCAGACGCAGAAGAATGGGTCCTTGAATAAAAGGAAGCATTAAAAAGAAGTATTAAGATGGGTTTTATGGTAATGTAGTCAGGATTCCTTGCCCCTAATAGCCTGTAATATGGCAGCAAGTTAAGACTCGAACCTAGGACCTTCGCTTGCTAGCTAATGACAACACAGCAGAGACGATTTCAGTAAACAAAACAAAAATAACATGTCTAGAAATTTAAGAGGTGAGATGTAGTCTTTTATATCTCTAAACCTGCGGGGTTTTTTTATTGTGCTCTTCTGTTATCCCCAACATAATGGAAAGTGCAATGGCCATGGAGGTACTGCGGGGGTACATACGTAGATGACTAGGACAACATTCACATATCCCCATCTAATGCCAGGTACTCATGACACATGTCCCCATCTAATGTCAGGTACTCATGACACATGTCCCCATCTAATGTCAGGTACTCATGACACATATCCCCATCTAATGTCAGGTACTCATGACACATATCCCCATCTAATGTCAGGTACTCATGACACATATTCCCATCTAATGTCAGGTACTCGTGACACATATCCCCATCTAATGTCAGCTACTCGTGACACATATCCCCATCTAATGTCAGGTACTCGTGACACATATCCCCATCTAATGTCAGGTACTCGTGACACATATCCCCATCTAATGTCAGGTACTCGTGACACATATCCCCATCTAATGTCAGGTACTCGTGACACATACACCCATCTAATGTCAGGTACTCATGAAACATATCCCCATCTAATGTCAGGTACTCATGAAACATATCCCCATCTAATGTCAGGTACTCATGACACATATCCCCCATCTAATGTCAGGTACTCATGACACACATTCCCATCTAATGTCAGGTACTCATGACACATATCCCCATCTAATGTCAGGTACTCGTGACACATATCTCCATCTAATGTCAGATACTCATGACACATATCCCCACCTAATGTCAGGTATTCAGTTATGTTGTTTGGGCATTGTCTCCGAGCTGACTTAAATCATATGATTAATATCTGTGGTATTTCAGTTGTTTATGAGTTGGACCCAGTGGCGTCACTAGGAGGGTGCGTGAGTGTGGGCCGCACTGGGTGACACCAAACATAGTGACGCCACTGGTTGGTCCTTTTGTTTTCATTGTATTGGTCAGTCTGACCAGTGCAGGATTTACGTATTAGCTACACCAGCTATTGTTTACCCCCCCCCCCACACACACACACACCACTTTCTTGAGCGATTGTGAAATATACTTAAATATTTGTCACTGACATTTACTATCTGGACTTATATAGGGCCCCATATCTCAAAGAGCTTAGGGCCTTATCAAGTCTAAATCCGGCGCTGGTTGTGACTATCTGTAACATTACGTTGTATCATTACTATGAATAAACTTTTATCCAATCGACTCTAATTTCATTTCAAATCTGACCTTGGATTTTATCAGTACATATATATCTAGAGCCGTCTATCATCATGTCACTGATATCGTAACATAGCGTGATATTAATAGGCCTTAGTTACAGCCTCGAGTTGAGCATTCCTTGACCTACATATTTGAGTTCGATCAATTTGATTGTTAAATATTAATTTAAAGAGTAAAAAGTTGTTGTTATTTTTTAATCATTGAAAATGAACAGGCTAAAAAAAGTCAAAGTTATGGCCCCTGTCTTGTTTTGGTTATCCTTCCTTTTACCGTACCAGACACCAGTTATGGGCACTGTTATGTTTCTTATATTTACATTTTTAAACGTGTCATCCACTTGTTATCGATATTTATAAAGATATGTTCTTTAGAGATGGAGCGATCAGAATTTCGTCACTTAACATTTCAAAACTCCATATTCACTTTGCTCAATGTACCAAACAATTAATTTAATGTTCCAATTTAAAACAAAGTTTGACCTTTGACCTGGTGTTCTTGGGAGGGAAATATGATCAACTTTCAACTTTTCTATCCTTGTTTAATATATATGTTGGTCTCTTTAGAAATCTCTTTAATAAATTAAACTAAAATCGCTTCTGAAAAAAAATTTCCAATAAATTTTAGGGTATTTTAGAAATAGCATAATTACACCAAAGTCTGTCCTGGTGCTGCAATAGTCGCGGTCTCGCGGAGGAACCACGGGAAATTGTGATTTTGGTATTGGATCGTTATGGTGTGTACATATAATCTTTAATGAAAAAAATCAATAAATAAAAACATTTAATTTGTTTTAGCAATATAATCAAGCGCAGTTTTCAAATGTCTGAAATAACATGCATGTTAGTTATACAGGCCAGTGTAATTCTGTATGTCTAATGACTTCCTTTATATGACTAAAATACTAGACATGTACAAAGAGAAGAGTCAGCGTGTCTTAAGTAATCTACACACAATAAGAGTCAGCGTGTCTTAAGAAATCTACACACAATAAGAATCAGCGTGTCTTAAGTAATCTACACACAGTAAGAGTCAGCGTGTCTTAAGTAATCTACACACAATAAGAATCAGCGAGTCTTAAGTAATCTACAAACAGTAAGAGTCAGCGAGTCTTAAGTAATCAACACACAATAAGAGTCAGCGTGTCTTAAGTAATCCACACACAGTAAGAGTCAGCGTGTCTTAAGTAATCCACACACAGTAAGAGTCAGCGTGTCTTAAGTAATCCACACACAGTAAGAGTCAGCGTGTCTTAAGTAATCCACACACAGTAAGAGTCAGCGTGTCTTAAGTAATCCACACACAGTAAGAGTCAGCGTGTCTTAAGTAATCCACACACAGTAAGAGTCAGCGTGTCTTAAGTAATCAACACACAGTAAGAGTCAGCGTGTCTTAAGTAATCCACACACAGTAAGAGTCAGCGTGTCTTAAGTAATCCACACACAGTAAGAGTCAGCGTGTCTTAAGTAATCCACACACAGTAAGAGTCAGCGTGTCTTAAGTAATCCACACACAGTAAGAGTCAGCGTGTCTTAAGTAATCCACACACAGTAAGAGTCAGCGTGTCTTAAGTAATCAACACACAGTAAGAGTCAGCGTGTCTTAAGTAATCCACACACAGTAAGAGTCAGCGTGTCTTAAGTAATCCACACAGTAAGAGTCAGCGTGTCTTAAGTAATCCACACACAGTAAGAGTCAGCGTGTCTTAAGTAATCCACACACAGTAAGAGTCAGCGTGTCTTAAGTAATCCACACACAGTAAGAGTCAGCGTGTCTTAAGTAATCCACACACAGTAAGAGTCAGCGTGTCTTAAGTAATCCACACACAGTAAGAGTCAGCGTGTCTTAAGTAATCCACACACAGTAAGAGTCAGCGTGTCTTAAGTAATCCACACACAGTAAGAGTCAGCGTGTCTTAAGTAATCCACACACAGTAAGAGTCAGCGTGTCTTAAGTAATCCACACACAGTAAGAGTCAGCGTGTCTTAAGTAATCCACACACAGTAAGAGTCAGCGTGTCTTAAGTAATCCACACACAGTAAGAGTCAGCGTGTCTTAAGTAATCCACACAGTAAGAGTCAGCGTGTCTTAGTAATCCACACACAGTAAGAGTCAGCGTGTCTTAAGTAATCCACACACAGTAAGAGTCAGCGTGTCTTAAGTAATCCACACACAGTAAGAGTCAGCGTGTCTTAAGTAATCAACACACAACCCCCCCTCCTCCACCTCCCCAGTATTTTCGCTTCATTAATTTTAATGGATTGTTTGTATAATACTTTAAATGTAGATTGTTGGTATCAGTTTCTGGACAAATGACTTTAGTCCTGTGACTGATAACCTAATTTAACTTCTGTACGTTAGAAATGAACTGCGTGACACTAATTTGCTACACTTTCTTATCGAAACTTTCATGCTGAACAAATAGAAGGTAAAGTTTTCATTCTTAATAATTATAAAATGAGATTGTCGTTTAAACTCGTGTAATCGTGCACTTTTTAGATAATATTTTTCGAGGCATTTCAAATTGTTTACTAGTCAATGTTCTGAGAGCAGTGTTTGGTCTAATGGCACATTACTAATAAAGATTGCACTTTAGATTAAGAAGGGTTGGATTCAGAATTTTTTTAAAATACATAAACCATTCTTTAAGAGAAAAAAATTAGTTGTTCATGATTTTTTAAAATACAAACTGTCCGTACAAAATACGGACGTATTATAATCACCGTGCTATAATTTAACTGAAGCGCGCATTTATCATATTTTACTATTCATTGGTAGTTGGCAGGCCAGGGCCCTAAACGAGCTGTAGAGCCAAAGGAAGAAGAAGATTCATTGGTAGTTCTTTATAGTGCTTCACCAAATTGGTCTCTTGCTCACTTGCGTATAAAAATGTTCAAAACAACCATCTTCCTGTTTCAATAGATGAATACAGTTAAATTATTAGACAGACAGGGTTAAGATTTCTTTAACTATTACCTTTCATCCACTCTTCGATATAGTTCAAGTTTTCCTCTTAAAATGTAAGTCTAAATATTTTTATAGGTACAAAGATGCATTAATTTGGACTTTAACTGCGTTTGTGCAGCCACACAGGTCGTTGAGATAAGAAGGGGCGCCGAGAATGCGCGGTTAAATGTTTTTGCACTTTTCAGGTTAGGAGGAGTGCGCCAAAACTGTAACTCGCACAGGGCGCCACAAAAGCTGGCTACGGCCCTAATATTATGTAAGGAATCTTCTATTCAAACTGATCTTTATTTATCATCCGTTTCGGTTTACCACAGTAAAAATTAAACCTGCAAGCAAAATAACCGCAAGCAGCGGAAATCAGAGCTTGCCAGAATATTTCGATCAGTATGTCTTTGCGGCGAAATATACACGAAATATATATGAAGTATACACGAAATATATACGAAATATACACGAAATATATACGAAGTATATACGAAATATACACGAAATATATACGAAATATATACGAAATATACGCGAAATATATACGAAGTATACACGAAATATATACGAAGTATATACGAAATTTGCGAAGTTTAGATGCCAGATATCCGACCAGTTGAGGGGAGGGGGGTATCTTTAAGGTCTCAAAGATGCCTTCAGCATAGCGACAGATAAATATCAGCCCAATCTGCCTAACGGGCACAATATTACGGGTCTGGATGATGATACCACGCTTTTTTTTCTTGATTCCCCCCTCCCCCGGACTGCGTAACGCCTATTTTACCATTTTGTATCATTCAATCTATGGCCACCCTCACGCCTTAAAGGCTTTACTACGTCTTAACGACCAGGGCCTGCCTTACGAATAGCGGGGCCCAATTTAACGGATGCTTGCGAGGCCCCTCTTCTATTTTTTTTACAATAACAACTATTACTATTAATTAGATCATGTAAATTGTGGGGTCCCTGCCAATTGCGGGGCCCAATTTGGAGCAATCGGTCGAATCGGCCTGCCCAAGACAGTACATTCACTATTACAACACTGTGTACGCGATTGTTAGCCGACAACATTACAGTGGACAGGTATTACATGTAATGTTGTTAACTAGAAAAATGTACTCCGTAGATTACCAATATGTAGCCATTTTAAAACACATAAACTACATTGAGACTGCATGCGACGTATTGTGTACCGTAACTAGCGTTGTGGATACGTTACATCGTTAGATTTCTAAAAGATTCAAGAAAAGAAAAGAGATCAGGAAGAAATACTCTGTATTACCTTGACCCGGTAGTGTTTTAAAGTGATTTCCCTTTAAGGATCATTTTACAAAGACACATCTGAAGAGTCTGTGTAAGTTTCTGTGTGTCTATAAATTGTCATAAGGATGCACATTGGGTTAACACGGCGATCCTGACAATTATATTATATAAACATCCGGGTTAAGGGGTATTGCCCCACATCCATACATATTGTAACTGAAAAATAAATATCCAATGAGACGATATTTTTGCCCAAATAATTGAAGTTTTATTTCCTAAGAACTGCCAAACATTTATTACCGATTGTATATAAGGTTCATTATTATAGTATGCTTCATAAAAGATACAAAGTAAACTAATGTTTGTTTCTAGTCCGATTTACTTATGATTAAGATAAATATCTTGAAGTAAAACACTTGCCATTGTCTTAACAAGTGATGATACTTTTTATAATTATATATCATGCATTAAATTAATCAATAAAGAGATGAGATGCTAGTATTATAGGGTTTTTTTATGGCGAGGTTTCTGGAAAATCTTTTGCTTAACAGAAATGTATTTATATTTTTGTATAAAATAAAGCAAAGACTGGTATAACATGATTCACGTGCTTAGAAAGTGGTTGTTCATGCTGGCGGCATTTCTACTTGTGAATATTCCAGTAACACAGCAGTCTGTGAATGGAGGATCCAACTGTGCCAGTGAGTATTGCAAGTGTAACGTGTATTTCATGTGTGTATTGTGTCATAGCTAGTTTTTGTGTGTGTAGATTAGTATATCAGTTGTATGTAATATATTTATTATTTTTCGTGGTACTTCTGTTTCTTGGTAGGTGTAAAATCTATTTCAGTCTCTTCGTGGTGTATATGATTCAACTAACTTGACTTGGTGTATATTAAATTATATTTAAAAGACGAACTACATATAAAAAGCACTGAGTAGACTTCTATGTATGCATGTACATATATTTATTTGCATATGAAGGAACTTCTTATTTGACATTGTACAATAAAAATGATGTGATAAAATATATTCTTATACTAACAAGGTCTCAGGTCGTCTCAATTATCGTCTGCTCTAAACTATATATTTTCACTTCCGCTAAGCTAAGTGGCCAGATAATTAAAACCATCTCTGTGCCAACTGTAAATTCTCTAGCCTAAACTGATTATTACATATTGTGTAACGTGTATTTCATGTGTGTATTGTTTTGATGTGTATTTCATGTGTGTATTGTGTTGATGTGTCGGTTAAGAAAGTTTTTTTTAGTAATGTTTGTACCATCGTGTGCTATAAGCTTTTTTTGTTCACATTCACCTGCTACACACATTTCCATAACCCTAAAGGCCATCGTAGATTTCATCTGTTTCTGTAACCACGGCATTTAAAGGGATTGTGTGATAAGCACAACGCCCAGCCGCCTTTACTTCCTCAACCTAAGTCATCTACCCATTTGAAGCTGGCTGGACTTTAGGGACTTTTACCAACTTTCACCAGGACCTGGGAAAATTTCCCTTGGGTCTCAACGAGAATCGAACCCAGGATTCTCAGATCGCTAGTCGAACAAATAACAAAATCAAATTTATGCTTCCCCCTTCCCTAAATTGAGGTTCGTAGCAGGCCCGTAGCCAGGTCAAAAAAAGCAGGGAGGCACCGATACCCAGCAAGGGGGCACCTTCACTTTTTCTTTATTTTTTCTTTTTCTTCTTTTTTAAGCGGGGGGGGAGGGGCACTCCAAACCTAGCGGGAGGGGGGGCACGACCCCCAGTGCCCCCCCTTGGCTAGGGGGCTAGTTCATAGGCAGATCCCAAGGTCGCCTATCTACAAAAGCATCTGTCTCTTCCCCCTTTTCCCCGTGGTACTTCCGTAGTTATTACATTATTGGCAGTTGGGCAAATAGCGCTATTTATGCATAGGGCAGACTTCCCCTTCCCCTGACAAATGAAGGCCGCCCCACACCCTACCCACCTCAATGAGTCTTGGCAACCCCAACATTTATGACTGAATCGATATAAGATCAAGCAGAGTATTCTTCAAAATAGTAGCTGATCGCTTTTTATGTCGCCCAATTAGGAAAGTGTCGCCCAGTTAGGAAAGTGTCGCCCAATAAGAAAAGTGTCGCCCATTTAGGAAAGTGTCGCCGAGTTAGGAAAGTGTCGCCCAGTTAGGAAAGTGTCGCCCAGTTAGGAAAGTGTCGCCCAATTAGAAAAGTGTCGCCCAGTTAGGAAAGTGTCGCCCAGTTAGGAAAGTGTCGCCCAGTTAGGAAAGTGTCGCCCAGGGTTAGGGAAGCGGTCGCCCGATGGTAGAAAAGTGTCGCTGAGTTAGGAAAGTGACGCCCAGTTAGGAAAGTGTCACCCAGTTAGGAAAGTGTCGCCCAGTTAGGAAAGTGTCGCCCATTTAGAAAAAGTGTCGCCCAGTTAGGGAAAGTGTCGCCCAGTTAGGAAAGTGGCCGCCCAGTAAGAGAAAGTGTCGCCCAACCAGGAAATAGTGTCGCCCAGTTAGAAAAGTGTCGCCCAGTTAGAAAAGTGTCGCCCAGTTAGGAAAGTGTCGCCCAATTAGGAAAGTGTCGCCCAGTTAGGAAAGTGTCGACCAGTTGGAAAAGTGTCGCCCAGTTAGAAAAGTGTCGCCCAGTTAGGAAAGTGTCGCCCAATAAGAAAAGTGTCCCCCAATTAGGAAAGGGTCGCCCAGTTAGGAAAGTGTCGACAAGTTAGGGAAGTGTCGCCCAGCTAGGAAAGTGTCGCCCAGTTAGGAAAGTGTCGACCAGTTGGAAAAGTGTCGCCCAGTTAGAAAAGTGTCGCCCAGTTAGAAAAGTTTCGCCCAGTTAGGAAAGTGTCGCCCAGTTAGCCAGTGTTTTCTTTGAATGTCGCCCGATCAAAAGTATATTCTGACTGTCCAGAGTTGAATATCCCCTACTATCAAGATTATTTCACGCATCCAGCAACTGTTTATTTCTGGGCTCAAGCACAAGCCCTAGAGGCATGGGCGTCGCTAAGAATTTTTCCATGGGGGGGGGGGGCAAAAAAAACACGTTTTTTTATTTTAACTGACAATGCCATACAGGTTTATTTCTCAATAAAATCCAAGTTAAGTATAACATTAATTATTTATATTGACATAAATAAATGTATTTGAAAATTCACACATTTTGACTACAAGCACAAGCATGTTCCGAGTTTAATTTTGTTTTTGTTTAATTTGGTCTTCTGTTGCTTGATTTGACCTTCGGAAATGTTTTTGTCATTCAGGTTTTTTTTTTTTATAATCTGGCAACTCTTGTTAGCTTATAGTCGTCTGCCACTGAGTGAATATTTAAATTTATCCTAAATTAATGTGAAAAGATGGATATCAGAAAATAAATGTACAGGTTCAATAAAACGAAAAGTAGAGCAATCGCGGGATTCCGAAAAGCCGTTATCAGAAGATTTTAGGGCGTTTGCAGTATCTGAATTATCACATGCATTGAGGACAACAGTACAAGTTCAACAGCCAGACATAAATGAAAAATCTATTTCTAATTTGATTGTCGCTGTCACTTCTTCATTTCCTAAATTGGATATTGGAAGGTATGTCTTGACATACGACCTTTCAAATGAGTTGAAATTGCTGCTGATCCTTGATTGCCCCCCCCACTGCTTGCGCCACTGTGTATTTCCAATCAATTCAATACTTCACGATAGTTTAACTCACAACCGCAGCAAAGAAGCTCTCGGGTTAATCAACATCTTTTGTTTAATTATAAGCTTTTAAGTAGCTTTACTTTATATGTGTGGATTTGTGTGACCTCAATCTATTTCTATCTAATTAAGTGAAAATGCTTAAATTTGACGCATATGTAATTCTACATGACAATGCAGGAATGTAATCATTGTGAGTTCAGGAATTAACATCTTGTAGATTAATGAAGCTATTTTTTTTGTAATGTTTTTAATGAGACAAAGTTCACCTTGAGATTATCATGTCTAAATAAATACAAGGATAGCATCTGTGGAAAAGTGCGCGAAAAAATGAAGATTTCTTTTTACCTTAAATAGACTATCTCTATTAATTAACTCTTGTTACTCTTGTGTGCAACATAGAATAGAAAGCTCAAAACTAAAACGTATTTATTAAAAATATATACATGTATTTAAAAAAAAATTTAAAAGCCTTTATTAAAATGCACTAAAAAGTACAAAAAAATCATTATATCATGCAAATATTTATATAAAATATCATTACTAAAATTAAAAGCGTGGGTGATTACATTATACTGAACTACAATCGTCTTTACATTGCGATGAATGAAATAAATAAATAATCTAGATGTCTAGAAGGGCGGCCACTCACGCCTATAATTTTAGAAATGATAATTTCTAAAAGTATTTGTATGATAGAACCATAGATTTAAACTTTTAAAACTTTTTAATGCATTCAATAAAGATTTGTTTAAATATTTTTAACGGGATTATTTATTTTAAATATTTAATTTTTTTCCCAGCACTTTATCTTGAAGCAACATTATGACGACCTTTTAGTACCCCACCCAGCCCCGTAGCTTGAAAATTCTACAGGGGGGGGGGACAGACATTCTACAGCGGGGGGCCAGGCAATAACGGGGGGGGGGGGCAGGTAATACATTTTACTAAGTAGAGCAAATAAGCAGGGGGGCCTCCTGCCCCCTCCCCCGCACGCTACGGGCCTGACCCCACCGCCTCCTTTCTTACAGCTAATAGGCCTATCTCATTTGTTTTGTAATCTCAGAAATCTTTGACAAAGTGTGCTTGTTAATTGACACATATCTGCTCTACAGCTATAGTGACTATTTCGTGCAGATGACACCGGTGGTGGACTAGTCATAGGGTATGCTATTTACACGCCTGGTTCTTAAGTAAGAAGAGCCAAACTAGCATCTGTTTGATGTGAGATAAAGAGACGATCGTCAAGTCCCCAATTAACAAACTAAGTTGTAGAACATATAACCGCAACATTTGGGTAGCAGTGCAGTTGTGTCAGTAATTACTAGAGCCATTAGAACCAGTGGCGCAACCAGCAAAAAATGCTGGGGGGGGGGGCTCACATAGAGAAAAAAATGCTGGAGGGGGGGGGGCTCACATAGAGAAAAAAGACAGTTTGACAGTCTTTTTAGTAACTTTATATAGTAAAATATGTATTGATGATTTGTTCGGGGGGGGGGCGGGGCTCAAGCCCCCCCCCCAACCTGGTTGCGCCACTGATTAGAACACTGCATGTTGAACTCATTGAGGTCTGTGTTTTATACTGTGACTATTTCACATGCCGGTTGTGCCTTTGCATCTATGGTTTAAAAATTCTAGTGACACTTTTTTTTATGCCATCATTTCTTTATATTAGATCTACATCTGTTTTAGTTCATAACAATAGTTATAAACTATTTAATATGTGCTTTTTTGTCTGATAAATTCAACAGCTCGTGTTATTTTTATCTGTATACAGCATGCAGTGTGATCGTGGCCCTGGTTGAGCAGTACAGTGAGTTGTACAACAGTTCTATCGTCAACACGCTGGACAAACTTTGTTCCTTCTTGCCAGTTGAGATCAAACCATTATGTAATGTTGCTGTGGAGACACTGGGGCCAGCTCTTATACAACTGTAAGAAATGTTTTGTTCAGATCTTACTTTAAATCGGTTAAAATCAATACGGATATCACTTTGTTGAAATACAATAAATGGCCGATATTATGTTAAGACTGCATTATAAACAAACAATTGAAGGTCTAAGGGACATAATTCTTTCATAACGTGGGCTACAGATCAGTATTAAAATGTGTAACCAGGAGTAGAATCAATAATATTTATCAAAATAGTAAAAATAGCTTAATGTTGAAATTACCAGCGTAGATGTAATATTTGAACTTAGTCATATTCTGTACATATGATTATGAATATCGATATTGGTATAATGTTTAAGAAGTGATATGGATAGTTTTGAAACCTTTTAAGCAGGAGCTGTGAGTTTTTCATGTAACTGGAATGTATGTATTATGTTTTATTTTATTAATATGTCGTAAACAAACTAGAATTTAGCTTGGACACACTTGTTTTTGGATTCATTAGATTCTAATTTTAAAATTGAATGTGTGGATTTAACTTAAGTCATTATAGTTTATAAAATAAAATCAACCATTGTGCTTAAAATAGGGTATTTACTTAGATGTGATAATTTACTTTAAATTGTTTATTTACATTTATGTAACATAATTTTTTCTTTAAAGTATAGTTGATGGAGCTGACCCAGATGTTGCATGTCATGCTCTCAAATTTTGCCACACAGACCCTGGACAACCAACATGCCATGGAATTTTACCTCCATCTTCTATCCAAATGAAAGTAAGTTTGTATAAAAAAAAAAAGTATATTTAAATAGTATTTATTTGGCTTTAAAAAATTTGTTCAAGAATGTTTATGCGTTTTTTAAGAATATTTTCATACAGCATAACACAATTAAATATACCCTGATTCACATGTAGCTGTTAAACCAAATATACCCTAATTCACATGTAGCTGTTAAACCAAATAAACTTTCTTTGTCTGTTGTTTGTTTTTTTTTTGTTTCAGAAAAATATTGTCTTTAGTTCCTATTGTCTCTTTTAATAGCTGTCATTAGTTTGTCATGCATAGATTTGATTTGCCTTCTCAGTTAGTCTACCTTGTTCTGGCCAAGATTTTTACATCAAGAAATCTTTAAAGTTTTCCATTAATTGTTCATTCTCACTGATTTTGAGTCGATTTTTTGCATTAATTTTTAGGAATGGGAGTTTGAGAGAAGAGTTCTTGTTGCACGTCATTCAATAATGCCTTTGTTGAAACAGGTTTGTGAAATATTTCAGCATTACCAAATAATATGGTTGTTGCTATTTATAATTATTTTATCATTATTTTTTTCTATCCAAAAAAATGTCATAGATTTTTTTTAATTATATTACATAATCTTAATGTTGTTCTATGTCAACAGTCTAACTTCAGATTGGGTATGGACATTTGTGATCTACCAGGAATTCAAGAAATTTGTGACTGGATTAAAAAGTTAGTATGGAGAGCATTACTACCAAAACTTCCATTTCAGTATTGCATTGGACAAAGGGAGACAACCTCAACAAATGTGGGTTGTGGATATGAAAAATGAAACTTGTATTTTCTAAAGTTTTGGAGTTGGCAGAGAATTTATCTGGAGAACAGAGACCCATTCTTAGCTTTTTGGATACTTCCACAGATATTTGGGGACCTAACCATTTTGGGGCCTTCTTATCACCAGATTTAATGAATACTATAACTGAGAAGGGGAGGGTCCCTTTGGGGGGTGGAAGTCTTAATCAGTTGTCTAGTATATCAATCTTTAAAAAACAGCCCATTGGGGCAATATCATATGTATTGGTGGCCCTGAATTATTCATCTCTGGTTATTACCTGTGTATCAGCTGTCAGCAGTTGGTGGTCCTCGGACCATTAATTAAACTAGGCTTGTCCACAGGAAATAAACAAAATCATTGAAATGATTAACATAATAATATAAATGAATTTAATAGTTGGGTTTTTTTTTATTTCAAGAGATACACATTTGTAATCAAACACACACATTTAGAAGGGCTACACATTTGTAATCAAACACACACATTTAGAAGGGTTGCACATTTGTAATCAAACACACACATTTAGAAGGGCTACACATTTGTTATCAAACACACACATTTAGAAGGGTTACACATTTGTAATCAAACACACACATTTAGAAGGGTTACACATTTGTTATCAAACACACACATTTAGAAGGGTTACACATTTGTAATCAAACACACACATTTAGAAGGGCTACGCATTTGTTATCAAACACGCACATTTAGAAGGGTTACACATTTGTAATCAAACACACACATTTAGAAGGGTTACACATTTGTAATCAAACACACACATTTAGAAGGGCTACACATTTGTAATCAAACACACACATTTAGAAGGGTTGCACATTTGTAATCAAACACACACATTTAGAAGGGCTACACATTTGTTATCAAACACACACATTTAGAAGGGTTACACATTTGTAATCAAACACACACATTTAGAAGGGTTACACATTTGTAATCAAACACACACATTTAGAAGGGTTACACATTTGTAATCAAACACACACATTTAGAAGGGCTACGCATTTGTTATCAAACACGCACATTTAGAAGGGTTACACATTTGTAATCAAACACACACATTTAGAAGGGTTACACATTTGTAATCAAACACACACATTTAGAAGGGTTACACAGGAATACAAATGATTGAGTTCAGTCATTTACAGGAATAAAATAATTAAGTATTCTCCATAAAATATTATGAATAATTATCTAATAATTTAAATATATTTAGCTGTTCAGCTTTTACATTTTTCAACATTTAGAACTGTTGCTTCTCAAGAACCAGCTATTGACTTGGATCAGGATGGTTTCAGTACTTTTTATGTAAGTTATTTATCATTAAAATATGTAAAGATACTAATAGAGTGAAGATTTTAGTTGGCATTAACATCTGATATGAAATATTCTTTTTAAATTAAGATGTCATCCTAAAATTGACAAGCAGTCAACACAACAATTTCATTTTAAGAAAAATGGAAGAAAATTATTCTTCACAACAGCAGTCAGTTATGTTAAAAGTGGGTGGAAGGCAGCGCAGTATAGAGTGCTTGACTGTTGACCTGAGAGCCTGGGTTCCTTCAGTGAGAACCAAGGGGATTTTTCATTCTTCTAGGTTAAATATGGTATAAAGTCCCCCAAGTCTAACTAACTTTAAATGGGTACCTGACATTAGTTAGGGAAATGAAGATGGCTGGTTGTTGTGATAGCCACACTGTCCCTTCAAATGCTGTGGTTACTTCATCTCCACGATGGCCTAACTAGACTTAAGGAACTTTACTTTTAAGGAAATATCATAATAAAATGTTTTTATTTTCCAGAGCTTGAGAGGTTCAGCATGGCGTGGCAAAGATTGTTCAGATGATTTCAACTATGTATACCCTGGTGCTCTGTAAGTTATTACTTGACAGTGTATGAACCTTATGCCTGACAAAAATCATTACACAACTCAAGCCACATGTTTCATTTCAATAAGTTGCTACATTTAGTATTGCACAATTTATAAGTACAGTACTATCTATCTGTGATTATCTGGCCTTCATAATAATGAGCTTTTTTAAAACAATTAAAAATCATTAAACGAAAGCTTTAGCAATAATGAAATGGTTTAGGTATTGCAGGAAATAATTATTTATTGAACTCTGGCCTTTTTAGCAATATCCAGCATGCTCCTCTGCCATTAGGCCTAATAGAAGAGAATAAAATGTGCTTTTTAAATAAATTTGTACAAAATACTTTTTAAAATTTATTTTATAATTAAAATACATTATTTTCTTAAATATTTCTTGAAATAAGTTTTAAAAATATGTTCATTATTAGGCCTAAAAATGGAGATGATATAATGGACTCAAACTGTAATGGAATTTACGTAAGTATATAAAAAAGATAAACTATGTTGGAATTTAAAATGATGTAGACTGTACATCCTGATAATTTGTCAAACTATATTCACTTATATTAAAAGATGTTTCACAATAAATAGCTTTGTTTTGTAGCATTGTGGTAAGTCAATATATATTAGTATGTTTAGATGCTGAATCCTTGGTTTTAATGTATGTTTTTATGTTACGTAAAGTTTTTGTTTCCATTCTAATTTGTTACAGGGAGTCAACCTGAATACTGGTAAAACCTACGAAGAGGAACTGTGTGCAAACTATCAACCCAGAGGAGTTGCTGTGTTGGGGGACTCGGTCAGTGCACATTTCCATCTCCCTCCTCAGTGGTTTGATGCAACACTTATTTCTGAGGTAAACTGATCCTTAAAGTCCAGTTGACCTTTGATCTTTGTGCCTGTAGTGTTTACATCTTTAGATCTAGAAGCATCAATTATTTCTGTTCCTCCACAGAAAGCTTTCACTCATGCAGTCATGATCATAGAGAATGAAATTGACTGGCCAATGATGTCGACAACTACTGGTTGGTTTATTTATCCTTCCAAATACTTTTATAAATTTCATTTAGCTTTGACTGAATTTATTTCTTTTTTTACTGCTCAGATTGAAGTTGGCAAGAATTTTTATTTCGTTTCCTTTAAACCGTTGGTAAATGTTTCCTGCTTATGTAGACAATGACTTTTCATCATTATTTTACTGTATAATGGTTATTATGCCTGCATGTTGTGGTTTTTTTTTTTAGATGTTAGATAAACTAGCATATATTAAAATTACATATCTCTGATGTATCGCATCAGTCTGATGTATCATATTAGTCTGATGTATCGTATCAGTCTGATGTATCGCATCAGTCTGATGTATCGTATCAGTCTCATGTATCGTATCAGTCTCATGTATCGTATCAGTCTCATGTAATATAAATACACCATTTCCAGAGAGTCTCAACATTCTGTTTGCAGGTTATGCGACTAATGAATGGCCTGAAGTAATCACCGGTCCAGTGGACTCGATATATTTAAGGTTGCGCCAGAGAAACAGATGCAACCACAGAGATTACCAGAACATTGCAGCCAATGGTAAATATTATTGAAACATACTGCACACTTAGATATTAAATGGCAGTAAGGGAAATGTGTATTGATTTTGATGAAACTAAAAAGAAACAAAATTTGATTCATGAAAATGGTGAAAACAAAACTGAGCCAAACTTAGTCTCATCATTAAAATGACTGTTACTATTTAAAATGTAGGTATACGGTCACTAAATTTGTATCATTTTATTACATTCTATGCCTACTTCCAGAATTAACTTTATAATTATAAGAATATTGATTTGGAAAACAGTCATTAAAAATAAGCGTTTTCCCCGATTAAAGCTTGAAAATTTTTAAAAAATTATTTCATTGATTCACACTGTTTAGGCGAGGTAGCAATTTGCTTTAAAAAATCACTTAGGAAGATTTCAGACATTTCTACAGTTTTTAAAATGTTAGATTTCAGAATATATTCTACAGTTTTTAAAATGTTAGATTTCAGAATATATTCTACAGTTTTTAAAATGTTATTTGTCAAAAATAATGCAATCTTACTCTTTTTTTTTTTTAATAACTTGTTTTATACTTCATGATAAAATGGACTGGTTATTGATACATGTATTGGTAATTTACAGGAGAGAGATCGTCTAGTATGAACAACCTGATTAAGACGTGAGTAGTTTTATCATTTCAACCTCTTTTTGTGTATTTTTTTTTATAGGTGAAGATTCAAATTCTGTCAATAACATAGCAAAAACGTGAGTTATTTATTATGATCGGCTTTCATAAATGCTAATTTTCTCCCTTTAATGGTTGTTTATATCTTATGTTCTAACCTGGTAATGCAATGCTGGAATAGTTTTATGAATAACAGATATCTTAAGATTTCATTATTTAATTGTTGTTATAAAATATGCAGATTTTCTCACAAAGAAAATAATTTTACCAATTGGAAAAAAAATTCACTTCAGTGCAAAATTTCGGTATAACTCTTTGTGGTAATAAAATGTCATCTTAAAAACTACATGCATAAAATTTCATTTATAAAAAAATTGATTTTAAATAAATGTTGAAAACACAATTAAACGATTGATATTCACTTTCAACAAAATTAAAACACTACTTACTGCAAAAGTTTGGATAATTATACATTAATCATTTACTTTTACACTTGATAGTTACTAAGACTTGGATTTTCATGAAGATTGATATTTTTCAATTATATGGTAAATTTCATTCCTATGCAATTAAAGCCATATTGCTTTACTCTGAGCACTATATGACAATATTAATTTGTCATGAAAGGCATGTTTCAAGGAAAGGGTATACATGTATTTCATCCAAAAAATGATGTTATTTGTAAGAGCTACTTACAAATTATTTTATTTCCAGCCCTAAATTTCTACATTTCTTGACAAGGAAAATAGATTTACAGTTCGCTTTTGATGAATGTCACAAAGACACAAAACCATCCTTGGGCTATGCTTTTTCTTTACTATTGAATTCTACACATAAATACAGCAAAAAATATAATGGTGCAGTTGATAGGTTATAAGTCACTAAATTAAACTATCCTCCGTCCCTTGCTCCCTGATTAAAGCTATCACAGCACACACACACTAATGGGTGCACTGTTAAAACAAAGGAGGTTGTAGATGTTACATGTATTAGTAGAACTCAGATTTTCATGATTTTTTTTTAGCGGAATGTTTTTATTTCTATAATTTGCTTCTAAACTCATTGCAATTAGCATGAACACATGTTGATTATTAATCTTTTGAAATGCATGTTTGATCTATTATTTAAAATGAGAATGTCTTTCATCAAATACAAAAATTACCCAATATTTTTAAAGAACTTGTTCGCAATCTCAAACATGAAAAGTTTATTTTTGGTTATACTGGTCAAACTATAGGGAATAGTTTTGCATTTTATAGGTCATATTTCTGCCTTTTTTAGGTCATAGAATGATAATTGAGTAATCTAATAAAATTGTAGTTGTAGTTGTACACATTTTCTGATGTCTTTAAATACTGTAACGAAATGTTCCGTCCTGTCAAGTTGATCTTTTTAAAATGAAGAAATAAATAAAACCATGATCTGACTGATGTTTTTATTTTATTTTTTTTTAATTAATCTAAGATTGTCAAGAAATCCGCAAACTGACCGTCCACAAGTAGTATTTTATGCTCTGGTTGGAAATGATGTGTGTAATGGGTAAATAATATTTTAAATTTCAGATTTTAAAATGAATAAATCTCTATAATTATTTTTTATAAAATATGTATTCTATAAACTGTTTTATTTTTCAATTCATTTTTCTATCTTGGCACATTTTCTAGACATCCTGACACTTTTGATCACATGACCACCCCAGCAGAAATGTATAACAACACCATGCAAACACTGGATTATCTGGTAAATACTCTACAGTCATAAACATTCTTTTTGTGACTCTCAATCTTTCATGATATACATTTTTGTCACTACTTCATGAGATGTTGCACTTCATTTCCATTTGGCATAAATCAACTCATGGTCAATAAGTCATCACCCCAAACACTCAACATTTACACAACATCTACACAACATTTACACATTATGCAATTAACCAACCTAGAACCTTACATTAAGAAATAAGAGTGTAGAAGTCATTTATTTGGCTCTTCACTTAATGCATGCCATTAGCATCATTCACTTTAACATGCTACCAATCCTAACCTCTTTCTGGACTGCTGTTATTTATAGGATTGAGACATTGATCAGTTGTTAAGAAATGTATGTAAAGCATTTGTTTTTGTTGTTTTTTTCCTGCAGTCAAAAATTTTGCCCAACAATAGTCATGTTGTACTTATTGGTCTAGCTGATGGTCGAGTGTTGTTTGATAGCATGGGACCGAGGATTCACCCAACTTCTACTTACTGGGGAACTTTAACTTATGGAAAATTTTATGATTACATGAATTGCCTGCAGGTAGGTACATTATATGTTTATTGCCGATTAAATTTATGATTTACTTTTCTATTTTGCTCAGATTAAAAATGTATCTTGAATCAATATCTTTTTCTGCTCAGCATTCCTTATACTGCTACATGTATTATCATTTTTGATTTTGAACTAGATTATAAAATTTTTGCATATTTCTTTTTTTAAGATTTCTCCATGCATGGGCTGGATGAACACTAACCAAACAATGAGAGATCTTACAACTAAGGTAATATCATGTATATAAAACACACCTAATCCCACTTCCTGTGTGTATGTATGTTGGCAAAGCTTTAAATTAGCTAATTAGTAATAAAAGAAAATTCCCTTTGAATGTTGGAGTGAAAATAAAATACAATGTATTGGCTCAATGGCTTGAAAAGTTTTGTGTTTTTTGTGGATAGGTCAATTGTAAAAAGGCATGACTGTGTTTTATCTATTCTGTTTTATCTTATTAGATTTGTATAGATTTCAATTCAACTATTGTGTTCTTCAATACTTATTTTTATCTATTTTGCCTGTTGTATAGACTGTTTGGCTAGTTTAAATATGATGATGTAAGTTTAAGAGATGATGATATTTTTAATGCTTTTAGATCATCTGTATAAATTATTTTTAACTCTACGACACAGCGAGCCCAAGAATTAACAGCAGTGTTAGCTAATATTTCACAGACTCAAAAGGAACGTTATTCTAATTTCAAGCTATATTTTCTGGATAATCCTATCAATCAAGGTATGATACATAATTTCTTTTGTCCAACAATGAAAAACTTTAATCAGGCACTGAGCTAATGTCTGGCATATGTGCTTAATAAGAAATGACACTCTCACACCCATGCATAAACAATGATAAAATAATCTAATCCGTATAACTGTATAAACAATGATAAAATAATCTAATCCGTATAACTGTATAAACAATGATAAAATAATCTAATCAGTATAACTGTATAAACAATGATAAAATAATCTAATCAGTATAACTGTATAAACAATGATAAAATAATCTAATCAGTATAACTGCATAAAGCAAGTTCCAAAGAATTTATTCAAGTTACTCCAAAATGGCATTTTTTTTAAAGCCATTTTTAAATGACTAATATGAACAATTTTTAAGAATAAACTTCTAAAAACATATTGAAAAAACACATTAACACTATTGCTGCATAACACACATTGAGCAAAACTGATACAACAGCCATACAAGAATAAAAATTTCACAATTTTGGGGGAAAAAAATAATTTTCTTAAAAAAAAACACTTTTTCTCTATTTGTATAGAAGAGAGACACCCTATTCTTTTCCCATCCAATGGACAATATCATAATATTTTTCTCAAACGGGGACAATAGCTTACTGTTACAAAATATTTTTTTTTTCACACTGGGGCAATCATTATAAAATAACTCTCTATCAGTGGATAAATAACCAGACCATAGCATGATTCCTTTTTTTTTTTTTTTTTTTTTTTTGCAGCGATTAAAAAATGGGAAGCTCAAGGTGGACAAGGCTGGCAGCTAATAGAACCAGTTGATGGCTTTCATGATAACCAGGTAATTAATAGAACCAGTTGATGGCTTTCATGATAACCAGGTAATTAATACAACCAGTTGATGGCTTTCATGATAACCAGATAATTAATAGAACCAGTTGATGGCTTTCATGATAACCAGGTAATTAATACAACCAGTTGATGGATTTCATGATAACCAGGTAATTAATACAACCAGTTGATGGCTTTCATGATAACCAGGTAAAGTTGTTTTAGTCATCAACACAAATTGAATTTAACATGAATAAAAAAAGCTGATTCTGTGTGAGGTTCAAATTGGTTATTAAAACTGTATAAATGTAAAAAAACAATGTATCAAAATAGCTCAGCGATTATCTTTTTAACAACTAATTTAATATTCGTACATTGTAGTAGTAGAAAGAATATTCATTAAAATTTTGAGAAACAAATTCATTAATAAATGTATGTATGTATAAATTGTTCTTTTAAGAAAAATATGAATGCATGAAAAAAGTATTTATTTTGCATATTCCTCTATAAAAACAATTATTTGTTTTTTTTTAATCAAGTTATTTCATCAAACTCATGAGTATTTTGTTAATTTATTTATTACTTTTATTTGTTTGATTATGGCTTTTATATTCATTAAAAATAAATGGTGGACTGTTTTATTTCTTATTCAAAGTTTTTGAGACAAAGATTTTTAACTGATCAACTGTTTTACAGCTAGGGCAGGCATTTGTGGCTGGTGTTATATGGGATGACCTCATGGCTCTGTCGCCAGATATCTTTGGTCCTGTAAACCCAAACAATGACAAGATTGGAAATCTATTTGGTGACCAAGGAGGCTATTAAATTGTTTATAATCTCCACTAAGTCCACTGCAGGATTTTAATTTTAAATTTTTATTAAATATTTTTTAGGAGCCGTATAGTAATGTAATTTTTCTTTGTAGCTTCAGGATAAATTGTGATAAAGAATAACAGATAACCTTGGAAACTAGATTAAAACAAAGCAGCAGATGAAATAGTATCTCAGCATGTGAAATTGTTTCACTATTTAGAATTTTTAAAATATGTTTAAAATGATCAGCATTAATTTGTTCATGTAAATTTCATTGTAAATATTTTGTTTTTATCATTTAATGTTTTTTTCTGAAAGTTAAGGATTTGATTAATGAAAGAGGTTGGTTTTAAGCAATGAACAAAGTTTTCCCTGACTTGGTGTTGAGGCATTTTATGTGGTCTTGTTTTTTTCACACATTTACTTTTGACTTTATGGCAACATTTTCTGAACACATATATTTCATGTTTTACTTTCTTTATAGGTAAATTTGAAGCCGAATTACTTGAATTATTACATAGTAAAAAAAAAAAAGTCTATTCATATGCTTATACACATTTACCTAAATTTGTTATTGTTTTATAAAAGTATTTCTGTACAAATGTTTTTGTTGAGCAGCATTCAATTGTAAATATGGAGATTTATATAATATATTTATTTTTATCTTGTATAATGTTGGGCTTAATTGCTGTTGGAAAAGTGCAAGACGCACTTGTTAATAAATAAGTTTCTATATCATTCTTTGTTGTTGAAACTGAACCAAATAAATACATGTTCAAGTGGTTATTTGTGAATAAAAATATTTAAATTATTCTTGTATATTTTGTTGTCACTGAATGATAATGAGGTCTTAAGACAAGTAAACTGGCTTTCTAAAGTATTTTTAAAAATTTCAAAGCTGAATACATATTTTTTAAATATTTATTAGACTAATAAATCAAGATCTACAGCAAGTTTTATTTGACACTTAAGTTTAAAAAAAATTATTTAAAATTAAATTTCACTTTCACCAAGTATTTCATTCGTATCTGCCGAGTGTCGTACACAATAAATTCATTATAGTTGAGTACACTTGTATTTTTTAGATCTATTCCTTTTCCTACAGGAACACTCAAGCCATCAGGGCTGCAAAATAAAAGATTTCATTTACTGATAAACAGTGTGACAAAATTTGATGCACCAATACTTATCACTAGGGCTCTATGTCTTAAATAAGTAAAAATATGTGTGCATTGATTCCCAAAAAAAAAATGACCTAAAAAAAGTGTACAATCCCTTAAGAATATAACACATGTACATTGCAAAAAGGGCTTTTATCAGTTACTTTTCAAGGTTTTAGTAAATTAAACTTTTATATACGCCTTTTAGAATGAGGAAAATATTATCACACTGTACATGTTATATTTTTTCAGAATCCTTTTTCCTACAAATATGGTAGAAACATATTGTTTGCCTTTATATGACAATAATTGCCATATGGCATTCCGGGTAAAAGTAATATGGCTTTAAAAACACAAATTAAATTTCAATGGCATAATTAAGCATTTCTAACACAGTGTGCTCTTATAAAAAAATGACACAAGAGATAAGCTGTGATACACAATAATTATTTTTCTTCAGTGGAATATAAACCAAAATGTTTTGTATACCTTTCAGCAAACCCCTCCCCACCCCACCCCCCAATCCAAATATCAAGTAAATTGAATCGATATCTTTCTTCTTTTAAAACAGTAAGTTAAAGCTGTAAATTTCATTCATGGTGTACTTAAAACATTTTCCATAGCAATTTTTTATTCCATCTGTTCTGTCCCCACTCCCTCCTTTAATTTTTTTTTAAACCCCCCCCCCCCACTATAAAACAAAAAATAGAAAGAAACAGAAAAATTATATCAGGTATATGAAGCTTACAAATGTTTTAAAAATAGTCCCAAACATGACCTAAATAAATGATTTATCGACTTTTTTTTTTTTGCTAAATACTTGACAGAACATCCACATTCACTTAAAATACACATTTATATGACAAAGTTGAAATATGTTTTAAATTGATTAGAATTTAATGTATCACAGATTGAAAAAAAAAAAAAAAGATTTTTCATGATTCCAGACTTAAAAAGTCACCAAATTTGTTTATACAGACATGCCCCCAAATCACCTTGATAGTATAAACTAAACAATAAGGCAAACATCCAGGTGAAATTTGGTAAGTCCAGCTTTATATGGGTACCTGACATTAGCTAGGGAAGCTAGGCTTTATGTTAACCACACAATCCCTTTTTATTGTTACAGAAACGGATGAATTCTACACTTCATCTGCCCCAACAGCTCTCACACAGTAAAAAATCTAATACATGTATTTACAAATCGATTCATAAAATTTAAAGGAAAACCAATAATTTCATAAATTTCACATAGCACTTAACATGAATCATCCTGTTCAGAACAAAATAATATCAAATGAGAGATTACTTACAGTTGGACAAATGATTTGGGATCTGGTGCCACCCTTCCAATACCTTTCACGCTGTGCTTGCCTTTTGGTAATTTATTAGCTGAATAATCAGCTGCCAGTTTGTCATTGGTTGCACCTAGTGAAACCTGGCAAATGAGAAAACAAAAATAAAAAGTCTGACAATAAGACAGGTTTTTTTTTTAATAAACTGTAATTGATAAAGGCAGAATAATTTACCTATAGTTAGCACAATGAAGAGTGAAATTTCAAAGATGCATTTAACTTATGTTGGGTATCAAGTTTGCTTTTTTGTGTGTCCATTATTAATGGGGAAGTTGTAGTCTAAAACTTTAACAACATGTAAATTTTTTAATGCACGAAATACATGCCATGATTTCATCATATATTTAAAGGCCAAGAATTAATGATAGACTGCAGTCAATAAAATATCACAGTAATAATCGCCTGTGGTTATATATGTATAGTGTGCATGTGGGAAAACTGAACATCTAAATTATGTCCCATGAAACTTGTCCTAAACTCAATATTCGATGTCTCTCATCTGTATTACCATTAATCTAGAAGAAACTAGTTTATTGTGAACATCAAAAGCACGTTCCAAGAAACATGTCCTAAACCACAGCCAACTCTCAACATTCCTTATCTCTCATCTGTATTTATATAAATATACTTTCTGTACAGCCACAGAGTACATGCCAGGGTCACTGATAAAGGATGGTAGCTCTGACCTATCAATAAATAGTGTAAATGTTGACTGAAGTCTGTGTCAAGGTCAATTCTTTATAATAATACTGGGCCACCAGGATGATACATTTTTAAACAAAGATATATTATAATAATACTGGGCCACCAGGATGATACATTTTTAAACAAAGATATATTTCCATGTAAAAAGAAGGTCCCCACTGAGGACAGTAAAATTAAACTCACATCACACAAGAGCAATAATCCAACATTCTTCGTCTTGGTGGCGAAACAATAATTGGCACTTTTACTGGACATATCAGCAAAGTAAACACCTTTACCAAACTGTGAACAAAATATATAATGAAAAGACAAAAATATAGATAAGAGCCATGATAAGAATAAAAAAAATCTGTGTAGCCTTTAAATTTCAATCAATAAATTAAAGAAAATATGACAATGTGTGGCCACAATGGATTTAGTTTACCATGTATCCAGTGACTGGAGCCTCGGGTGGAGCTATCCGTAACCCCTGGCCAAGTATCCCTGCCCAGTTTGTTATCCTTGATCCATGCCACAATAGCATTCTAAATAGAATAAAAATTAGGCCATTTGGAAAGATAATTAACAAATCAGAAATTTTTTCAATCCTAAAAGTTGTTTAAATTCCTAAATGTATGAAATCTTTTATTAAACAGTTTCATTTTCCTAAATCATTCATTTAAAGTTAAACAATTTATTCCTGGGCTTTAAAACACTATGTGTAGTAAATATAATTAATTTTAAAGAAGAACATTGAGTATTTGAAATACAATAAATTGATATCTTAATATTGGAATTTTTAAAAAAAGTCACAGAATCGCACAGCTCCCAATAAGGAGAAATCTTATATGTACAAAAAGATGGTCTGAGTCTAAAGGAAAAGTTTTTGCCTGAATTACTCCCTGTTGCATGAATTGCACTCTGTTGTAAGTTTGAAAGATTCAGATATTTTATGTTCAAAATTTTGGTAAGCAAAGAAGTATAAAAATTAAAAATTAAAAAAAAACAACAACACCTGTTCCCAACATCCATGAATTTTTCTTTTTCTCCTTCCTTGTCACATCTGAACACATCCATTAGTTCCATCTTGTACTGGTTGTGGGTTGTGGCGTGAGTGTCCAGCAGATATCTGGATAATAGCTGGACAGTAGAAAAAATAATGCTTAAATAAACTCTAGAATATCAGAAATGATGTGAAATACATGTATTTATCTGAAATCTGATGCGACAGAGCATGTTATTTCTATGGAAAGGATTATTGACATTCATAAAGAAAATGTCCAACAACAATTTTATTTTTACACACTCTTTACAGAATCATCTGAGACATTTGAGCTTTTTAATTACCCGAGTCAAGGACTTCAAAATTTAATTTAAAATTAAATGTGAGAAAAATACTGAGTAGGGATTTTACCTTGAATTCTTCATCCTCATGACTCATCGGCTCAAGTTCACAATGAAGCTGATGGTAATGTCTGTCTACTGGATTCTCTGACATGTCTCCACCTTTCAATAATTTGATAGCAATTTCTATGTCCTCTAGAGCCTACATTACAAATCGGAATTATTTTGATTGTTATTTACAAAGTTTATCCTTAACATAAAGTAACATTTTAAACAAGGAGATTTTAAATCTATCAGGAAACACACCTCTAATAGCTCAATCTTCTCCTTGACCATCTGAGGTGTGCTGATCAATGGTGGTATCTGCATGCTGCAAACAAAAAAAAACATTTCCAGAGGTTTTAAGCAGTATTGTAAAAAATTACCATGAGAAGATGATAGAGTCACCACCATGGAATATACATATTGAGCTAATTGGATAGTACCAGAAATCATTAAACGGTGGGGTTTTAACTCAGTCAATGCGATTTATTTGTTGTATCATAAATAAACTAGAACATGTTTTTGTGAATACTCATAAAAGTCAAGCCCTGATAAGTCACTTTGTTTTCATAAAGATGAATATTCATTTTTATAAGTTATCTATCATTCAATTTTTAAAGCTGTATTTTTTAAATTAATAATTAGTTTAAAAAATCTTTTTTTTATTAAGACAATTCATAGTATACTAAATATAATTATACCTTTCATAGTATACTAAATATAATTATACCTTTCATAGTATACTAAATATAATTATACCTTTCATAGTATACTAAATATAATTATACCTTGGGTTACAAACCTAATTTATTCCTGAGCAAAATGTTGATGGGTTTTAAAAATTACTTTTTTATACAGCCAATGGCTTTCTAGTCGGTGGTCACCACATAACTTGTACCATTACTTATTTTTTTTAATCATTTAGCAAGAATACTTTATGTTTATAAGTATACATAATGCAAAAGGTCTAAAAATCCCATGATATTAAAATTTGTGTAATGTAATCAACAGGTATTTGAAAGTTCCTATAATCTAATAATACATGATCAAAATCAAAATGAATTCAGGATATTTGTTATAATCAAGATAAATCATAAATTAATCAAAAGTCACTCTAGTCCCAATATAATTCAACCTGTTGCTGTTTCTCCATAAATAAAAATCCAAGTCTGGAGAATGACATCAAAACTTTTAAAAGTCCATTCAAGAAATTTTTCCATCATAGTTTTTCTATTCTTAGATGGAAGATATTTTTCAATAGTCCTGACAGATACACAATAGAAAATTTTAGCTGTGAACAGTACCTCAACTAACTGTATTGCTTTATGTCTGTGTATATAAACAAGACATCCATATGAATAATGTCTGGGTATATAGACAAGACATCCATATGAATAATGTCTGGGTATATAGACAAGACATCCATATGAAAAATGTCTGTGTATATAAATAAGACATCCATATGAATAATGTCTGGGTATATAGACAAGACATCCATATGCATTATATCTGTGTATATAAACAAGACATCCATATGAATAATGTCTGGGTATATAGACAAGACATCCATATGAATAATGTCTGGGTATATAGACAAGACATCTATATGAATAATGTCTGGGTATATAGACAAGACATTCATGTGCATTTTGTCTGTGTATATAAACAAGACATCCATATGAATAATGTCTGGGTATATAGAAAAGACATCCATATGAATAATGTCTGGGTATATAGACAAGACATCCATATGAAAAATGTCTGGGTATGTAAACAAGACATCCATATGAATAATGTCTGGGTATGTAGACAAGACATCCATATGAATATATTAGGGTATGTAAACAAGACATCCATATGAATAATGTCTGGGTATGTAGACAAGACATCCATATGAATAATGTCTGGGTATGTAGACAAGGCATCCATATGAATAATGTCTGGGTATGTAGACAAGACATCCATATGAATAATGTCTGGGTATGTAGACAAGACATCCATATGAATAATGTCTGGGTATGTAAACAAGACATCCATATGAATAATGTCTGGGTATGTAGACAAGACATCCATATGAATAATGTCTGGGTATATAGACAAGACATCCATATGAATAATGTCTGGGTATGTAAACAAGACATCCATATGAATAATGTCTGGGTATGTAGACAAGACATCCATATGAATAATGTCTGGGTATATAGACAAGACATCCATATGAATAATGTCTGGGTATATAGACAAGACATCCATATGAATAATGTCTGGGTATATAGACAAGACATCCATATGAATAATGTCTGTGTATATAGACAAGACATCCATATGAATAATGTCTGGGTATATAGACAAGACATCCATATGAATAATGTCTGGGTATATAGACAAGACATCCATATGCATTATGTCTGGGTATATAAAAACAAGACATCCATATGAATAATGTCTGGGTATGTAGACAAGACATCCATATGAATAATGTCTGGGTATGTAGACAAGGCATCCATATGAATAATGTCTGGGTATGTAGACAAGACATCCATATGAATAATGTCTGGGTATGTAGACAAGACATCCATATGAATAATGTCAGGGTATGTAAACAAGACATCCATATGAATAATGTCTGGGTATGAAGACAAGACATCCATATGAATAATGTCTGGGTATGTAGACAAGACATCCATATGAATAATGTCTGGGTATGTAAACAAGACATCCATATGAATAATGTCTGGGTATGTAGACAAGACATCCATATGAATAATGTCTGGGTATGTAAACAAGACATCCATATGAATAATGTCTGGGTATGTATACAAGACATCCATATGAATAATGTCTGGGTATATAGACAAGACATCCATATGAATAATGTCTGGGTATATAGACAAGACATCCATATGAATAATGTCTGGGTATATAGACAAGACATGCATATGCATTATGTCTGGGTATATAAACAAGACATCCATATGAATAATGTCTGGGTATGTAGACAAGACATCCATATGAATATATTAGGGTATGTAAACAAGACATCCATATGAATAATGTCTGGGTATGTAGACAAGACATCCATATGAATAATGTCTGGGTATGTAAACAAGACATCCATATGAATAATGTCTGGGTATGTAGACAAGACATCCATATGAATAATGTCTGGGTATATAGACAAGACATCCATATGAATAATGTCTGGGTATATAGACAAGACATCCATATGAATAATGTCTGGGTATATAGACAAGACATCCATATGCATTATGGCTGGGTATATAAACAAGACATCCATATGAATAATGTCTGGGTATGTAGACAAGACATCCATATGAATATATTAGGGTATGTAAACAAGACATCCATATGAATAATGTCTGGGTATGTAGACAAGACATCCATATGAATAATGTCTGGGTATATAGACAAGACATCTATATGAATAATGTCTGGATATATAGACAAGACAATCATTTTGTTTACTTTCCATAGCCCTCCTATTAACATCAAGGACATGACTTGTTTATCAAGAAAATATTTCAACACTTGTTATTTCTTCAATTCATCCTTACCCAAACTCATGAGGAATCCTAGTATAGAAGTCACTACAAGCCTCTGCTAGTACTCGGCCAGCCACTTTCTTTTCTATCAATTTTTCTATTTCTTGTAACGCTAAATAGCCAGCTTTGATCTGTTCTTTAGTCAGTTTGCCTAAGTAAAAAGAATTTAAGATACAATGTAGTAAATTAAGGTGTTGGGAAAAATACAGTGTCCCATCACATCAAATCAACGTCAATTTTGACATTAAAACAGTGTCGGAACATAATTTTTATAAAGTCATTGATGTATCCCAAAATTTACTCATACAAGAATGACAACATAAGATAGTGTGTGCGAGCGAAATACGAACACAGTTTGTTGACAACACAATAAAACCCTAAACATTTAAATCAACATCTGAATGACACTGAAGAAACAGGTTCTAATAAGTTAATGACTGAAACTATAGTGGCCAACATCAGACCTAGGACCATCCATGTCCTGGATCTTAATGTTTATGTGTAAGCACACCCATGTCACATTCAGCATACTCCTGAGCTTTAGATTGGTCATTTACATTATGGTCACTTGTGATTTTCACTAACACAAATTAACAAGGGGAGCAATTCTTATTACCAAATCAGTCAAATGTGACTAAAAATTTACATTTTTGGGGGATCAACAAGTCAGCATTTGTTTTTACTGGGCCAAAAAATCACCATCTTTTGACTAACCTAAAGGTGCTTTTTTGGCATCATATTTCATTTCTACCACTGCATCCTCCATGGACTTGACATCACAAATCAACTGAATGAGATCCTAGATAGAAAAATATCTTTCTGTTAACACCCAGAAACAAAAAAACAAACTGACAGTATTTTTTATGGCAAATATTAAAAATATTGAAACACTTTGCCAGCAACAAAAGATATGAAAAAGCAGAGATAAAAGTAAGAACAGAACTCATACAAAATGGAAATGTGAATATACCTGTAATTTTTTGTCAAGCTTTGAATCTGGCATTTTTTTCTTTTCTACATTCTCTTCCTTCAAATTGGGAGCATCCACCTGATCTTTGTCCTATGAGATAAAAACTGAAACTATTAACTCAGGAACTTGATTTTGTTTGCTATGAGATAAAAACTGAAACTATTAACTCAGAAGCTTGATTTTGTTTGTTATGAGATAAAAACTGAAACTATTAACTCAGGAACTTGATTTTGTTTGTTATGAGATAAAAACTGAAACTATTAACTCAGGAGCTTGAATTTTTTTTTAATGTCAAACTTTCAACCTTATGATTACAGGAGAAATAAATGTTCTGTAAGTCTAAAAAGGAAAGTTAGGTAAGGATGTTGTAAACAATTATAATTACTTCATCAGTCAGGCTACAATCAACTTACATCTGCCGAATAATCCATTTTCAGCAAGTCATACTTGCCATCTATTTTACAAAATGAGTCTTTATCAGCCCAGTCATTCCCTGTTTTATCTTTAAATCTGGAAAAAGTTCAAAAGTAAAAAAATGAATAAGAAATAAATTGTATTTAATGTCTCAAATAAAAATAATTCTTTTCATAAGGTTATGTAATAAAAGAGTTTTTTTAAATTAACATCAGTTTGTTCAGGATATTGAAAACTTTTAAATGAACATCAGTTTGTTCAGGATATTGAAAACTTTTTAAATTAACATCAGTTTGTTCAGGATATTGAAAACTTTTTAAATTAACATCAGTTTGTTCAGGATATTGAAAACTTTTTAAATTAACATCAGTTTGTTCAGGATATTGAAAACTTTAAAGAAAAAAAAGCCTCAGTAAGCTAGAAGAACAACACCAAATGCAAGGTTACCTCCCTTTGACAGGATATTGGGCTCAATGTCCCTGATATTGATTTATGTGATGATTCACACATTGAGCAGGTAAAAGGGACACATGTAATGTGTGGTCAATCTGCTGACTAACCAGAGTGAGAAAGTTGGAGCCTAAGGAAGATGGCACATATTGGAGTGGACTGTAGTTTCAGTAGAGAGAATATGTTGAGTGGACTGTAGTTTCAGTAGAGAGAATATGTTGAGTGGACTGTAGTTTCAGTAGAGAGAATATGTTGAGTGGACTGTAGTTTCAGTAGAGAGAATATGTTGAGTGGACTGTAGTTTCAGTAGAGAGAATATGTTGAGTGGACTGTAGTTTCAGTAGAGAGAATATGTTGAGTGGACTGTAGTTTCAGTAGAGAGAATATGTTGAGTGGACTGTAGTTTCAGTAGAGAGAATATGTGTTGAAGGTTTAAAGTGAAAGCCCTAGGAGATATTTAAATTTAAAAAGTCTGTGATGGGCCAGATAGAGTGGAGCCCTCATGATGGGCCAGATAGAGTGGAGCCCTCATGATGGGCCAGACAGAGTGGAGCCCTCATGATGGGCCAGACAGAGTGGAGCCCTCATGATGGGCCAGATAGAGTGGAGCCCTCATGATGGGCCAGATAGAGTGGAGCCCTCATGATGAGTTCAGAGTTGTTTATTGATTAATCGTATCTATGATGTAAATATAAACAGTTCATTTATGATTGAAAAAGGTGACTGTTTTAGTGAAGTTGGATGTAATGTGAAGATGAAGGATATTTAAATGTTTAATAGTACACAACACCTGTGAAAGATTTTAGCGGTAGAAAAATAAAGAAGCTGCTGCATTACAGAAAAGTTGGTGGCAGCAATAAAATAAACAACATCTAATTTTTTTGTGTAAATTAACAATGAACATTTTTTTGATGAACTTACTTTTTAGCAAATGCTTTCATAGCATCATCCGCATTGATGCAGTTGACTAAGCTGTTCTGCCCATCATAACCTACCCTTCCCCACCTCTGCCAGACATGATACGTGTTCTTATCAGCATTATGAAGGAGTTGTATGAGGTAGAACTTGTTGTTATTGTTCGATATGTTTGTCTATTGAAGAAATATGGAAACACATTCAGAATCTTTCACTTTTTATAAAATAGAAAAAGTAAATGCAATGGAAATAACTTATCCTGGGAGACAAAGTGATCAAATATTTTAATTGATTGAACGAAATGTTAAATAAGAAATTACCAAGACCATACAGAAGCAAAAATTTTTCCCCTTTTATAATAAATTACTAAACAATTTAAAGAACCATTGATATTTTTTTTTCAAGTTTTCTTTTTAAATTTGAGATAAACATTTCATAATTAACAAATGAATGTAATTGACAGGACAGTGAAAGACTGAAGACCAGCATTCTGTAGGGTTAGATATTACATACTTAAACAGGGGGAAGATGAAGGAAAATAAAACTATTTGTTAGACAAGGTTAGATACAGTTCAAGACAGCAAGAGAGGGGTTTTGGTAGGGAAATATTTAGTGATTTGAATGTAATAGTTCTGTGATGGATGTTCTGTGAATTCCTGTTATATAGATTACAAAGATTACTTGGTGATGAGCAATGGTGGTGCATAGAACTGTTTATAACTGTAGTCCTGTTTAGAACTGTTTATAATTGTAGGCCTGTTTAGAACTGTTTATAATTGTAGGCCTGTTTAGAACTGTTTATAACTGTAGGCCTGTTTAGAAATTAAAAAGTTTTGTTGTTTATTATGTAATTGAGTTGAAAATATTATTTATTGTGTTTGTGTTGGACATGTTGTACTGTGTAAGATAGACAACCAAAAACACTATGTATTTATGAGATGAAAATGTTATTTATTGTGTTTGTGTTGGACATGTTGTACTGTGTAAGATAGACAACCCACAACACTATGTATTTATGAGATGAAAATGATATTTATTGTGTTTGTGTTGGACATGTTGTACTGTGTAAGATAGACAACCCACAACACTATGTATTTCATAAGAAATACTTTTTAAGTTTTTTGTTAAATGTTTTAAAGAAATGTCATTTGATTAAACAGCCACTTGTAAAAAATTTCACAAAAATAATGTCACCATTTTGGTGCTGGCACTAAGGTGGGTTAGTAATAAGTATTACTAAAAAGATGTACTATAATATTTCATAGCAGACTTAATTTCCTCTTCTTTAGTAGACTCTCGTGTGTTGAAAATGACGAAAGACTCAATTTACATAATGTAAAAAAAAAGGCACTTAAATTTAATGTACCTGGTTCAACATACAGTCCCAGATTGTTTTACCAGACTCAAATACTGTACTGCTACTTGAAATAGGGCACAATCCATCTACGGGGGCACTGCCTTTTTTCATAACCAGCGTCCGAACTGAAATGATTATGATTGTTATCTTAAAAAATTATCAGGGAAAACTTATGGCAAAAAAAACTATTTTGAAAGAAAACAAGGATATAGCATACAATATCTTGTCTGTTGTGAACAAGCTAATGTATAAAAGTTGGTTAGTTTTATTACATTAAAAGAATTTCTATAAAACTATTTTGCTTAGGAACTTTTTATGTTCCTCTCATTAGTACACTTATTGTACAATTAAAATTTTTTTAAAGGTATTTTTATCAGTTACTAAATTAATATTTTTATAATGGTATCTATAGTTAACAATTTCACAAAACTTTAACCCATTTTCATATAATAGTTAATCATAAATATTACATAAAAACATAATCATCTACTACATAAAACTCAGAGAATTTAAAAGAATTTTCCCACTGTAAAAAGTGTAGATATATTTACTTTCTTGAATAAATGACATAGTTCGGGTGAATAATTAAAAATTGTTTTTTTATTACTGTATTTTACACTTAATTGTCTTACTCAATGAACGCATTAATAAATATTGATTTGGGGGTTCTTTTACTTTTATTGCATAACACCGGGGGGAGGGGGGGGGGCAAAATATGTGAAACACAGTGTTAAAGAATGGTTAAATAAAAAAACATTACGCCGGAGGGGAGTTATGCATAATAAGTGAATGGCCTGTTTTAGTATTAAATATAGATTCAAGGCTATCTATTTTTGTTCTTCATTACTTTTTGTGACTTCTGTTTCATCAAATCTCTGACTGATGTCAATAGAATCTATTCCAACATTGCTTAAGCCTGCTATAACAGGCTGCACAACAATTACACACGTTTTAATAGGTCTTAATTGTTCAATTAAAAAATTTAAACCAAAAGTTCTGACCACTTCAATGAGTTAAAATCCTGAGGTGTTTAAAAATAAAGGCCTCAATAAAATTGTATCTGAATATCTTTGGTATAAACTGTCATAAATAAGTCTTAAAAAAATGATTCTCATGTTTTCATGGACAGGTGATACCTGAGGATTTGGTAGATCTGGCTCCACTTTTATTCCTCCCCTTGCCACTTTTAAGCTTTACATCCTCTCCCTCCCCATCCATTTTTTCCTCTTCTTTTATTATTGCCTTCAAGTCAGCCTTTTTCTCAGTTTCATCCTCATAGTTGGCAGGAAATTCAACCTCTGCATAGAAAAAGCCAATAATCAATACCAAAAATTTAACCCTTCTGATAAATGAGTTGACAAAAACAAAAATAAGAACTCTAGATCCTATTAAGGTAAATACAAAACAGACTTTCTATGGACAAATAAAACCAGAAATAACTATCACAAAAATATAAAATAACATTTTTGTTTTAAATTTTAAATAATTTGTATAAATTAATATGAATTGTTATCTCAATATTGAGAATATTATCCAGCTACCAATAAATATACCTTCTTTAAATCTTTGGACAGGCTGACTGTCATTAGTTTTTACATTTTTCTGTACCATTTTTTTCAAGTCAACTTCCAATGAGTTTGGTTTTGATTTCAATAAAACATTGTCCAGATTTTCTTGAAAAGCTTTTTCTAGTTCGATACTTTGCTGAACTGAAAATGGCAGCCATTCTGAATTCTTGTTTTGTGTTGACCAGACATAAAATTCTAAAGAAATTCAAGAAAATTTTCAAACTAAATTTAAAATACATAATAGAAAAGAAAAAATGTCCATAGTAAATAAAAATATGTTACTTACCATTGTCTTTGTCTTCTTTGAGAGCTATGCGTATGCGCCTTTCAAAACCGGTCTTTTTATTTTTCTGAACCATTTTGTCATAAGTTACAACCAAATTTACACCATTTGGAAGAGAAAGAGTAACCTAGGATGAAAAAAATTAAATGCTTAAAATGTTTTTCTAGACAACAGGAGAGCATGGTATAAAAAAAGCATTATGAATAATGAATGCTTCAAACCTGATATTTCTCTCATGTCTAATTAACTAGGTGGAATGGATGGCCAAGTAGTGCAGATGTGTGACAGATGACCTGAAAGTCTTGGGTTCAATCTTCTGTGAGAACCAAAGAGTTTTTCCAGGTCTTGGGGAAAATTGGTCCCACAAGTCCACCCAGATTTAAATGGGAACCTGACTTAAATTGGGGAAGAAAATGCAGCTGGAAGTTGTGCTATCGACACTGCCCCTTTATATGCTTACAGAAACAGAAGAGTTATACACTTCATCTGCCTCAAGGGAGCTTTACTTTTTTACACATTAACAAATCATTTAAAACTAAAAGCTTCCTTATTATATGTGAAGAATTCAATGAATGTTTTTGTATCTAGTATTCATGAATGAATAAAGAAAAGAAATAAGACAACAGAAAGAATGACTTCCAATTGCAAGTGATACAGATGGTAAAACTTTATGTCAACCAACAACCAATCTAATTACATATTTAAAAACCAATTAACATTTTTACATGTTTATTCTATAATAAAGAAATCTTACACAATCAACATTCATTAAATGTTATACAAATGTAAAGTTAACGTACACAGTTGTTTGACACTAAAATGTTCATAACGTTTTCACCCACATTTTTTTAACGTCTTTAAATGTATCACACTCCATGTGATAATATTTAAGTGAAAGGTGCTACTGAAGTGGAATTCTATGGTTTTTTAAACAAAAATAAAAAGCGCAAAATTTCTGAATGTAGAAAGTATATATACACAGTATGATAAAATGTTGCATAAAAAAAGTTTTTAAGAGATTCATGGTATTTTGGGCATTATATCAAGCACTCTGTTCTCCACAGAAAATAAATAAAGAGCACTATTTGTTCACAAACCTGCTTTTTTCCTGCACTGAATGCATCAACAATAGACCTATTGAAACTTTTCTGGTAGCAAGTCCACTTTGAGTCATCTCCCTCCCATTCAAACCTGACTTCCAAATTATTTATCAGTGGAAGTGACAACTTGGCCTTTTTAGCAGCAGCAGCAGATACATTTCCTGGACAAATTAACAGAAGTTAATTTAATTTTGGTTAATAATTTTAGCACACATTTTTTTTTATTAATTTAGTAAAGACTTTTTATATCACAATCATATAATGACACAAGAAAAGTTGTATAATTTTAAAAAAATCAGAGTAAGAGACAAATTTGAGGATTAATAAGGCATGAAACAAACATGTTAGTTTGCAAGAATGGCATGGATGCTTCTAAAAATTACACATAGGTAAATGTGATGGTGAGATGTAATTCGGATTTACTGTTTATAATTAATATTAAATGCAACAATTAGATAGAATATTAAGCATGAAATTTGAAATTATAAAAGTATAAATATTTTGTATTCATTAAACTATATGAAATAGATAAACAAAAAAAAATAAACCTTCTGATATTATTGTTGTAAGGACAATGAAATTAGATAGGCAGATATAGATAGACAGACAGACATATTGTTAGATAGAAAGACAGAAAAATCGGTTGATAGATAGATAGATAAATAGATAGACAACAAAGAAAAGTGTCTATGTAGATGTTAGAGGGAATTCCCTGTAGGAGTGCACCAAATGAATTTGTTATTGAACAGAGGTGAGAAAAGATTAGGCTTCAGAGTTGATCAAGAGAAGAAATAGGCATTGTTTTTGATACCCCCTGTTTTTGTTAAGTTTGAGGAAGGTACAGGAGTTAGGAAGGAACAAAGGAGCTAGGAAGAAGTGTGTGGTTATTTTCAAGGAATTGATATTGTGAAACTATGGTGTGATTTAACTGTTGTTAACTACTTCTGGTAATTAAAGTAATAGTGATTCATCATATTTTAAACCAAATTGATTTTCCATGTTTTGGTCGCCATGCCTGACTATTTGGTGTCGAAAGAGCTAGGAAGAAGTGTTTTATTGTATTGATGGAACGGACAAGTAGTATAGTAATTTATCGTAGAGACGTGATTTAATAGTTGATGTTCACTATTGGATAACTCGTGCTTTAGATCATTCAATGAACGCAGGCCGCATCCCGAAGAACCTACTCTATGGTGAGCTAGTTACAGGCCCGAGGACAACAGGGCGCCCTAAAATGCGCTTCAAAGATACCTGCAAAAAGGACATGAAACAGTGCTCCATAAATCCCAACTTTTGGGAGTGTCAAGCAGTCAGGATAGGTTCATCGCACGCAGAGGCTGAGCGACACAAAAATGCCGCCCTGAAAAGATCAAGGCGGAAGCAGCAAAAACGACAGCTACATCAACCATCCACTTTCAAATGTGCCAAGTGCGGCAGGGATTGCCACTCCCGAGTCAGACTGCACAGCCATTCCCGGCGGTGCTTGTAGACTCACAAATTAGCTACACCATCGTCTCTCGAGACGGACGGATGCCGACGAGATCATTCAATAAAGTGATTTTAATTAATAAATGGAAGTGTTGTGAACTTGTATTAATTGTGTGTGTAACAAATTAAATAAAGAAATAAAGAGACCAACGTGCCATCCCTGGCAAATGTCATTAAAAAAATGTAGAAAACAACCTTACTACAATGCACTCTATTTTTTCAGTATTCAGTTACACTTCCATTCCAATATTTTACAAATTTTGCCCTCAGTTTTCAGGCCAATCGCAGAAGTTTACATGGAACATAACTTTACTTTTCATTTTATTGTAAGCTGTGCTTCTTTGCTTTTATTAAGGCATCATCACATCAGCAACAAGTATAATAGTATAGCCAGTATAGGATTATTTTTAAAAATAGTAGTTAAAAAAGAGCATTAAAAAAATTTTTTTTAATAATTTTTATTGCCATTCATTAATATTATTTTAAAAATACTTTTAAAAAAAAAAGCATGTAGGTATATGCTCTATACTGTGGTGGCCATGCTTGAGGTTGATTACAGCTGCAATACAGTTTTGATTGGCTTATGGTAAAAAATATAGTCAAGTGATCAAATTCACCAAATAATAAAAAAAACTGGTTCACTAGGAGATGCAACAAACCCACTAAAGAGCTGTATGCAACTATAGGAGCTGCTAGATGCAACAAACACACTAAAGAGATGTATGTAACTATAGGAGCTGTATGCAAACACCCCTGATCCATATCAATTAAAAGTCGAGTAGATTATTTTTTATTTACACATAGACTAAGTCACAGTCGATTATATCATTAAAAAAATTGTATCTGTGCAATAATTGTACTTAAATTTTAAATTTTTTAAATGCCTAGAATCAGTAAAACATAAAATAAAATTCTTCTATACTAAATCAAATAAGCTTATATATAAGTATTAAATAGGCTCAATAGACTCTAATCTCTATTCTTCTCTGCTCTCTAGTCATACACTACCACTTTAATAGACTGTATCCATAAAATGACAACATAATGACATGACTTATCCGACTTATCATCTTGTAAGTGTTGAGATAATCAACTTATGATTTTACATTAGGTTACTGATGGGCATGTCATATGATCATATCATCATGATATGGCATGTCACTATTTGAAAGTATTTGTACAATCAGTTTGTATTTTTGCCCCATTTGGCCTTTTTTAATCCATACTTTCCACTCTTTTCATTGCCAAAAGGTAAAGGCCTTATCCTTATTAGCATCATGAAATGAATACTAGTCTTATATGTATAGAGAGTAATGACTTGTCATGAGTTTCACAATCACGACAATGTGACAACAATGTACATTACATTGTAATGTTTTAAGTTATATCTGCCGAAGCCGGCGAAGCTATTACTCTACTCGGTAGAAAAAAAATGTTCGCTTTAGTTTCGTGAATTACCTTTTGTTGATTTTCTTGTCTTTCCCATAATAAATATATTTCAAAGCTATTTTGTGACACAGGACGCTTTCGAACACAATTTTAGTTAGCCGACATCGTTAAGTAAACACACACTCTATGAAATATATTTTCAGAAACTTAATAAGCTTCGAAATTTCCGCGAAGAAAATATTTCCCCCAAACTTATATAGGCTAGTGAATTCAATAATAACTCAGAGGAAATATTTTGCAAAAAAAATGTTTTTCCCGTTAATAAATAATTCCAAAATCTACTTGAATTTGTGTAGGCTGCATTTACATCATATTATTATGACAGTTGATAAACAGCGAACATCCCCGGAGTGTCGACAGACGACACATTGAGGCAATTTTTAAAAGAATAAAAAAAAGTTGCGTCAGCCGGGAATCGAACCCGGATCGACTGCTTGGAAGGCAACCATGCTAACCTTTACACCACCGACGCTATTGAAATTTTGTAACTTTTAATAATATATATTCTAAATTTATTATGTTATTCTATATTATATAAATTTTGTTATTGCTTTTATGGTTCTTTTTTTTTAATGTACTTTAAAAATAAATATTTTATATTTAAAATAATAAATATTTAAATATTTTTATACTACAACTGTAGTAAAGGTTATAACCCATGTGTGTCATATCCGTTTAGCGTTGAAGATGGCTTCTAATTCCAACAACATTTCCTCGCAAGGTAGTATGTGTGAAGATTTCTTTTCTTAATTATTTTGTATTTGACTTTTAAAATTTGTTTTTACAATAAGTAATTACCAGCCATGTTTCATAGTTTTACTGATTAATATGTTTGACTCTATCTTTATTATTTACAACTAAAATTAAGACATCGTCCTTCGGTATCTAGGCACGCTTTGTATAAAAAGTCGTTTCTAAAGTTTCTTTAACTTCACTTTCTTTAACTGTAGTCTTTATTGATATTTAAATTATATACTATTATTCATAACAAACAAATTTGATTGGATTTAAATTAAACATATTTTATTAAAGATATTTCCGAAGATTGGCTCATGCCTGTAAAGTGAAATATTATGATCAATAAAAATTGCATCTTCTCAACTGACTAAATTAAAAAGAGAAGTCGTCTTTTTTACATTTCATTTAGCTTACATAAAATCAAACTTACAAATTCAAGTGATAATTAAATAAATTGTATAACTGTAATAGTTTTTCTTATTACTTTTTATAATTCTGAAATTTGTTGTTGTTTTTTTTATATGATTGAAAATAGTTACATAAGTTACAAAATAGTGTCAGCAAGTGCCAACCCAAGTAGTTTTAAGTTAGCTTTATAATCCTGCTCACAAATCACTTCCCTATTTTCAACACTTATTCCTGACTAATTAGTTTCTGACAGATTGTTTCCACCGAATATGTGATTCCAAATTTAACACTCTACCAAATTCAAGCTCAGGACCCATTTTAAACATAATTTCATAAAATTGACACTTAAAGTTCTGCATGACATGACATACTAAGCCTGTAGTTTTTTTTTTATTCTCTTAGTACATACCATCTTTATATCTATGTTACATACTGATGTAGTGAGAAATACAAAAAATTTATTGTAACTGTCACTACTGTTAAAGTACAGGTATGGAATGTTATCATCATGTTCTTATTATTACTTTCTTAAGGTGGAAATGAAGTTGACATGGACATGGACTTTTCACATGAAGAAGGAGACAACTTAGATGAAGATCTTGAAACTGGGTTGTAAGCCTCATTTTGAAAATGCTGAGTAGTAGCGCTTAGCACTTTACCTTTGAGACATTGTTATTTAATTTTTTCTAAGATAAAAAAAATGGGATTTTTAATAATTTAAGTATATAAATAATAAATAATGACCATCATGATATGAATCTGCCCCGTATTGTTATTTATAGTTTTTCAATAAAATAAAGTTGTCTGACTAGCAGAAAAGAAACTTTTTTAAAATTTAAATATTGATATTATCTTTTTACAGATCATCAAAAGATGCCTATTTTGATACAGTTATAGGTTGCATTGAAGATATAATCATGGGTGAGTGCTGATTTTTAATATTTAATCTTAATTAAATTTTTTGTTATGCCTATTAGCCAACTGGATGGAGAATGAGGGTATCAACTTTTTATTCAGAATATCTAAGTTATTAGTCAGCACTCAAGGACATATGGGTTACAATATGAGATTTATTTACAATTCAATTACAATGTACAGTCTAAAATAGACCAGACAAAGCAAGAGTCTACTATGTGTACAACTAACCCTTTTGAATGAGTTTAATGTGTTGAAAATGAACTCTATTACAACAGCAGACCTGCGTTCTCCAGGGACCAACTCTAAACTGTATTTGAACTCATCTGTTCCCTGTCCTTGGCACACAATCTTTGTCTCTCCATCTTCTCCTCTGGCTCCAGCATGTGAGTGTGTTTTGTCTCTCTCTATGTGTGTGTGTCTGACCTCTTATGTTCTTGTGTCTTCACTGGTTCTGGCAGGACTCTCCTTCTTGAATCACAACATGGTCCATTTTATAGACTGGCCACCCATGCTGATGGCATCAGCAGTTTAGCCACCAAAACTGTTGGTAGATGTCATTGTCTGGGGGTGCAAAGTGTAGGTGGCAAATGACACCATTACATAACTTGTTTCAGGTTAGGGGTGAACAACCAGAATAACAATGTGTAGGCCTTTGAATTTATAATTAATACATTTTGTTTTTACTACTTTTTTTTCCAGAAGAACCTTTTCACCTTATTCAGAATGGTTTCTTAGAAAAATACTACAAAGAATTTGAAGACACAGAAGAGAACAAATTCTGTTACACGGATATCCATAAAGAATATGTAACTAAATTCTTAATTATTGAAAAAAATATTTGAATAAGAATTCTAAAAATGTACTCATTTAGGTAATCCATTTTTGTGCTTAATCCATTTTTAGATTACAGTCATTGAGTCATACCTTGAAACAGAGCTGAAGAAACGTTTAACAAATTTCTGCATGCCTGAGTTCACACAACAGCTACAGTAAGAATTATAAATTGTACACTTAATTTTGATATTAGATAGCATGAACAAACGCATATTAGTATAAATACTTTAAATATTTGATACTTTGAATATTTCAACATTTTGAGTTTAAACTTGACTTTATTAACATTTTAAAGATCTAATTTGTTAAGAAGATAAGTTTTTCTTGTTCATCTAGTCAAAAAATAGAAGCTTAATATGATTTTTTTGACAACTATTATTATATTGCTTTAAAATTAAATTATCCCATTGTTTTGTTGTTTGTTATCCTACATATATAATTAATTTATAAAACTTCATGTTTCAGACAGAGAAAAGAAGAGTTAGAGGGTGAGATTTTTGAAATTTTGTTGACATTCAGTGACTTCATGGCATTTAAAGAAATGTTGCTGGATTACAAAACAGTAAGACCTTAGTAAATTTTATTATACATATAACAAAGCAGCTATTATTGTTAGTAATATATTGTAAATATATTTGTCAGAAAGTTGCATCTTTTGTTCTCTTTAAACGCAAATCTCTATTACTATCTCTAATTTTTCGCCCCCTTAATTCTTAAAACATAAATACATTATATACTTAACTGTCTGACTTAAGAATATCTAGAACTTGTACCATCTGGCTGAATCAGAAAAAATTCAATTATGCCTCATAAAATAAAGAACAATCTATTTTACCAAGGCATAAAAAAATGTATTGAAAAAAAATATTTATCTTATCTTGGGCTTTTTGGGTTGGAAAATTAAATCATATTAACCAAATCATGAATTTTAAAAAAATATATACACATTTTAAGTGTGTAAATGCGATTGATAATATTTAAAATTGTATGAAACAGTACATAAATACAATAATTTAATAAATTGTGTGCCTCGTGTTTTATGAACTTTTATCAAAGGATTTTATAATCAATCATTTTATAATCAATCTTTCTAAAGTTTTAGGTCTACCTGCCCCTGATTTTATAATCATTTTCTGTGTACAGTTAAATATTTCATAATTTATATTTTTTTCAAAGAAATAGGACCATTTTTTTTATGCGCCTATGATTTTGTTTTCTGTACTAAAGCCAGATATTACGAAATCTATCTTAAAATATGTACAATAATATATTTTTCTATTAAATAATTTAACTTACAGTATTGTAATTATGAAGCATTTATAACATACTGCTTTTTACCAAGAAAACAGATGATTAGAACAGGATTTGTTTTTTTTGTTCAAAGTGAAGGTGGGGAATAAGATTTGATAGAACTCTGACCTATCGCATGGCATAAAACAGTGGAATTCAAGGATTTGGTCTAATTTCATTGCTTAGTTTATAATATTTATTACTTGTTAACGTAATAAACATGGCAGCTTTTAACACCCTTCTATTCCTGCATCTCTTTAAGCTAGGTGAATATCACTATAAAGATGCAGCATAAAATGTATTTTGGTGTGCAAGCATCCCAAAAATCAAATGAGTCATTTTATGCATTATATAATATTGTATTTTTGCTGTTATTAAATTTTTAAAATTGCTTAGCTTGATTTTGCATTTAAAAACAAGAGTTTTTTTTTTTTATATGAAGGCTGAACAAATTCTTACACTCTATTGCCACTATTACAGATTTACTTATTGTTTATACTTTTCATTCTGTCCAGGAGAAAGAAGGTAACACCATAGATCTCAGTGGTGGATTAACTGTTGTTCCTGTCAAAGACAGACCATGCAAGGAAGATCTCTCATTCTGCATCTCAGGGAGTTCACTGAAGGGGCCATGACCATATGATATGCCATAGGACAATGTTTGTTAATTTACTTGGCTTTTAGTGACTAGTCTGATGAAAATTCACTAGTGTACCAGATTGAACTAACAGTGACGCTTTGAACTTGGATTAACAGGCTTTTTATACGTGGGAAGTTTGTGATTCTATCAAAACAATTGTGTGCGAGTTGTCCAAAGCTTGGGTGTGGAAATGTTCATGGATGCAATAGTCTATTATTAAATTTATATATAAATACCCATATATCATCTCTGTACATATTTTAAAGACATGAGCTTTTAAAATTAATTTCAAAGGTATGTTCTGAAGCTTTTTCAGCTTTTTAATTTGTGTTTTACATGTTTTTAAATTACACTGAAATAAAAAGTTATAAGAAACTTTACATCATTTATATATTAGTTTTTCTTAACAAAAGCCTTTGCCTTACAAAATTTGTTTTCTTGATTTCAAAAAAAAAAACATTTGATCTTTCCTTTTTATTGAACAAAAAATTTTGTTTAATTACTAACATTTATGCAGGAAGCACTTATTATTTTTATCTTTTCAAAGTGGCAATAAGCAACTGTTTATGCTCCATTTGGGTTATAAAAATTAAATCAAAGATATGCCAAAAATGTCAATTGTACTTTTTCAGATATTGTCAGTGAAAAAAGAAACAATGTAGAAAGTATTCACAATAAAAAAAGAACTAAATACTTGTATATAGTAAGAAAATTTTTATTAACTTGAAATTTTTTAACAATTACATGTAATATGGAGTTAATCCATAGGATTCAAATACAAACAAAACATTCTTTTGAAAGACAATAGTACAAAATGTAATTATCAAAAATATTAATACATAAATTACAATGCTCAAATAATCTCAAATTACAGATTTATATATTAAGTGGCTGAACATCTGTCAAGCCAAACAAAACGGAAAAAGTACAGTCAAAAAAGGGAAATAACTAAAACACTAAATGCTATAACAATTTAACTATAGTTAAGCCTCTTGGCATAATACTATTAAAAATCATTCTAGGAATGTTTTTTAATCAACTTCTTCTATTGTAGGTCCACCATGACTTTGATTTCCAGCAAAGCCAGCACTTGATGGTCCACCCTGTTGTCCCTGCCCCTGAGAGTGTAGTTTGGCCATCACAGAAGAGCTTGTCTTCTGGAGTTCCTTCAATTTGTCTTCGTACTCTTCCTTCTCCGCCAGTGAGTTGTTATCCAGCCATTTCAAAGTGCTGTCACATGCACTCAACACCTCACTCTTGTCCGAGGAAGACAGTTTATCACCAGCAGCATCCACGGCCTGTCTGACATTGAAAATGTAATTTTCCAGTTGATTTCTCGCAGATACCCTCTCTTGTTGCTTCTTGTCTTCATCTTTGTATTTCTCAGCCTCGGCCAGCATTCTGTCAATGTCAGCCTGGCTGAGGCGACCTTTCTCATTTTTGATTGTGATGTTGTTGGACTTGCCAGTACTCTTGTCCTGGGCCGTGACATTCAAGATGCCATTGGCGTCAATATCGAATGTCACTTCAATCTGCGGCACGCCCCGTGGAGCAGGCGGAATACCTGTCAGGTGGAACTTGCCCAGCAGGTTATTGTCTTTGGTCATGGCCCGCTCACCTTCATAGACCACAATGTCCACACCTGGTTGATTGTCAGCGTAGGTGGTGAAAATCTGGGAGACCTTTGTGGGGATGGTGGTACCCCTCTTGACCAGTGCCGTCATGACGCCGCCGGCTGTTTCTATGCCTAGGGAGAGTGGTGCAACATCCACCAGCAGAACATCTTTAATGGTATCGCTAGTGTCGCCCGTCAGCACTGCGGCTTGAACAGCAGCACCATATGCTACAGCTTCGTCTGGGTTGATAGATTTGTTCAGTTCCTTGCCACTGAAGAAATCGCTCAGCAGCTTCTGAACTTTAGGGATTCGAGTTGATCCACCAACAAGCACTACTTCATCAATTTTGCTCTTGTCCAGTTTAGCATCACGGAGAGCTGTCTCCACAGGTTGGAGTGTTGACCTGAAGAGGTCTCCACAAAGCTCTTCAAATCTGGCTCTTGTGATTTTGGTGTAGAAGTCAATGCCATCGAACAGTGAGTCTATCTCAATGGATGCCTCTGTGCTGCTGGACAGGGTTCTCTTGGCTCGCTCGCAGGCTGTCTGTAGCCGTCTAATAGCCCTAGGGTTTGTGCTCAAGTCCTTATTGTACTTCCTCTTGAACTCCTGCACAAAGTGAGCCACGATCCTATTGTCGAAGTCCTCACCACCTAAATGTGTATCACCAGCCGTGGATTTGACTTCAAACATTGAGCCCTCATCAATGGAGAGGATACTGACGTCAAATGTGCCACCACCAAGGTCAAATATCAGAACATTCTTCTCTCCCTTATGTCCTTTATCAAGCCCGTAAGCTAGTGCTGCAGCCGTGGGCTCATTGATAATTCTGAGGACATTCAGTCCAGCTATAGCACCTGCGTCTTTAGTGGCCTGTCTCTGCGAGTCATTGAAGTAGGCCGGGACCGTGATGACCGCATCCTTCACTTTCTGACCGAGAAAGGCCTCGGCCGTCTCTTTCATCTTTGTGAGGACCATTGAACTGATTTCTTCAGGAGCAAACAGCTTCTTCTCCCCCTTGTATTCTGCTTCGATTTTAGGTCGGCCATCAACGTCCACCACCTTAAAGGGCCAGTGCTTCATGTCACTCTGTACCGTCTTGTCACTGAACTTTCTGCCAATCAGTCTCTTGGCGTCATAGATTGTATTGCTGGGGTTCATGGCTGCCTGGTTCTTAGCAGCATCTCCCACCAGACGTTCAGAGTCTGTGAATGCCACATAGCTGGGTGTGGTTCTGTTTCCCTGATCGTTGGCGATTATTTCTACTTTGCCATGTTGGAAGACACCCACACAGGAGTAGGTAGTGCCAAGATCAATACCTATTGCTGGAACTTTCGGCATCTGAAATGAAAACAACAAGGTTAATAATCACTAATGAACACAATGGGCAATGAAATTATTCCATTAACTTAAGAAAAAACATAAAAGCTGACTTTTACAAATGCTACTGAGACTGACATTTTATTAGTGGCGATCGTAAGTTAAATAATAAAAAAAATTTATTAATTGAAAAAAAATACAGTTTTAAATATAAAAAGTTAACTTTCAATAATGCAAATGTCTCAAACGGAAGAATATTTTTCATACATCAAATGTGTAAAATAAAAATGCATTTAAGTAATACAAAAGTTAAAACACTTACATTAAATGATTAGCTTTCCTTTTTCTTGAAAATAAATAATTTGAACAAATTTGTAGACAAAAGCCAAGTAATAGCAAGTAATGTTGATATAACAGTATGAATGTATTCACAGTATATATTTGATAGCGCTTCTTTTGTTCGTATCGCAAAATCCAATCGCTTGGTGTACAAAAACTGAACACAGTCGTCTCACTTGTTCGTTTTATACTAAAACTATCAGAGCTAAGGAATGACCCAGAAAACACTTCATAAACATCGTAGCTCGTGGCAAAATCGAGACTGTACTATTTTTAGCTCGACCTAAATAAAATTCTTTCATACGCATGCGCAGTTTAAGAAATTTAAAAATATTCTCACGATTTCCCGATTCTCGAACAAAGTGGAAAGTATTGGACTAGTTTGTTTACATCGCCAATGTTGTTGAATTATAGTTGTTTACGAACATTTTAGTCTAGACTTTTGTAGTAGTTTCCAATTGTATATTTTGTTTGTGATCAAGTCAAGCAGAAAATGATCATTACAATTATTTCTTTCATGTCTAGGTATAAAGAAAGTCTAATGATACAAGTAACAAAGTAACTAAAAGCCTTTTTCAGTCTATAATTTTAATGATTATAATGTATAGTGTAAATGCTTGATTTAGGTGCAATATATAATGTCTAGAGATTATTATTGTATTACAGGCGTAATTATGGGAGGGCAGTCCGCCCCGGGCGACGCTCGCTTAGTCACCAGCCTGGGGCGGCATCTGCCGTAATTAAGTACTTTTTGTCACGGGCAGTGCCGCCGAGAAGGGGGGGGTCAGGGGAGGCAAATGCCCAGGGGCCCGGACTGAGCTGGCCAATCAACTTTAGAAAAGATTATTATCAGCAGGGGGGGGGGGCGTGACAGCCCTGCCCAGGGGCCCGAAATTTCTGTCGGTGGTCCTGGTCACGGGAATTGGGATTGGAGTGGGATTTTCAGAGTGCGCCCCGGACGACACTAATGCTTGTTATGTCAATGTTGTGGCAAACCTTTAAGTCGCAGGAAATAACGGGTTTAAAATGACAGGTTTGAGAGCAGACGAGCCAGCTGGATGGAGTGATTTCTATCATCTAGTTTGAACGTCATTGTTATGAGCTAGAGGAGAACAGCGGGCCGGATCAAACAACCAAACGGGCCCTGTTTGGGGCGCGGATCCGCCCCATGGCAATTTTTCAGTTTGAGAAAAAAAAGTTCTAACACAGAAGGCCCATGCAAAATGCTTATCGCTTCGTCCAAGGCCAGAACTTTCCTGAATGATAGTTATATTGTGGTTTTAAATTGGTCTCAGCATATCATTTTAAAGGCGGCCTTAGCATTGTGGTTGAATTAGCTGTGCCTGAGACGAGTGTCAATTGTGGGCCTTAACTGTTGGCTATATATTATGACAAAGTTCACTGTTGGCTATATATTGTGACAAAGTTCACTGTTGGCTATATATTATGACAAAGTTCACTGTTGGCTATATATTATGACAAAGTTCACTGTTGGCTATATATTATGACAAAGTTCACTGTTGGCTATATATTATGACAAAGTTCACTGTTGGCTATATATTGATACAAAGTTCACTGTTGCCTATATATTATGACAAAGTTCACTGTTGGCTATATATTATGACAAAGTTCACTGTTGGCTATATATTGTGACAAGGTTCACTGTTGGCTATATATTGATACAAAGTTCACTGTTGCCTATATATTATGACAAAGTTCACTGTTGGCTATATATTATGACAAAGTTCACTGCTGGCTATATATTGTGACAAAGTTCACTGTTGGCTATATATTATGACAAAGTTCACTGTTGGCTATATATTATGACAAAGTTCCCCCTCCCTTAGACCCTAGCCGGCACCCCCAAAAAGCCGATACGGAATATCTCATGATTCAAAAAACATAGAGCACATATAATAATGACTCTATTTGAAAGTCCAAACGATCTATCACAGTCCAAGTCAATGGATTTACTGAGTGCCATTGCACTGATTGATTCGGTTCTAGAGTCAGTTAAGAAATTATTTGATTTTTTATTTAAAAAAAAACTCTCAAATACTAGGTCTTACAACGATAGCAAATAACTTGACAGATAAGACACCAACTTCTCAGAAAACAAAATCTGCTATAGCAGCTAGGGTGCCAGCTAGATACAGCAAGTATGTTATTACGGACAAAAATCTCAAATTCTACCAGTACCAGATCAGATTCGACCAAGTTACAATTTCCTAGTTTATATAACGGAGTTCTTGATCGAACGATCACAGAAATATGAAATCGATTAAATGCAAAAAATATGGCGCTTCTTAAATCTTTGAAATCACGGACGTCATTCAATGACAACTTTATGAACAAAAACATTAGTTAAGTTGTGCGCTATTAATCTGACAACTGCATCTGCAAGTTCTGAAACTGAAGCAGCTAAACCATTTCTGGAAAACGAAAAGAAAAAACGGGTAAAACGTAATATTTGTGACGTATGAAATCTAAGTCATTTCTGCACATTAGGTAGGTGGCATACTATAGGTAGATGGTATAAATAAGCACCCATATCTTTACCAAATGGTGTTTGGTTTGGTTTGGTTGGTTGGTTGGTTTGGTTAGCATAGACGGGTAAAATGTAATTTGTGACGTGTTAAACCTAGGTCATGTCTGCATATTAGTTAGGTGCCATAAATTCGCACCCATATCTTTACCTAAGAGAATATAACCTAATTAATCGTAAGCAAAAAATGCAGCAGTTAAATTGATTAGGAAAGGGGGTGTCACATGACACCTAGATTTCCCGAGCAACGCCGGGCTTAATAGCTAGTATTCACTATAATGACACCATTCACATAACAATTATAACATTTTAATGATCTTTTTACAGTTTAACTTAATTGTTATGGTTCAACTAATCTGTTAATAACTAAGTTACTGACATTAACGAATTATTGAATAAAATAAATTCAAAAATTAAATGGTACAATTTTGTACTATTATATAATGTTCATGAAATTTTGAAATATCCATTACAAAGCACATGCTTTCAGACTAAATGTACTTCACCATTATATTTCTAGAACTCGCGTACTAGCATATACCCTAACAGACCCCCCCCCCCCCCAAATGTTCGCATGGGATGGGATATTTGTCCAACTTTCAGTTACTTTTTCACTGCCCCCCCCCCAATGTTCGCATGGGACGGGATATTTGTCCAACTTTCAGTTACTTTTTCACTGCCCCCCCCCCCCAATGCTCGCATGAGACGGGATATTTGTCCAACTTTCAGTTACTTTTTCACTGCCCCCCCCCCCCCTGCAATTGGCCTGGCTCCTGCTGAAAAATTTTGACGCTACGGTGCTGGCTATGGTCCTGTTATCGGATATATTCAGGGGCCCTCCAGGTATTGAACACTTTCTGGCGACGGCCCTGAAGGTTTGGATATTTCTAAATACACACTGAAAAAAAGAAGGTATTAGGGATGTGCGTCTTCTGGTTGATAATTTTATTGTATCCTAGTTTTTAATATATGAACTTGAGGATACTTCATTGGGTGAATATAGGTCAGACTGGCGCAGATCCGCCTATGAGCAGGAGCAAATTCGGCTAAAAGACGGCACCCTAAATACATATGAATAGCTTCTGATTTACTGTAGTGATCACTGTATGAATAAATATTTGATACCTGTCATGTGATTTATATTTGATTGATTGAATTTTTTAACTCATTTATTTCTGGAAATATTGATTGGACATTGGCTGTTTCTCTGGGGGGTAACAGAGTTTTTGCCATATAGACCCATCACATTTTCTCAGTGGGCCTTCGAGGCAGATGAAGTGTAGAATTCATGTTTCTGTAACCTCGACATGAAGGGACTGTGTGGTTAGCACAACGCCCAGCCACCTTTACATTTTAACTAATATCAGTTTCCCACTTAAAGCTAGATGAACTTTGGGGACTTTACATCCATTTTTTTACCTGAATATTGTGTTATTTTGTATGTGTTATTGTTTGTATATAAATATATTGCCATTGAGTTATGTAAGCAATAATTTTAAAAGTCAAGTGAGCTAACGTTTTTTCTAATCAATTTACCACCACCACTACAGCTGAAGAGTCATCTGAATGTAAGGTGAAGGGCCATCTTAATCTATGGGGCCCACCTGGTGCAGCTGAAGGGCCATGTTAATGTATGGGGCCCACCTGGTACAGCTGAAGGGCATCTTAATCTATGGGGCCCACCCGGTACAGCCGAAGGGCCATATTAATGTATGAGGCCCACCCGGTACAGCTGAAGAGCTTCTTAATGTATGGGCCCCACCCCGATGCTTCATGAGTATTGGGCCCTTATGTTAAAGACTCAGCTGTACGACAGCCACTGACATTACAGTTAAGTAGTCACTAGAAAACAAAACATTATGCACAACTCAAGCAATGGAATAAAAACACAACATTCCAGTAATTAAAACTTTAAAAAAAAAACTGTAGAAAAAAAAATTGAGCAAAACCACCGGTAAATAAAACATAAAACACGATAATAAAAAAACCCTAACATATTATTAGATAAAACTTATAACACACTGAATAAAAAAAAACTGTTTCACCTGTGACTTGATAAGTCATGTGTACATCAAACACAAGCAGAAAAAAACAACTTTGTTGTATAAGTTTAATCGAAGAAAAAACCATACATAAAATCACTGTCTTGCATTTTTAAATCATACTGAGGATAATGCTCTTTACCATCATTAAGAAATAAATTAAATCTTCAGTATATAAATATTTACATAATCAAAACTTTCTGTAACTATAAAAAACATACGGTAGGGGAGGTAAACTTCTGTTTGGCTTATTCAAAACAGTTTTCAGTCAACTCATCTGACAATACCGATTGAAGAAAACCATTGACAAAAACAAATAGAAATAAAGAACTATACAATAATGGTAAGCTGGTGATTACAAATAGATATAAGGAAAAAAACAAGGAAAGGTCATGAGAAAATGTGAACAGGGGAGATAAGCAGTCAAAGAGTTTTATTAAGAAAGCAGATGCAAAAAGATCCTTTAAAATCATTTGTTTCATAGTAACCTGTACTAGTACATCCAGCTGTGACTCACAATTTTAATGACCAATCAACTCTCTCAATCAGAGGTTCTAAAATTGTAGGTCACAGACTTTATTTGTAAAAGATAGAAAGTAGATGTGTACATATTTAAAACTTGTATACTGGTTTTATTTACATGTAGGTTGCAAAACCAAAACAGTTTTTAAAGACAGTCATGGAGGTTTAAAAATCAATACAAGTCCAAAAAATCATCTGTGTACTGTTCACATCAATGCAAGACCAACATTATTGACCTGCTATTAAAAAAATTGTAAGTCTAAAATATATTATGCAGCTTACAGATATGTACAACTGTGCAGATAGTATATCAGCTAAGAAATATTTGAAGAAAATAAAAAATTGTGATGGTTTAATAACAAATGACAGTACTGTACTGTGCACACAAAAATTGTTAAATCAGTAAATAAAATTGTTAGGTAGGAAAAAAATAAATAGAATCTGATCATTAAATAGGTAATATACTATTACTGTAAACATCCACATAAAACAAGCAGGGCTTGGTAATATACTATTACTGTAAACATCCTCACAAAACAAGCAGGGCTTGGTAATATACTATTACTGTAAACATCCTCACAAAACAAGTAGGGCTTGGTAATATACTATTACTGTAAACATCCACATTAAACAAGCAGGACTTGGTAATATACTATTACTGTAAACATCCACATAAAACAAGCAGGGCTTGGGTAAAATAATTTCAACAACTGGTTCTAAATTGTGTTATTTTTTAGGTTAAATGTTCGATATAGTTCCAATAATAAGAGTTTATGAGTTTTTATAACAACATTATCAAATTTCAAGATTTGCATCGGTTCATGGCAAATGGCTGAATCCCAAGCTAGATTAAAGTTGTACAAAAAGATTTTTCACTGCTCATTTATTTTACAAATGGGAAAAAGTAATAACCTGGAATAAAAGTTTTTTGATAAATTAACAGACGTTCCTCAGCAATGTTGTGGCAAGAAAATTAAATATTTGTTTTTAACTCAAATAGGTAATACTGAGATTGGATTATGTATTACTGAGGTTGGATTGTGTATTTCATTAGTTTCACATTTATTTTTTCCTTTACATATTGATTTCATAAGATATCACTCTAGTCATTGCACAATATACAAATTAAGAGTCTACAAAATAAATGTACAACTTCAGAGCATGCACAACATAAATGTACATCTTCAGAGTGTGTACAACATAAATGTACATCTTCAGAGCATGTACAACAAAATAAAATGGCAATGACACAACATAATTAAATTGCCTGAATTCAACCCTTAAACCTGCCATTTTAAATTTTATCCAGATCACCTAGAATTTGGCAGTTGAAAAAAATCAATCACAACAGTTACATGGACTTGGCAAATGTAGAAATACATGTATTACACTCTTAATGCTAATGTATTACATGTACTTGTAAAACAAGCCAAATTTATGGTATAAGGCGAGCTCTAAAGCAGTCTGAGTTTCACATGTTGTGTCAGATGCAGAAGAAATCTGACTGAACTCATCTTTCTTAAAACTCAATTGCAAAAAATCTATGACAGGAATTAATCATGTACCTATCAGCTGACAGAACTCATCTCTCTTAAGACTCAATTACAAAAAATTTATGATAGGAATTAATCACGTACCTATCAGCTGACAGAACTGACCAAAAAACACACAGACAACTTGTTCTTTGATTTTGAAGTGAATGTATTTAAATGTCTCATTTTTATTATCATTCAAAAAAAGAAGCAGTTTAATTGAAATTGATTACATGTAAGAAGCCGATTTACTTGACAATAACCATTTTTCTAGCATTTAATGTAATAAAATCAAAATGAGTTGATATTGGAACAAGCTAGAAAATTTTAACAAATCTATGAACAGTGATAGCAAAAAATGTATTTTTTTCTAATGTAGTATTTTGTGACTTTTCTTCTCATAGACTCTCCTCAATTAAGAAGCCGATTGATGAAGACGGAATAGAAAAACAAATAAGATACGAAAACTGTCAATCTATGTTTGATTTCAACACAAGTTGTCTTTTTTCTTTTAAAAAAAAAATTTACAGATTGATAAAGTCTGGAGCTAAAAGATGGTGTCTTTTAACATAAAACTAATAAGCACAACTCAAAAGAAACCTGAGTAACCAATCTAAGTTCTGTATTTAACAAACACATTTTTCTTGTAGTAATCCTGACTGTCAATGACAATTGATGCACTGAGGATGACATTTGATTTGGTTGACTGACTGTCAATGACAATTGATGCACTGAGGATGACATTTGATTTGGTTGACTCGACATTTGCATCCTCCAGTGGTGTCCCCTTCACCCTGAAAAAATAAATTATGAAAGTTAAGATATGATTTTAGAAGATATAATTTATTAGCTGACATGTGGAAATAAGATGACATGTGGAAATAAGATGACATGTGGAAATAAGATGACAAATTAGAAAAAAAAAGTCTATCACGTAAAATAAATTGATTAACAGGTACACGAATATTCACAGAATATTGAAGTACATTTTTTTTTTACTACATTGATAAACCACTTACCTTTGGACCCCATCTTGGTCCTTTGGACACCCAACAAATTTCCAGTTTACAGATAGAGCATTTGATCCAGTCGCAGCCTCCCTTTTTCTGAACTATAATAGAACACTGTGGACAGTGCATGGCCTCGCCATCTGTCACAAGTTTCTGAGCAAATAAAATCAAACAGCTTAAACATAGTTATTAGAGATCACAGCACTAAAATAAAAAAAAAATTTTTGGATATGCTTTACTATACTTTAACCTATATTTACCTCAAGCAATTCTTGAGTTTGTTTCGCTGCTGCATCATTTACAGATCTCATTTTTAAGTCATCTTGGTATTTCTTACAATCCATATTTTCATGGATGGCCTTTAAAAAAAAATTATAAAATATAATGATCTTGTATTTTTTTTTTTTTTTAGAAATGGATTATATATGTATTTTTTCGAGGAAACATACACAGCTGATCCTTTACCTTACAAGTTAAACAGTTTTCTTTTCTGCAGACAGGACACTTGAAGAAATTGACTTGATCTTCATATATGCACCAACCATGGCAGTCAGCAGTTTTACAATGATAAGCATTGGCTGCTCTGGACTCAGCTTGATCTAAACCTCTCTGTAGGAACTTCTGGTAAATATCTTTTGGAACAAGCTGCGTAAAAAATTTAAAAAAAAACTGATATGTATCAAAGTTATTCACTATATTCACCATGCAATAATGGAGGAAAATTTATGTGTCAAGATAAAATTATCACAAAGTGTACAATTAAGACAAAGTATTAGTTACTATAGGGTAAGTGGAATAGGGATTGAATTGTGATAACAATTAATCATAAATAATACATTTGTGAGATGTAAAACACATCAAGGGGTGAGATGTAGATAAGATATGAAAAGTTATAATGATTTTTGATGTTAGATCATGCAACGGCAAACTACAGTCATTGGTTCAAATGCAGCCCATTGGGCAGTTTTATCTGGCACTTGCTCTATCCCCTTTGTTCGTCCACATCAATGACATTTACATTTAACTAAAATTAGTTCATATAGACATTTCATCCATCTTCGTCCAGCCCTTCAGTTCCTGACCCACAGTTCAGAAGGTGTGTCCACCCCATGTGTTAGATGAGCCACAGTTCAAAAGGTGTGTCCACCCCATGTGTTAGATGAGCCACAGTTCAAAAGGTGTGTCCACCCCATGTGTTAGATGATATCCATTTCTATTACAAATGTCATTTTCAACAATCCTCTATGTGCTATAGATGTTACATTAGAGTGTTTCAAAGGATAATGGTGAAAAAAAAATTGTTTAATTCACTTTCGCATACCACCCAGAAATGTGAGGTTTCGGGTCAATAATACGATGGCCAAATTATAGGAAAAAATATTGAGTCTAAGTGACTGCTCATTAGCATCAAACTTTAATGTTTTTTTTAAGCAAAAGGGTCATTCCATGTCAACTCAACCAGTTTTTTGACAATTGTTCACCCGACCCTCTCAGATCTTTTTGAAATTTTCAGGGCTTGTTGTACCTTCAAAGTTGAGTGATTCCTGAAAATTTCAGACCATTTGGTAAAAAACTTTGTGAGATATGATTTTTTAAAGTTTTAAGGGTAGTCGCGAGTTTGCATGACATTTACATTTTCGCGATATTTGAACGTGAATATTTCAAAAACTAAAAGAGGTATCAGGCTGTAATTTTCAGTATTTACTCATTGTTTTATCTTGAGTTGAATGATTTATTTATCTTAAGTGTAACTTGCACACAGAATGCCCTAAAAAATTCCAAACATTGCACTTCAGACAATTTTCATCAATATTTGACCCAGTATAGCCAAGAACCTATAAGACATGAAATGATGTTTGTTATACAATTAGTAAGTGACATATATGTATATACTATTTTGATAGAGAATTCCTGTTAATTAAATAATAGTGTACTCATGTTGGGCCCCTTTAAGCATCATGGTCTGCTTTTCTCTCATACAGCCAAGCTTTCTCACTGTTTGTCAACTCTGAGTTGGATGTAGAGACATCAATAGCAGCAAATCGTGATGTATCAAGGGTCGGTCACGTTTCCTTGAAACATTTGAACAGTGAAAAGTGTGGTCCAGATGGTTTAAACAATTTGTCCAACACTGCTGCTGATATTATTTTAAAGATGTGATGACAGCATGCTAGAAATAGAAGGCGTTTGTCAAACATCCGCTGAATAACTGTTATGGCGCCAGTATGAACTTCTGTGTTAGGACTTGTTGTATCAAAACAAAGACCAGCCAGCCATTCTGGGACACCTTTCAACTCATGTAGTATCTGAACCACAGCTTTACCCATTAATTCACCAGTTGATCTTGGAAGTTGTAGAATTGTAAGAAGCTCTTCAACCTTCACTCAAGACACAACAATTAACATTCGATCAACTAGCTCGTCTGATTGGCCACCAACATCTGGTAGTAATTTTCCATCAAAATGAGCAACTAATGATGGGCTTGGCACAAACATCTCCTTCTGGTTTACTGATTGGCAAACATTTTTTCTAGCTCTATATATTGTACTTGTTGACAGTGATACTGTTGTTGATTCATCAGCTGGAAAAATTCAACTTTCAACTCCATCTGCCTATCACTTCGACAGCCTTTGTTCTTGCCAAGCTTAACATATCTCTCGTACAATGCTTTCAGCTTGGCAACAGCATTGGGTTTCTGTGTCGTTGGGATGAGCGCTATTAACCATATAGCAAAAACTTCATCGATCACATTTGAGCAGCTTCCAGAGAGAGAAAGCTTCAACTCTTCAAGTAATAAAGCAAACGACGCAGAGTGAGCACCATAGTTGGTAGGCTGTTAGAACAAGGGACTAAATCAAGAGATGCTAACTATTGACCAATCAACCAGACATCGATTTCAGATCTAGTTTTGAAAGTCTTTTGAGGTACATATGCCATATTAATTATTACAATTGAACTCTAAATCTGAAAGAAAAAGAACGCACAGCAGTGTACAATGCAGAATGAATAATGCAGAATTAACAATTTAAATGTCAATAATGGTACACTACAAAGACAATTTAAAAAATCCACTCCAAAATTACATCATATAGGCTTACGAACAGGTACGAGACTTGAGTGTTGCCGATCTAACTCTTAGAGAAAAATTGATTGATGTTTTTATAACCATATACAAAGCACAAACGAACAAATATCTATGTATTTGTATAAAGTATTGGATTAATAATATATACAATTTATATAAATAAATTTTATATATATTTAAACTTGTAATCATTTTATTATGAAAGATTATGCTAACTATATTCAATGCACACAGGACCATTATATAGCTATAAAATGGTCTTGTGTGTATTGAATATAGTTAGCATAATCATTCATAATAAAATGACTACAAGCTTAAATATATATAACATCAGTATATATAAATTGTGTATATTATTAGTCCAATACTTTATAAAAATATTGTAACACTGTATATCTTGTATATAATGTTATGTATGTGATGGATACTGTTGTAGACACCAATTTAACGTTGGAAATTGTCAACGTTATGGTACTATCGTTGTTCCACCAAATGCAATACTTCTTGTTCTTCACTGCTGCTTCAATGTGACGTTATGGTTTGAACGTTATGTAGTTTGTTGATATTAGGTTATGTAGTAGCCAATATTCTCTCTGGTTTTACTTCAAAGATGGTAGCGTTCAGTCTCTTGGCACTCACACACAAACACACCATGAATAAAGCCAAGTTCCACGATTCAATAACATTTATTTAAATAATAATAAAATACAGATAGAATGCACTCAAGTGCCGAAATATTCACAAATATGCTTTAGCAGAATAAACGTTGACTGTGTACTGTTAAAATTCAACTTATCTCTGAATGTATACTGTCTTCTCGTATGAGTAAGAGTACGTATATTTAATAACTTGATTTCTCTCTGAACACCTGTATACTGTCTTATCGTATAAGAGTACGTATACTTAATAACTTGTCAATATATGTATACTGTCTTGCGGTAAGAGTACGTATATCTAACATGTATACTGTCTTACAGGCAAGAGTACGTATATCTAGTATGTATACTGTCTTGCGGTAAGAGTACATATATCTAACATGTATACTGTCTTACAGGCAAGAGTACGTATATCTAGTATGTATACTGTCCTACAGGCAAGAGTACGTATATCTAATATGGTGTCCTGATGTCTCTATCTCTATAGTCGTTCTGTCGATCGGTAGGTCTCGACGTCTATCGTCAGTCTGAATGTATCTCGTCGGTCTCTCGAAATTTTCGCTACATCTCTTTTTATGTGATGGTTAATTATCACGTGCCCCAAACGCCCAGAACTTCTGATTGGCTCCCTAACACCCTTTCTAGCTCATCTACATATTAATGACTCTTATTCCAGCCTAGGGATTGGTGCGGCTAAAACTCACTTTGGGCTAGTATTTCTTTGTCTCTCTAATTACGTCTTATCACGTACATCCGGTGTCATCGACGCTCATTGACAGATTTATTTTACCCAAAACAAAGATAACACGCTGGAATTCTAATTATCAAAATCTCTGCCTGTGTCCTTGACCCATGAACTTTCAATGTTGACCACCCAACTAAACCAGTGGTTCTAAAATTGTATGAATCTATCTAAAGCTATTGTTACAAATATATAGATATTTGTTTGTTTGTGCTTTGTATATGGCTATAAAACATCAATCAATTTTTCTCTAAGAGTTAGACCGGCAACACTCCGCCTCGTTACTGCTTACGATTATGCCAAAATAAGGAGACCCTTTGAGCAGTCTGTTAATGTCAATCTTTTTGACTGAAATTTTTACTGGTTACCTAATACACCAATCCTCATCAATTAATGCCCTATGCGGTTAAATTTGAAAAAAAAATTTTTTTTTAAACACTCTAATGTTACATGGAATGATCAGTGAGATGATAAAGATAGTGCAAACGTTTATATTTAAATTTGTCCAAAGTGGGATAAAAGACATAAATTAACAGATACTAAGTGTGATATTGAGATTGCACAAGAAATATTGAGGCATATACGTTGTTCATTTTAGGCAATTCAGCCATTTGAAGGTAAATCAGACAAAAGAGCTAAAAGGAATCAAGATTTTCTAAATTTACTTCACCTGCCAACCCAACACTACAGCTCTGACTTAATGCCATACAAATTAAATAATAAATAAGAGTAATTTAAAATATATATATATGAGACAGCAATCCTACTACTTACAGCCTTTATCTCTCGTTCTTGCAGAGCAGACTGACAGGAATAAAATTTGTCTTGATATGGGCATTTTACGATGGCTTCTTCACAATGCCTCACTGCCAATGTTAGACAATCTCTAAAAAAACAATAAGAGAAAATGGTGCAGAATGAATTATTCAGCTAGTCAAATGATGTTATTTTTTAAAAATGTATTATTAAACTGAACGTTGACAACAAACTATAATATCACAGTGGCGACAACGTTGCAAGCCAGAAGGGTACAGTGAAGAGCTCAAGTTTTCCATACCCACTGACGCAGTGGTTAAGGTGGGGAAGGGGAGGGGGGAGTGGAAAGCTCTACAGAAATGTCCAAAGTGGTTAGGTGGAGTTCTGTACATGATAAGAAAGGGAGACAATCATCCTTTAAGAGAGGGAGACAATCATCCTTTAAGAGAGGGAGACAATCATCCATGAGGAGCCTTGTAGCAAACAAAATTAAAAAAAAAAGCCAGCAATGGGGATGCTAACACTTAATGCAAGTGGGGCATGGTTTCATATCCCTATTCTTTCTGACAGTTGTCTCGTTGCTGCTACGGCCACTGAAGTCTCAACTATGTTAGGGATTAAGAAAAAATACAATCACAATAGTGTGGGACGGATGGCAGAGTGGTGTAGATACTTGACTGTCGACCTGAGAGTCCTGGGTTCAATCCTCTGTGAGAACCATGGGAATCTTTCCAGGTGACATTTGTTTCAAAGTCGTCCCGCAAGTTCACCCAGCTTTAAATGGGTGCCTGGCTTTAGTTGGGGAAGTAAAGGCGGCTGGGCGTTGTGCTAACCACACAATCCCTTCATATGCCGAGGTTATAGAAACAGATGAATTCTACACTTCATATGGCCCGTTTGGACTAAGGGAACTTTACTCTACTATCATAATAGTGGCTTAAGCATATGATTTGGGGATAAAATATTTTATTCCGGGATTATTTTGATTTGCTGAAAAAAACTCTTTTATAGTAAATAGTATCCAGAGACCTCAAAGGATTACCTAATCTGCAACTCTAAAAACATTTATTATTTTTATAACACTAGGGAGAAAATATGCTCACATAAAAAAGGTGTTACATGTACTTACTTGCAAAAGCTGTGAAGACACTCTCGGAGAACAATACCTTCTCTTTCTTCTATTTCCTCGAAACATATTGGGCAACTGAAGCCCTCCACATTAGAAACAAGGTCAAGGTCATCGGTTTCAAGCAGTATTTTAAAATTTTGTTGCTTTGCAGCTTCTTCTGCCTGTAAAAAAATAATAATTAATTAACAAATCGGTTAATACAAGTGATAAAATTATTAATCACGTTTATAAATGTCAACATTGTTAATTACATCTGTTAAGAGATGGTGCAGTGGCTCACAAAGTTTTAATCTGCGAAATTCTTCACTACTCTGACCATACAGATAACTAATTTACAATTATGAATTAAATTGAAATTAAACACATTAAATGACAAATATTGAAGTAGATGTTCTGGAATAATAATAGAGATAAAAGTGTCTGATTTAATTATAATAACAAACAAACAAACTAGAAATGGTTAAGAGAAAAATTTTACCATTTTAGGTAAGAGATCTATTACAGTGATACATGAAGTCTCTTACATTCCACCCCAACAGTGTAATGTTTGACAACTGATTTAATGCCTCATCTCTTATAATGATATATAACAATGACCATTAAAATTTAATCTCTGATAAATAAATCAACTATGACTGTTGTGATCTGTACACAATATGTGATAAATGAGGTAGATTTTTCAAGACTTTTATAAAATGACAAACAGTGACATTTGTTCAAAACTTTAATAGCTCAGTGAGAATTCTGAATTTACAGCTGAATTCTCATTTGATTGGAAGTATGAAATATGATTCATGCCATTCATAAAAAAAAAAAAGATTTATAAGTTAATAAATCTCTAAAAGTTTATAATTATCTAAACAAATAACAACAAACATTATCTTTTTCAATGGAAAGTGCAACATTTATTTTAAATGTTCATCAATCATTAATACAGTATCATAAAAAAATGTTTGTCTCACTTAAAACTGCAAACTAGGATTCTTGGCCATGTGTGACTAGCAGGGAGACTACATACGGCCATTAGAAAACTCTTGGGTGTAAATTAAACGCACTTGATTATCTTTTTCAATGGAAAGTGCAACATTTATTTTAAATGTTCATCAATCATTAATACAGTATCATAAAAAAATGTTTGTCTCACTTAAAACTGCAAACTAGGATTCTTGGCCATGTGTGACTAGCAGGGAGACTACATACGGCCATTAGAAAACTCTTGGGTGTAAATTAAACGCACTTGATAAAAGAAGAAATGCTAAGGAATTAGATTTTTCTTTTGTAATCATTAAATAGGTATTATGATGGTGAATTATTTATACAGAATTTTTATCTTTGTTCAATCAGCTGAGATTTTGTGTCTTGAAAGAAGTATGGGTGAACATTTTATTTAGTACATTTCCCCATAAACACATGATAAAACTAGTTCTCTCAAAGTTAGTTCCAACCTATTGATAAAACTAGTTCTCTCAAAGTTAGTTCCAACCTATTGATAAAACTAGTTCTCTCAAAGTTAGTTCCAACCTATTGATAAAACTAGTTCTCTTAAAGTTAGTTCCAACCTATTGATAAAACTAGTTCTCTTAAAGTTAGTTCCAACCTATTGATAAAACTAGTTCTCTTAAAGTTAGTTCCAACCTATTGATAAAACTAGTTCTCTTAAAGTTAGTTCCAACCTATTGATAAAACTAGTTCTCTTAAAGTTAGTTCCAAACTATTGATAAAACTAGTTCTCTTAAAGTTAGTTCCAACCTATTGATAAAACTAGTTCTCTTAAAGTTAGTTCCAACCTATTGATAAAACTAGTTCTCTTAAAGTTAGTTCCAACCTATTGATAAAACTAGTTCTCTTAAAGTTAGTTCCAAACTATTGATAAAACTAGTTCTCTCAACATTAGTTCCAACCTATTGATAAACTGGCTCACATGTATTTCAACAGTGAATTGCTATGAGCCTGCAAACACAGTTGCAGTAAATAATGCCAGCACCCCATCATATTAATAAAACCCATTTCATGAATTGTGCTTTGATCTTTTTAATTGCTTATTAAACTTATTGTAAAAAAAAAAGTTTTGAGTGGCCTGTACATGATTTTAAAAAATTTTCTCTTTTACACGTGGTAAAAAAACTGGTAACAAATTTAAAATTTGAACCGATTCATAAAGTCTAAACATTCTGGAATTCCATTTTCTATAAACTATCAAAAAGTAAAAATTGCAACCAAAATTTTAAAATAGAGTCATGCCACTATACTAATCTAAAATGAAAATCAACAGC